>CAUYUJ010006014.1:386879-424379 GCA_963575745.1 Prorocentrum cordatum | reverse complement strand
AGGACGGGACGTTTTCAAAATGTTGCTCTCGCCTTAGCGCCGCGCACATTCGTTCTAAACATTTGACGAGCATCACTGATTGAGGGCGGGTCGTTTTCAAAATGTGGCTCTCGCCTTAGCGCAGCGCACACTCGTTCACAAAAACAAACAAGAGTTTAACGGACGGGTCGTTTTCACAATGTGTTCGCGCCGCGCACATTCGTTCTCAACATCTGCAAGAGCTTCACAGATTGAGGGCGGGTCGTTTTCAAAATGTGCCTGCCGCCTGAGCCCCGCGCACATTCGTTCCTACCACTTGCAAGACTTTCACTGATCGAGGGCGGGTCGTTTTCAAAATGTGGCTCTCGCCGAAGCGCCGGGCACACTCGCTCTAAACTCTTGCAAGACTTTCACTGATTGAAGGCGGGTGGATTTCAAAATGTGGCTCTCGCCTTAGCGCCGCGCACATTCTTTCTAAACAGTTGCAATCGTTTAACTGGTTCTCATGGTTAATGTATCACAGATGGTGTTCTGAAGCAGTTCAGGATTGTCAGGGCGCAACAGTTACGATCATCCGCGGTGTTGAAATCCCACGTATTGTGCTCTGGTGCGACTCAGGATCGCCAGAATGTCACCGTCAGGTTGGCTCGTGGCGCTGAGGTCTAGAGAATTGTGTTTGGGCACGCTTCAAGATGTTCACACGGTTGTCCCCCATCGTGGCAATTCCCATGGTGGAAATGCCCCCTTTATAGGGGTCTATGAAGAAGGATCTCGGAGGGAGGGTGTATTTCAACATCGTTGGTGAGTCTTGGGCTTGCACTCGTCCTCCTCCTCCTCCTCATCCTTCTCCTCCTCCCCCTTCTCCTCCTCCTCCTCCTCCTCCTCCTCCTCCTCCTCCCTCTCCTTCTCCCTGCGCGCGCAGGAGACGGAGACGGAGGAGGAGAAGGAGGAGGATAAGGAGGAGGAGGGAGAAAGAGCAGGAATGGGGGAGGAGAAAAGAGGAGGAAAGGTGAGGAGCAGAAGGAGGATGAGGATGAGGGGGAGAAGGACTGGGAGCAGGAGGAAGAGGAGTAGGTAGAGGAGGAGGAAGAGGAGGAGGATAAAGAGAGGAGGCGGTGGAGGAGGATAAAGAGAGAGAGAAAGAGAAATACTGATATATATATATATATATATATATATTATATAATATATATATATATCACAATCGCAAGAGAAGAACGAGAGAATGAGAAAACGAGAGAGAGAGAGAGAGACGAGCCGGGAAGGAGAAGTGGGGGCAAACGGGAGTAAGGATGGGGAGAGGAGAAGGAAAGGGGAGAGGCGGGCGAAAAGAAGCTAGGAGGAGAGGGAGCGCCTTCTCCGTGAACCGCGACCCCGGGCCGTGGAACAGCTCGGGCGCCATGTAGCGCGGGGATCCGAGCAACTCCGACCCCTGCACCACGGAGCTGCCGTTCTCGAGCGACTGGGGGCGAGGGCCGACTGGGGGGGGAGACTCGATCGGACGCGATGCGGGATCGGGCAGGGAAGGCGCCCGCACGCGCGCGCCGGCAGACGGGTCGGCACGGCCCGTGACCGTGAAGCACTTTCAGGGGCAACCGGCGGAGAGCATCCAACTTCGTGGCTGGTTTGTCTTGGCTGGGGGGCGCATCCGTGAGAGCTTGCAAGGCTACGAGAACGCGCAGCCCTGTCAACAGCCCAATCAACAGGTTTGACGGACAACGCTGGAAACCCCAACCTCTTGAGTGGCTTGTGCTGGCTGGCCAGCACGTATCGCCAAAAACTAGAATCGGAGAGCTGCCCTGAAGCAGCCGATGCGGAGGGCAGAGGGCCAGGCGATAGCTGCAGGGCGTAGCTGCTGTGAAGGGGGTCGGCGCAGGGGAAGAACGTGAGACAGAGAGGGGGAGAAAGAGAGAAAGAGAGAGAGAGACAGAGACAGCGAGACAGAGAGAGAGAGAGGGAGAGAGAACAGCACATCTATACATACATTCTGGACGGAGAGAGAGAGAGAGAGAGAGAGAGAGAAAGAGAGTGAGAGAGAGTGAGAGAGAGCGAGGGGGATGGGGGGGGGCAAGGAGGAGGAGAGGGGGGAAGCGGAATGGGGAGAGAAGGAGGGACGAGCGATCGGATCGGCCGTCCTCGGAAGCGGAGCGCACGACCATGGCCGCCACGGCCCCTGGCTGCGAACGTCCACATGGAGGAGGGGAGAGGACAACGTAAGGAAGGGGGAGGATGACCTCGCCATCGCTCGGACGTCCATTCCCTGTGTTTTTTTCGGTTTCGTGTGTGATTTTTTCGACAAATGATCAAGGATGCTCCTCGATGGTCCTCGCCGAAGGAACAATGCACACGTCCGAGCGATGCCAAGCGACAGGAGAGGGGGGGGGCTGAACGCACCCAAACCCCTCTCCACCGAATTATGATAACGATTCTGGAGCGACGGCGACGAGAACGTCGTCGCCGTCGTCGTCGTTGCTCCTGCCTTCAGCGCCGCCGTGGATTGAGTCAGCGGCCCCCGTCCACTCCCGCCCTCCCTCCCACAACAGAGTTGACTTTTTCCTCGGGCGGCGAGATGGCGGCACCGTCGCGAAAACTAAACCGACGGCGCGCTTAGTCGAATTCCACCTGGCATGGCAAGAATCAATGGCGATATGTGCGAGACGTATATGCGTATATCCGCCACCGTGGCCTGAGGCACTAGTTGGAATGTCCTCAGGTCCTTGGCCTAATCCTTAAAGCCCTGGTCCTCAATTCAGGAGGCTCTTTAAGGAGGGGTTCATACCCCGCTTTGCCACATCTTCTTGGGCTCCCCGCGTCTTGTCGCATGACGCGTTCGGAGCCAGGAGGGCCCCAAGACAAGCCAAGAGGGTCTCCAGAGGCCACCGCGACGGTCTAAGAGGGCCCCGAATCGCCGAACGATCGGACCGAGACGCCCAACATGGCCTCCAGTCGGCCGAGAACGCGCCCAAGACGCCACAAGAGGCCTCCAAGAGCACCCCCAAGGGGGCTCTAAGAGGCAAACCTCGCAGATTTCCTTCGGTTGTTCAAGATTTCTGGGATTCTGGACTTTTCAAGCTTACGACGCTTCAATACGTCTCAAGCGGCCTTCAAGACCGCACGAGGACGGCCCAAGAGGCACCCGACAGGGCTCCCAAGCGGCCCAAGAGGGCCCCAAAACGGGCCCAAGAGTGGGAACACGAATCGACAATTCGAGCCTTCCGTCCCAAGATGCCCCCATATGCCCCCATGAGGCCCCAAGGGGCCCCAAGAGAACCCCAAAGATCCCAAGGAGGCCCCCAGTACGCTCCAAAAGGCCCTAACAGCCACCAAGAGGCCTCACAACTGCCTCCAAGATTCCTCCGAGAAGCATCTCACGACATCCCATCGAACATCCACGAGGCCTACGTGTGACTCACAAACCGGGCACAGTGGTGGCATGGGCCGAAGACCACTATATGTACACAAGATATTGTTGGCTCGCTTCGCTTTGCCACAACATCTCGTCCCTCCTTCTCATCCTTTGCGCAGGAGCGCGGATGTCGCATCCCACCACGGTATATAAACGACAGAACATGGTGTGCTCGTGAACTTGATGGTTTTAGGGTGGGGTACGTCTTCATGTGTGACGTGGACTTGACAGTTTTGGGTGGTTGGATATGTTGTGGTTTTAGAGGGTCTATTACGGTTGGCTTGCTCAGAACACATTTCACGTCTCACGGTTTGTAGTTGCGTTGTTGGTCGTGCTCGTGGTCGTGCTGGTGTGCGTGCTGGAAGTCGTGCTGGTGGTTGTGCTGGTGGTCGTTCTGCTGGTCATGTTGGTGTTCGTGCTGGTGATGGTGCCGGAGGGTGGTCGGGCTGGTGGTCGTGCTGGTGGTAGTGCTCGTGGTCGTGCTGGGAGTCATGCTGGTGGTTCGTCGTGCTGGCGGTCGTGCTGGTGGTCGTGCGCAGGGCCACCGAGAGGAAACACCAATTTTTGGTTCACATCGACGGCTGTTTCTTTGAGCCGGAGGCTGTGATCGGGGACGGTGGGCGCTTCGGGCGGCTTGCGCCGCGGGGCCCAAATCGGCGTGGGTTTTCGTAAGGAGCAAGCATGTCTGGAAGTGCAGAGCCACCCAAGGGCCGAACCACTTTTTAGATCACGACAACGGTAGTTGTTTTTGCTCTGGGGCCCATGATGGAGGACGTCTGGCGCCTTCCAGGGAAGCCGGTGGCGCGGGGCCGTCGTTGGTGCGGACTTTCGTACGGAAGGAGCATGTCCAGGGGCGCAAAGCAAGACACCTCGCTACGTATCCCAAGCCTGCGGAACATCACCTGAAATTTGGAGCCGCAGAGCTCGCCTTCGCGGGGCCCGAGGGGTGACAAAACCGTCCGTGCTGAGGTGCTCTGTGGCAACAGTTTGTCACTCCGTAAGAGAGGCATCGTGCAAACACAATGCGACATGAACGAGTTTGGCCTCTTCAGGCATTTTGAAGGTCCTCTTGGGGCCCTTTTAGACTTGCTTGGGGCCCTCGTGGGCTGCTTTGGCGCCCTGTTGTCCTGGCCTTGGGCGGCGTTGGCCTTGTTGGCGCCTTCTTGGGCCCGTCTCGGGGCGCCCCGTGGCGGCCTCGTCGACTGTCTTCGGGGCCTTCAAGACCGTCTTGGGCAGTGGAACCCTGGCCGTCGTCATCGTCGTCGTCGTCGTCCTCCTCGTCCTCGTCCTCGTCCTCGTCGCCGTCGCCGCCGTCGTCGTCGTCGTCGTCGTCGTCGTCGTCGTCGTCGTCGTCCTCGGTTTTCACGGTGAGAACCGTGAAAACCGACGCAAACTAATCGAAAAACCATGTTCGTGGCCTCGTGGAGTCCTCTTGCCAAACATCTGGAGGGCCTCTACTTGCCGTCGCTCGGACGTCCATTCCCTGTGCATTTTTTGGTTTCGTGCGTGTTTTTGTTGCTCGATGCTCCAGGATACGTAGTCCTCGATGGTTCTCGCCGAGAAAAAATGCACACGTCCGAGCGATGCCAAGTCTAGGTCTGTCTTGAGCCCCTGTTGGATCGCTTCGATGCAATCGAAAACTATTGGAACGCTTCTGGGCGGTCTTGGGCTCTCTTGGCGCGCTCTTGGAGCCCTCTCGGAGGCCTCCTGGGGCTGGTCGTGACCCGTTCTACCTGTATTTTCGGGTAGTCTCGGAGCTGTCCCGAGGTCGTCTGGAACTCATCGGAGGGTGCCGAATGAGTTGACGCCTATCCATGGCGGAGGGGGGCTCCTCCTGATAAAAAATGGAATGCATGGAATCAAACTCCCTTTTGGGCAAATCTGTGCGATTCTTCCTCGAGCGAGCTGAAACATGGGACGCTTTCAGACACGGTCACGTCCAGACGCAACCGTGCCATCATTCTTCACACGACGCAGCCCCGCCTGGCGAATGGAAGGCACTCAATTGCGCGCGGCTCCGCCTCCGACGACTGCCCCGGCCTCGCGTCGCGCGCCGCGCGACACCGCCTCCAAGGGCTGCAACGCAACTCGCCAGGCTAGAGACAGGCAGCATGCGCGGTACCTCGAAGGCGCGCCGCTGGTTGCCCCAAGGGGGAACACGCGGGCAAGAAGCGAGGGAACAATTTTGGTCCCTGGCCGCCGATGGGTGTGAGCCGACAGAAGCGGTGCCGCCATACGACCGCCCTCGCCAGGGCCGTAGGTGGAGCTCCCTATGCGGTCACGAAGCGTGCGAGGCGTGTGAGGGGTGAGCGCTCGAGAGGGCAACCTCGAGCGCAGGAGGGGAGAAACATTCAAACGGGTTGGGCGAGGGAACAGGGTCCTGCGTCTTCCCGAAATCACACAGCTTGGCATTGTACTCGCTGTCGAGTAGAATATTGGGCGTCTTCAGGTCAAGATGGGCCAGCACGGGGTCCAGGCCGTGCATGAAGTCGACAACCTTTCCACGACATACTTCCAGCGTCAGAAGGAGCCTAATATGTTGATGAAAACGGCAACGACGACCAAAGCGGGGAGGTACGGAACAACCAGAAGGCTTGGCATGGAAGAGAAGGAGGATGGGAACACCGAACACGAGATGTGCGGAGCAACGCGCTCGGCTGCGAACTAACAGCCAACATCAGCGCAGGTAGCAAATGACGACAAGAGCATACGATATGTTGCTTTCAGACGCTGGGATGGAAGAGGGATGCTGCTGCTGATGCTGCGGATGATGATGCTGCTGCTGATGATGATGATGATGATGATGATGATGCTGATGCTGATGCTGATGATGGTGATGATGATGATGATGATGATGATGATGGCGGTGGTGTTGGTGATGCTGATACATCATAATATGTTGATGAGGATGCTGATGTTGGTTATGGTGGTTGAGAGACTTATGATAGCAATGCGGATGCTGATGCTAGTGATGGTGATACTGCTGCTGAGGATGGTGATGGTGATGATGCTGATGCTGATGCTGCTGCTGCGGATGATGATGATGATGATGGTGGTGGTGATGATGATGATGATGATGATGATGATGATGATGATGCTGCTGCTGCTGATGATGATGATGATGATGATGATGTATATGAGTATGATGACGATGATGATGGTGCTGAGGATGGTCATGCTGCTGCTGATGATGCTTATGATGATAACGATGCTGCTGATTATGACGATGATGATGCTGCTTGTGAAAATGACGGTGATGATACTTGTGACGATGCTAAGATGATGTCGATGTTGATGCTGATGATGATGCTGCTGATGATGCGGCCGATAATGATGATGATGCTGATGCTGATGCTGATGCTGATGCTGATGATGCTGTGTTTGGTGATGATGATGCTGATGCTGATGCTGATGCTGCTGTTGATGATGATGATGCTGATGCTGATGCTGATGCTGATGCTGATGATGATGATGATGATGATGATGATGATGATGATGATGATGATGACGATGATGGTGATGGTGATGGTGATGGTGGTGGTGGTGGTGGTGGTGGTGATGATCCCACAACTCTGCGGCGAAAACGAGCTTTGGCAACGGCAGCGGCGTCGCTCAAGCGTCGGCTGAAGGCGGCTCGGTTTTCGCCACGGGTGCCCCATCGACACCGAAAACTGCGGTCCGTCTCCTCGCGCGCTGGGGCTCAACGCGCGACAAGCCACACCGCGGGGCTCACACAGGCGCCCGCCGTCACACAGCTACGAGCGAACCTCAGCAGCGGTAGAGCCCCAGTGCCGGGCAGGAACTCAGCCTCCTCCCTGCGGTGGCCTCCATTGCGCCAGCGGGGCATGCGCTCCGTAGGCTCCAGTCGGGTTGGGGTCCAGCCCCCCCTTCATCCTTCCCAGAGATGCTGGGCCTCTCTTGGTCATTCGGTCTCTTATTGCACTCGTCCAGCAGCTCTGGCATTCGTGACGGTCTCGCGAAGGCTCCGAACCTGCTGCAACAGGGGACTGGCCCAGCCACCCACAGCTGGGACTCTCGTGCGTGAGTGTCGGTTCCACCACGGTGGCATGCTGTGGGCGCTCTCATCTTCTGGGGCCTTCCAGCCAGCGCCAGCAGCTTGTGAGGCGCCGGGGCGTAACGACCCGCTCGACGCCCGCGCTCCTCGCCGCGATGCTGGCCGCTGCCAAAGCCATCGCCCTGCCTTGTCGCCTCATCCGCCCGCTGGTTGGCCGCCTAAGGTGCTGGCCTCCTCGTGCGGGCTCGCTGGCGCGGTGGCCGCATCGGCCGGCGGATGTGGACCGTCCGCAACCCCGACGCCTGAGGGGGCTGCCTCGGCCAACGGGGTACCCCCAGTCCCGTGCCACCTCGTCCCGTCTCCATCGGGTTCGGCTGCGCTGCTGTTGGGCGCGACAGCTGTTTCGGCCAACGAACAAAAACCAGTCCGTACCCTGGCGCCCAGAAGGGGCCGCGTCGGCCAACGGGATGCCCCCAGTTCCGTGCACCCTCGTCCCGTCTCCAGTGAACCTGCTGTCCTTGTTTGGTTTGGGCGCGATGGTTGCCTCGGTCATTGGAAGGGGGCAATCCGCACCACCACGTCCTGAAAGGGTTGCCCCGGCCAACTGGATGCCCCCAGTCCCGTGCCCTCTCTGTCCGTCTCCAACGGATGTCCAGTCTGTTGAGCCTCTGGTCGGGGGCCGCCTCGGCCAGCGGACGGGAAACCTCCACGGCCCGGTCCCTCACGAGGGCTGCCTCGGCTGACGGGATGTTCCCAGTCACGTACCCCCTCGCTTCGACCTCGGATGGTCCTTGTGTCAACCGCTCGCCCTTGTCTGCTGCCACGGGCGGAGGGATCGTTTCGGCCAGCGGAGGGGGGCAATCCGCACCCCTGCGCCCCGAGGGGGCCGCTTCGGTCAACGGGATTCCCCACATCCCGTCCCCCACTTGCCCAGCCTTGGTGATGCTCGTTGGCGCCACTCTGGCCGCCTATCGCATCCGTAGCTCCTGCATTTATGTCTGGGCCCCCATGCACTGCCGCGCCGGTCTTCGCGCAGGCCTGGCATGCCCTCTTCTCGTCGCCGCCTTCGCGCGCCACCAGCGTGCCACCCTTGGCGCCCACTTTCCTCTGGCAGGTTGTGCTTCCGATCTGATAGGGAGTGCCCCTTTTTCCTACATGGCCGCGCGCTGCATCTGATATGCCATGCCATGCCATGTGCTGGGTGCCCTTTTGCATGGCGGCCCCTATCCACTTGAGCGTGGCCTCAACGTAATCGTCCACGAGGTTGACCATCTCGTTCTGGGTGTCGCCCACGTCATGAAACTGGACCCCCTGCTTGGCACGCGTGTCCGCCAGGCTGTTGCCGCATCCCTGCCTCTCCTCGATGATGCCCGCCAGCTGGCCCGCCATCGCCGCGTGGGCCTTCACTTTTGCGAATTTCAGCATGTGCGCCTCGTCGTCTTCGGCCGCGCTCCGGAACTGGATCCACAGTTTGCGGCGCTGTCTCATCCATTCCTAGCACCACCTTTTTACCCCCTGTGCCACCCCTGGGTGGCCAGCGCGCAGTCAATCCAGATGGTGAGGTAACCAATGTTTGCTAGGTTGCTAGAATCCGTATTGCACGCTGCTCCTTTGCCTCTGGATGGCTGTCCTGGGCGCCCTCCTGCCCTCGCTCTCGTTCCTCAGGTGGAGCGCATTCCCCCGAGCTCGGATGGGGAAGGCGACGTGGTCCACCATCGGGTCTAGTTGGTCTTTGTGCGAGCGATGAAGCCCAGCGAGAGTGAGCGACACGCGCCTGCTCCAGAGCTCTAGAATGAAATGCCCCAATCTGCCTCCTCCGCTGTAGTCGAGCTTGTTGGCCATGCTGGGCGCAGCCCTCCGTTGCGCAGCCTGTTGCTGGCACTTTTGTACTGGGCCGCCACGCTGGCGGCGCTTGCGGGCCGCGTGGGAGCCTTCTCGCGCCGGCCCTTAGCGATGCTGAAGGCGCCCCCCACGCGGTGCTAAAGTCCACGTCCAGGCTCCTCACCTCGTCCTTCAGCGGCAGCGCCCAACGGCCCATGGTCCTGGCGATTGCGTCGGCGGTGGTCTGGCTCGAATCTAGCATCTCGCTCGCGATGTACCTTGCAATCCAGCCCCTGTCCGACGCCTCCATGGTGTTCGTCGCTGCCTTTCCCAAGTGAGCCGCGACTGCAGCTCTGGCCCCCCCCGCAGCGCGCGGCGCCCTTCGCATGCGGCTGCGCCTGGATGCCCTGGCCCACGCAGCCGCTTCCAGGGCGCGCTCCGCGAGCCTGCGCCCCGCCAGAAGGCCCGAGTTCAGTCTGGCCGCGTCTGAAGAGGCGCGGCCCACCTGCATTCGCCGCGGCCCTGAGTAGACAGACGTCGCGAGGTGCAGCAGCTACGCGGGGAAGTTGGCGACCTCAGCTCTGCCCTGGCAAGCCGCCGGCGTCGCGAGCTCGCGCGCCTTCGAGGTCCAGCGAGATTGCTGCGATGGCTTCTCCTCTGCTCGGGCCGGCCGCGACGCGGAGCAATGGCCACCAGGCGACCTCGTCGCGTGCTTATCCTTTTCCACCCCAGAACTGCGCCTGCATCTCCGAGCCCAGCGTGGCGCCACATGCTCTCGCCCCCTTCTGCTGGATGAGCTACCACCACCTTAGGAAACACTCGAGAGGGCCAATGAGTCGATGTCCTCCTGCTGGTTTGGGCAACATCACGATGGCCGACTCACTGGACGCCGCTGGATACGCCCCTAGCTCCTCACACTTGCAGCCGAAGGTGATGCCCTCCTCGATGACCTCGTCGGAGAGGTTAACGCCTTCCCGCGTCTTCATCTGGTCCAGCCCTAGTTTTGCGCCCTTGGAGAGGGCCTTGGCTGCGCCCATCGCTTCCTCCATTGTCGGCTCGGGAGCTCGCGAATGCCGCGCCATTCCTTGAATGCCAGTTCTGCCCCTGCCTGTCCGCCAGCAAGCCCCCCGTCTCCGCCGTCGACCCCGTCGGCCATCCAGCCTCGAAGTCCGCGCCTGCACGCGCGAAGCCCGCTCCTCCTGCGCCGCGCGACTTGATGATCCACTCCGTGAATTCCTTCTGCCTCTCGCGTGCGAAGGCACTGGCGCGAACCGCCGCTGCCGCCCTCGCTTCCTTCCCTAACTCCAGAGCTATGTTCGCATCCGCCGCTCCGCTTCTGACCTCCTCCAAGCGTTCCTTCCATGGCTCGCCCAGTCGCTGAGCAGCCGCCTTCAGCGGGGCCTTCGGCATCTTCGCCGTCCTCTGGCAGTCTCCGCAGTAGCCGGCGGTCGTCGTGAGCAAGAGTCTCTCTTCGCAGCACTTGTCTCCCGGCCCTCGCTGCCTAGGTGGCCTCGTCCACCATGCATTGGGTCGGTGCGCCCTAGCCCTGGTGCCATTTCTGGTCGCCCCCGCCGATGATGTGGGCGTGGCGTAGCTCGTGCTCCATCCTGTTGCACAGCCGCGAGAGGATGGCCTCGAACCCGCGATGTGCCTGGCGCCCTCCGCGGCTTCGGCCGTGCTCTCCGCGATCTATGGTCGCAGTATGGGGGGGTCATTGTGACCATGCCTCGGAGAAGGCGGCTGCCCCCCTGCCTTCTCCTCTCTCGTGCCTCGGCCCCATGGAGTCTCAGGGTGAGGCGGATCGTCTTCTGCAGCTGAGCAGACAGCGATGGGCCCTCCTCGGCCCCTCCGATCACCTCGCAGTTGATCGCGCGGTGCTCCGCGCTCCTTGAGACAAGGAACCAAGTCAGGTGGCTCGGCCCCTCCCCGATGGTTCACCAGCAGGCCTCCTCGTCCTAGAAATTCGCGACGACCTGTCCCTGCGCCGCTTCCAGCCACTTGCTGGCGCTGTCCATCAACAATTTTGGAGCGCAGTTCCAGCCGCCCCCGAACACCCATGGCCTTCTCGCCGCGGTGGGCACCGCTCCATTTGTGGCCAGTACCTCCAATGAGCGGTCGCTGGCGTCGTCGTGGCCAGGTAGATTGATCCCACCGCGATCCCTCCTGGGACCAAGGCCTCCACACGCGAAAGGTGAACTCGCCCTTCTGTTGGGTGCCCATGCAACGCGGAGCTTCCTCCGCATGGCGCGCATGCGCCGCGGTGGGCTGCCGCCGGGTTGCCCGTCCCTTCTGGTGCGGCTCTTTTCCCCCTCGCGTCGGAGCTGATCTCCTGCCTGGCGCCGCGCCGTAGCGACGCGCTGAGGCCGCGCTGCCTGTGCCACTTCACATCCGCGTCGATGGCACCCTGGTGGAAGTGGCGCTCATGGATGCAATGCGCGTCGGCCCTGTGCGCGCCGCCGGTCTCCGCGTGCCTGTCCAGGGTGCCTGCGAGTGAACCCCGCCCACTGCCGCTGGCGCAGGCGATGGTCAGCGCGCCTCCTCGGCTGGCCCACCGCGGCTTCCTGGCGTCGTTCTCTATCGGTTTGTCAGCGTGACTCGCTTCGCCCTCATGCTCGTTGGCTGGCTCGCCTCGCTGGCCTGCTGTGCGCTCGCTGCGGGTGGCGTCCGTCTGCGCGGCCCGACCGACCTTGGGCGCTTGGCCGAGTGGTCGCCCCCGCCCTTCGAGCGCGCCGCCGTATCTTCGGCCCTCTTTCGCCGTGGCGGCGGGGCTGCAGCGCCCGGCGGCGCGGGGCAGTCCGCGTTCCCCCGCCTTGAGACGGCTGCGTCGGCCGCGACCCCTCGCGCCGACCGCGTCGACGCCTCCGACGCTCTGCGCGCGGCTGGTCTTCGCCAGCGGCGCGGAGGCCGCGGCGGCCGACGGCGGGGGGCAGTCCGCGCCGCCGCGCCCAAAGGGGGCCGCCTCGGCCAACGGGATGCCCCCAGCCCCGTGCCCCCTCGCGCGAGCTCCTCTCCCGCGCGCAGGAGTTGCCTCGCTGGCGGCGCTGGCCACCCGCTTAATCGTTCAACGCTTGGGTCACTTGGGTCCGCCATCCATCTCCCCAGCGCGGCGTGCTCGCAGTTGTGGATGGCGACCGCCGCCGTCCACTGGTTGCGCGTGGGGCTTCCGAGCCAGTGCGTGCATCTCGCCCTGGCCCTTGCCTCCGTGCCCCGCGCTCTCTCGCGCATCTCGCTTTCTTGCCGCCGCGAAGTCCGCCCGCGCCCGCTGAGCACGTGGACGGACCTGCCGTCTGACAGCTACCTCGCCACGCGCAACTCGCCCCCCCCCCGCCCGCGTCTGATCCGCCCTCTCGCCCAACATATTGCTTCTATCTCTTGGTCTCGGCGCGGGCGATCACCGTTCGCCGCTCTTCGCCTCCTGGCGCGCGGCCCTGTCCAGGAGTCCGTCGCTGAGCTCCGAATCGCAACCGCCGCTGCATATGGAATGCCGGTCAGACTGGTCGTCGTTGCCGCTGCTGTCCATCTCGGCCCCCGCCTCGCGACCCTCGTCGCGCCCGTCTTGGCCGGGGTCGCCGTCGCCCCTTCCCGCGGCCCCCCCGCCGCTCTGGCCCGAGGATGTCGGCGGCCTCCTATGTCCAAGCGTGAGCCGCGTGGCCTGGCTCATGCGCTGTGTCTCGCCCTTTCAGCTCCTCCTCGGCGATCGCCCTGGGCCGCCCGCGCCGAGCCCGCGACTGCTCTGCTCGACGGGCAAGACGGCGCGTGGAGTCGATCCATCCTCCTCTGGCTAGCGGCCGCGCGTTTTCGCATAACTCTCGCGCCTGCCGAATCCTCGCCTCGCCGGCGTTCGCGACGAGGCCGCGGGGGGGGGGGGGGGGGGGGGGGGCGCCCTCTGCTGGTGCGGCTACGACATGCGGGGCACAACTGTTCAGTCAATCCAGGTTGCCGATGGCCTCGGTCCAAGCGGCGACCTCGGCCGCCCGCCTCACGCGCCCCCCCCCTCGAGCGCCTCGAATGCTCGCGCCCTCGCCAAACTCGTTCCTCTCTCGCGGGGCCCCATGCGCCTCGCGCTGCGCGCCCGGAGCGACGTCTTCGGCGCGCGCTCGCTGGCGGACCCGGCCTGTGCGGAGCACTCGCTCCAGCTCAATCAGCTGGTGGCATTCTCCTCGCTTGCCTCCTCCGAAACCTGGGCGCCCAATTCCGTTGCTTCGCTCCGGCTACCCCCCGTGCGCTCCGTTCGTTGATTTGCCCGCTAACTTCCGCATCCGCTTCCCCGCGCCGATGTCCTTGAACTTGAGAGTAGCTGCTGGCTTGGCTGGTGCGCGTTCCTGTTCGCTCTGGGATTGCGATTGTGGTGCAGCTCCGCTACTAGCAGCCACTGCCGTTCCAGTGCCTTCCACGCTGCTGCTTCCAGCTGCGCGCTCACCAGCTTCATGCTTGCCATCACCGCTATCTGCGCCCATGGGGTCCTCCAGCGCCGCGTCGCGCTCGCTGCCCAGCTCGCCGTCCATCTCGCTGGAGTCCGCAAGTGGTCTGGCTGAACTGCATCACGATCGCTTCCATTGGGCCGACGATCGTGGCGAACACTGCCCTGTGCTCGCTGGCGAGGGTGCCCTTCGCGCTGTCGAGGAGGCCCAGGAGATGTTTCGCTCGTCTTGCGGCGTCGACTGCCGGGTCTCCTCCTGCCGGTTATTCGACCTTGTCGTCCTCGGTGGTCCCTCCGCCCGCCGCTGCCTTCCGCCTCTCCTCCAGCAGTTCGTCGAGGTGCTTCTGGCACTGCTCACAAACGTTCCTGACCTCCGCTGCCCTGGTGGTGGCGGCCTCCAGCTTCTTCTGCAGCCCGTTTGGCCTCGCCCGCGTAGTGCTCGTAGTCCTTGTTGTGCTTAGTGGGCTTCCATTCCAAACCTTTACTTCGTGTAGAGAGGGGATGGCTGGCTACGAGTTCCTCCTCCAGCTTCTTGACATCCGTGCGCTTGGTCATCGCCAGCTCGTGCGCGCCCTCCGCGCGTGCCAACGCTTTGAGCTCTGATCTGCGCTTGTCCAGTTGTTTCCTGAAGTCTGCGATCTGATTTGGTGCCATTGGTGCAATAGTTTCTGCTTGGCCGTCAGCTGCTTCGTCGTTGCCGTTGCCTCCCTTGCCTTCGCGCAGGGCTTCGATGGTGGCGGCCTGCTCTGTTAGTAACTTCAGTACATTGGCTGTGTTCTTCTTCTTTTCCCTGGTGCGCCAGGCTTGCTCGCCCCACGAGGTTTGATTCTCCTCGTTGGAAGATGCCCTCGAAGACGACCCTTTGCTGAGCGGTGGCCAGCTTGGTGCCCAGGCTTCGCGATTCCTGCAGGAGGATCTCCACCTGTGGTTGTCCTTGCAGTTGCACTCCGCGCAGTCCCACGAACCCTTGCCGTAGCCGCCCTTCTGACTGCACCTGCCCTCAGTAGCGCTGCCGCCCACGCTGCGAGCCCGACCACCGCCGCCCATGGCCCGCCGCGCCCGATATGGAATTGTGGCCTCGAGGGCCGCTCTGGATGGACCTCGGGCTCAAGCGCAAAGCCACGTGCTCGAAGCGCCGCTGAACGACTCGCAGTCTTCGGCTGTTGCACTATTTTGAGCCAGAGCGCCCCGAGCCCAGATGGATACAGAGGCTGCTGATGATGGTGGTGATGATGACGATGAGGAGAAGAAGAAGGATGAGGAGGAGGAGGAAGAGCAGGAGGAGGAGAAGGAGGAGGAGGAGGAAACAAATAATACCACATGGACCCCCCGGTACAACACGGTCTGGCCGTATGGCGCAACTGCCTCCCCCCAAGTTTCCTTCGTCACGACATAATGAAGGCCGCCAGTGTTCCCGATCTTTTCGCCCCTGGAGGCCCGCTGCGTGCCCCTGGGCCATCAGCAGAACGGCCGGGAGTTCGAAGACCAGTCGGCCGACGGAGCGTCCAGAGAACCCAGGCCGCGAAGGCAGACACCACGTCGGAGGACCTGGGCCCCGCGTGGTCCCCCGCGAGGCCCGCCAGCCCGCGTGGCCCACATGGCCCCCGCTTGGTCCCCCGCCCCCCCCCCCCCGCTGATCCGTGTGGCGTGGTCTCCCATCTCGTGCCCCCCCTGCCCGCACGGCCCAAACCGCGCGGTCCCCCGCACGGCCCCCTTCTGGCCCGCGTGATCCCTCGCCCCGCGTCGGCCCTGAAGTGGCCTCGCCTCTCCACTCTGCGCGCTTGTGGGCAGAGCAGGGACAACCAGCAGCCCCTCGTCGTGGTGCATCCGCCGCGGTACCCCGGACACGCAGTGGTCATTGGTGTGAGGAAACAAGGATCCCCGAGCAGTGCCATAGTCTGCGCAACGTGAGGGAAGCGGGATCGTCGGCACTCTGCGAGGCTTTGGAGAAGCCCGCCGCAGGCGCCGATTTTCTACACAGTACACAGCAAGCCCGCTTCGTCAACGCAATGTGGGTGGGTCGCGGGCGGGTCGCAAAACAAAAATGTCACACGCTCACACGGCTCGTCCGCACGAGAAACGCACATCACACTCTGCAAGGACATGACGTCAACATGTGACGCCAACAGTGGTGGCTGGCAGCGTATACTTCAACATCGCGCGCACAGACACATTGCCCGCTCGATCCGATGACCGATCGCTCTCTCGTGCACCCACGAGTCGGCAACTTTGTCAACATGTCCCGAACTTGCTCTGGAAGGCACATGCATTTCCATGCAGACACTTGTCATGAGCAACGATCACGGACAAATCGCCAATATTCGGTGGACGCCTACAGCAAGTGCCGTGGCCCCGAGCAGCCGGGACGACGCGTCGGCGTAATCGTTGGCGGGCGTGTCGGCTCGGGGAGGGCCACGCACAGAAAGGTGGTCCGGGATCAGTGCGCCCGGAAGGGGCAAGGCAGGGCAGCAAACAGCGGACTCGCCTTCGGAAGATCCCCGGAAGGGCTCCCCCCCCCCCAGAGACCCTCCAGAGCCGAGGTGCAGGACGAGGACGAGGAGGACGAAGCAGAGGGTGGATCAGAGGAACGGGCAGCGGCGCTGCGCACACCCCCCATGCAGCCCTGAACAACTACCTCGCGGGAGGACCGGGCAGGCACCCGCGCGCTGCTGCTGCTGCTGCTGCTGCTGCTGCTACTTCTCCTCTTCCTCCTGCTCTACGTCCTACTGGTGCTCCTCCCTCCTACTTCTCCTTCTGCTGTCGCTGCTCCCAACCACATCCTCCTCTCATCCTTCACCTCCCCTCCTCCGCGCACTGCAGGAAGACGTCTAGCTGTGGGCACAACATAAAGAGCATGAGCGAACTTCAGAGATGGCCGCCTCTGTCAATTGCAATGAAATTCTCAGGCGGATGGCAGCTGGCAAATTAACCCGGTTCATGTAGAGCAAGTTGAATATGTTGCCCTTCGGCAGGTACTCGGTGAGAATGGCAAGGTTAGGAGGCTCGAGCACGCAGCCGACGTACCCGACTACACCTCGGATCATCTCAGACAGAAGCTCCCCCCTCTGGCTTGCGAGCTTGGTGCCTGGAGGGTGGGAGGATGTGTGAAGGGGATCGTCTGGGCTGGGAGGGGTGAACACCAACTCCTTGCAAAAGAGCGCGATGAATTGCAGGAGGAAGTGCCGAATACCACCGAGGCTGGACTTGACTGGCTGCTCGAGGCGATGCGGCCTCCGAGACAGTCGAGGCGACCTCCGGACCCCTCAGCTATCAGCGTGGCGGGGAAGCGTAGAAGAAAGGTCCCTAGAGGCCAGGGGTGTCCAGATGTCTCTGGACGCCTCCACGGACAGAGGAGGAGACGAGCGTAGAGGAGAGGAAGGAGGAGGAGGAGGCGGAGGCGGAGGAGGATGAGGAGGAGGAGGAGGAGGAGAAGGAGGAGAAGGAGGAGGAGAAGGAGGAGAGGGAGAGAGGAACGAGCAGGAGAAGGAGGATGGTACTTGTCCCAATTGATTCGATTTCACTCCAAGCGACGGTCATCCCGACTCTTCGAATCAAAACGCGCTTCCCGTCATCCGCCACCAACAAATCAGAGAACAACCTCGAACAGTTCCCACCCTGGACCCTCCCGTGATAAATTTCCCCTCCGGGCTGATCGGCGACGTCCATCGCGCGACCCTCCGAGTCTAAGCGCGCTTCCCGTCATCCGCCGCGAGCGAATCAATGATAATCCCCGAATCATTTTTCTCCTGGACCTCCCCAGCTGAAAATTGTTCCCTTCGGGCCAGGATACGACGTCCATCGCGCGACCCTCCGAGTCTAATCGCGCGACTTTTCGAGTCTCAGCGCGCTTCCCGTCGTCCGCCACCTCCGCACCGCGGAACAACACCGAAGCATTCCAATCCTGGACCTCCCCTGTCGAAAAATACTTCCCACCAGTTCCGCAGCAACGTCCATCGCGCGACTCCTCGCGTCTGAACGAACTCACCGTCGTCTGCCACGCCCCGGGCCGCGGAGCGACCCCGAGCCATTCCCCGCCCCTCTCCTCTAAGAAACCCGCCGACCCGTTCGGCGTGTGTGAACTGCTGTCGTCGTCTTCGTCGTCGTCTTCGTCGTCGTCGTCGTCGTCTTGTCGCCAGTCTAACAGAAATCTGAGAACGAACAGAAAAAGGAAACGTCGAAAAAAAAACGTCGTGGTTCAGTTCCCCTCCCTGACGGGGGGGGGGGGGGGTAGGGCGGGGCCCAGGGGGAGGCCCTGGGTCCGACCGCCCCCCCCCCTGGACCGCGGGGGCCGGCCCCCCCTCCCCCGGGCGCTCCCCCCTCCCCCGGGCGCTCCCCCCTGTGGGAGAGGGAGCTCAGGACCCCTCTCCCCGCCTCCACTTCGGCTCCGGCCTGGAGCCCGGCCCTGGCCCCAGTCGGCCCCAGTCGGCCCCCGGCCCCGGCCCGAGGCTCCAATCCTTACTTCCGATGATTCAACGCCCCCACATCCCTACCGAACTGGCCGATTGCAGCCCCGCCGTCTTTTATATATATATATATATGTATATGTATATATATATACATATGCATATATATGTATGTATGTGCATATATATATATATGTATATATATATATATGTATATATCTATATACATATATAAGCACACAAACTCAACTTTTATCTCGCCAACATGTCGTCGAGTTGCGAAAAGTGTAGCTTAAATGTCACGGAGTGGACATCGCTTGGGTAACCCTTAGCGTGTGGTCGCATCCTACCTACCAACAAACAATACAAAGAACATGCTTTTCTCGTCGACATGGACTTTCTCGTCGTCGACGCTGCGAAAAGTGTAGCAAGAATGGGACGAGGCGCACATCGCGCGCGGACGCCTGGCCAACCCTACGCGGGACCCTCCGTCCTATTTGTCAAAAAACACCGCGACGTCGACGTTTCCTTTGCCAACATATACTTGCTCCTCGTCGGCGCTGCGAATCGCGTAGCGGGAACGGGACGCGGCGCGCATCGCGCGGGGACGCCTGCTCGTCAACATGGACTTCCTTGTCGTCGACGCTGCGGCCCGTCGGGTTCACGAGCTGGGCGGGCGGCAAGTCATAATGCCTCGAGCAAGTGCGGTTCGCCGCACTTCGCGCGCTGGACATGTTGTCGCCGACGATGCAATATGAGAGGCCGGAGTGGGGCGCGGCGTACATCGCGCGCGGTCTTGTTTCTCGCCGACGTTACTCAGCACGCGGCAGGAATAGGACGCAGCTCATGTCGCGCGCTGAACGTCTAGCCGCCCACGATATAAGATGAGCGACAGGCGTCGGACTAGACGCACTTGCTTCTTATGTTGTGGGAGGGCGGGTGGGAGTGGACGGAGCCCTTCTGGCTCGTTCGAGCTGGCAAACTTGACCCAGGCCCCGCCGCTCCCCTGGCCCCGGCCGCTGGCCCTGGAGGGCCCCCCTGGCCCTGGGCCCCGGCCCCAGCTCCGGACCCGGCCCTGGCCCCAGCCCCCGCGACCCCGGCCGCAGCCCCGCCCCTAGGGCCCAGGGTCCCGGGGCCCCATGGAGTCGGCCCCAGCCCCGTCGCCTCCCAGACGCCTGCCCCCGAGGAGACACACGGCTCTCCTCCTCCTTCTGCTCCTCCTCCTCTTCCTCCTCTTCTCCTTTTCTCCTCTTCACCTCCTCCTCCCCCTCCTCCTCCTCCTCCTCCTCATCATCATCCGTTCCTTGTCCTTCTTGATAACTCTTCCCTGTCGCAACCCGAGGCCGGTCGAAAGGGTGGGCCGGGCGTTTCGCCTGAGACTTCCTCACCGTTTATTATCATGGAACTTGAAAATAAGCAAACGTTCCACAGATGGAGGGCGGGTGATTTTCAAAAGGTGGCTCTCGCCTTGGCGCCGCGCGCACTCTTCTAAAACACGGATTGAGGGCGGGTGGTTTCCACAGTGTGGCTCTCGCCGGAGCGCAGATGAGCGCAGCGCACACTTGTTTAGCACAAAGTGTAAGAACTCCACGGGTCGAGGGCGGGGATTTTCAAAATGTGGCTCTCGCCTAAGCGCCGCGCATATTCGTTAACAAACGATCGCGAAAGTTTCACAGACGGATGGCGGGTGGGTTTCAAGACGTGATTTTCGCCTCAACGTCACGCACATTTTTTCGAAACGCTTGCAAGAGTTTTGCAGATGGACGGCGGGCCGTTTTTTTAACGAGGCTCCCGCCTTAACGCCGCGCGCATTCGGATTGAGGGCGGGTGGTTTTCAAAATGTGGCTCTCGCCTCAGCGCCGCCAACATTCGTTTTAAACACTGTCAAGAGCTTCACGGATTGAGGGCGGTTCGTTTTCAAAATGTGGCGATCGCATTAGCGCCGCGCGCATTCGTTTTTCAAGCATTGCAAGAGCTTCGCTGGTTGGGCGCGTTTCCTTGTCAAAATGTGGCTCTCGCCTTAGCGCCGCGCACACTCGTGTTAAACATTGGCAAGAGCTTTACTGATTCTCATGGTTCACGTACCAGAAATCGTGTCTTGGAGCGATTCAGGATTGCCAAGGCGCAGCAGTTACGTTGACTCGAAGTGTTCAAGTCCCAGGACTTGTGCGCTGGCAAGACTCAGGGTCGCCAAGACGTAACAGTCAGGCTCCCTCGTGGCGTTGTAGTCCTGATAATGGTGTTTTGGCACGCTTCAAGATGTTCACTTGGTTGTCCCCCAACACACGGTTGTCCACCAACGGGGCAATTCCCTCAGTGGACATGGCCCCGTGTAGGGGCCTATGAAGAGACATCCAGGAGGGAGGGTGTACTTCAACATCGTAGATGAGTCTTGTATATGCACTGGTCTTGATCCTTCTTCTCCTCCTATTATCCTCCTCTCTTCCTCTCCTCCTCTCCTCTTCTCCTCTGCTCTTCTTCTCCTGTTCTCCTCTTTTTCGCCTCGTCCTCCTCCTCTTCTTCTCCTCGTCGTCGTCCTCCTCCTCCTCCTCCTCCTCCTCCTCCTCCTCCCCCTCCCCTGCCTCCCCTTCCTCCCCTTCCTCCCCTTCCTCCGCCTCCTCCTCCGCCTCCTCCTCCCTCCCCTCCTCCTCCTTCGCCTCCTCCTCCACCTCCTCCTCCTCCTGTTCCTCCTCTTCCTCCTCCCTCCACCGCCCGCCACATGTCCCGAGATTGTGGCATGGTCATCAGCTCGTCGTTGTCGTCGTCGTGGTGGTCATCGTCGTCGTCATCTTTCTGGGTCGGCGGCACCAGCCGTAAGGCCTTCACAATCATAATCATCCGGGTCCGCACCAACGTCCATCGCGCGACCCTTCGAGTCTAAGCGCGTTCTCATCATCCGCCAATGTCCGTCCGCGGAGCGACCACGAGCCACTTCGCTCCTGGACCTCTTCAAATGATAAATATTCCCTGAGGGCCTGTAAGCGACGTCCGTCGCGCGACTCTTCGAGTCTAAGCGCGTTCCCACTCATCCGCCAATGAATTTCCTGGTGCGACCAGGACCCCTTGGTTAGAAACCGGACAGGACAAGAGCGGAAAGCACCGCTTTTGTCCACTCGGCTCACAAAACGAAGAACTAAAGGGAGAGGAGGACGACAAGGAGGATACGAGAAGGAGAAGAGAGTTGGGAACGAAGGGAAAGCAAGGACGACCAGGAGGACTACGAAGAGGAATCCAAGCACAATGACGAGGAGGATGAAAACGAGGAGGACGAGCACGAGGAGGAGGACAAGATCGGCGAGGGGTAGGAGGACGGCATCGTCGAAGAAGAGGTGGAAAGCGTGGATAAAGAGTGGGAGACCGAGAAGGACAAAGAGTGACCTGGGTGCTTCAGGATGCGATAGGCGTTGATTTCCCGCTCGAAATTGTGCAGCTGTTCCTCTGGGTTCCGAAGGCACGCGACCATTTCAAGCGATGAGAAGCTTCACACCGAGAGGGCTAAGGCAAATTCCTGCCTTGACGACATGGACCATGGCTTCTGACACCGAGTGAACCGCTCCACCTTGAGCGATATCGGTTTCCAGAACTCCTCATGGGCTGTCGGCCCGTGGGTTGTTTTCCGTTGGCTTCCGGGGCCGAAATGGGCCCCTCGAATGTGTTCGACCTTGAGGCACACTGCCGCGTTGTCGCTGCATCGAGGCGCCACCAATCTGAGCTCTTCGCGCGCATAGCTATCCATGTTGGCACCGCGGGCTGACGTTGGTCTAGGAGGACAGATTCACGTCACATGTTGTTTCCGACCATCGTCTACTACATGGCTCCGTTTTTCTGCTCAAGCGCCTACCACATGAACAAGACATCACACGCACTCCAGAGGACGGGCCAAACGTCGGGGAGGGCAGGCTGTGGGCGGCAAATGCCGCCTGCTGGACTTCAAGAGTCACGCCTGTCCCAGGCGGGCGCCGCCCTCCGGCAGGCCCCTCCCCCAGGCCGCTCTCCGGCAGGCCTAGCTACCCCAGTGCGGGGAGCTGAGAGCTGCCGATGTAGCGGAGGCTGCCTCATCGGCAGCAATTTCCAACGAGAGACCTCAATTCTTGCCCGAACCCAGCTTGTTTCCAGTTATCTGCATCACCACTGGCATCCCATCGGAGCCCATGTCGGCGCCTTAACAGAGTTCCTCCCGACACTCCGCTTCTTGCATTAGGCCTGGGCTCCAATTGCCCTGGCTGGCCTCGCCCGTCACTTGGGGGTCGTCTCACAAGACCCCGCACTTGAGGTGCAAGTCTCACGGGACCTTTACCTTCCTCAGTGGTTTTTGCAGGCGCCCGTCTGCGTAGGTATCGGGCCAAATGCTCCCACCGACGGCGCGCACTCTTCCCATCTTCTCAACGATCTCCTCCCCCGACAAGTCGGAACAACATCCGAGTTCGAGCTACCGTGGATGGAAACATAATGTGAAACTGGCTCATAACGCTGGACTTGCGCAATTGAAAGGCTGCGAGTTCACGGCTGGGCGCGATCGGCGGCCGCCGCTGAAAATGTGGAAAATACATGCGAAACGCGTTTGCTGATCTTTCAACCGGAAGTCGTCGGTGCCCGGGCCGTGGCCTAGCTCACTGAATGGCGGAGCTCCAGCGTCATGATCTGGTGTCGCGTCGACTGCTCCCGTCCAGGCAGCACGCTCTCTCGGTGTGGCACGCCTGTTCCTCCCACTGATCCCCGCGGACCAGGCGGACCACATCCGATGTGCCTCCTCGGCAGCGTGCTGGCTCGCCTTCTCTCCACCTCGCGGAGCTCACCGGTCCAGTTCTCCGCGCCGTACCCTTCCGTGGCTGACTTCCGCCACTCGGCGCCTTCTGTGCTCGGGGGGGAGGAAACGGAGGAGGAAAAGGAGGAGGAGGAAAAGGAGGAGGAGGAGGAAAAGGAGGAGGAGGAGGGGGAGGGGGAGGAGGAGGCGGAGGAGGAGGAGGAGGAGGAGGAGGAGGAGGAGGAGGAGGAGGAGGAGGAGGAGTTGGAGGAGGAGGCGCTGCTCTCCGCCCATTGGCTCCGCCCTGCAGGCCTGCCTGTGCACTCCAGGGGCAGCACTCGCGGTCAGTGCGCTCGCGACGGCGCCGAGCTGCACCCTGCGCTCGCGACGCGGACCCAATCGCGCCTCTCGCGCCTCGCCCGCCTCCGCGTGCTCCCCCCTTGGGGGTCCCCGCCGCCTCCGCGGCTGGCGAATCCCCCGGGCCTGGTCGATGAACTCGTGCTCTCGGGGTGCCAGCTTCTTCAGCTCTTCCCCTGCCTCGGCCTCTTCCGGGCGCCTGCCCCCTGTCACATGCGCGGTGGCCCGTTTGGCGCGCACCTGTCGGCCTCACTGGTATGCGGCTGTCTGTTGGGCGCCATGGCTCCTACCGTAGATCAACATATGATTGTCTACTTTCCCTCGGTCCAAGTACTACTAGAACTGTCGGATGACTTCCCGGAGCAGCCTTCAGCCGAATCGGCCGAAACGTCGAATCCTGAGATACCGATATTCCTTCTCTATGTCTTTACAGCCACGGGGGGTGGGACCACCCTCCTGAAACAGGACCCCCTGGATCCGTGGCCCCGGGGAGCTCCCGAACCCCTGCAGGAGGCCCTCCAAGCTCTCTGGAGTTTCTGCAAGCCCATGCTGGGCCTGGGCACCGGGCCCAAAAAAAGCCCCAGACGCGCACCAGACGCCCGAAGACGACCCCCAACGAAGAGCTCTAAGAAGCTTTCGAAACGCAGCAGAAAAATGCGGATCTTCACAATTCCTGTCAGATTTTGGGATGCCCTGCTCTTCGGCCTTTCCGGGCGGGCGTCTGAGACCGCCCGGGAGGCTCGAGAGTCGCCCCCCCAAAACCCCACCCGAAAGGCCTTCCAGGCGGTCCAAGAGGAGCCCCGAGCTGGGCATCGCTCGGACGTTCATTCCCTGTGCTTTTTGTCGGTTTCGTGCGTGGCTTTTTCGCCAAATGATCAAGGATGCTCCTCGATGGTCCTCGCCGAAGAAAAAATGCACACGTCCGAGCGATGCCAAGCAAAACGGCACAGCAGGCTTCCAAGATGGCCCGAAGAGAGCCCCACGGCGTCCCAAGATGGCCTCAAGACATCTCAAGACGCCCCCCGAAGCATTCCAAGTCGTGACCCGGTCGTTCACGGAGACCGCGGCTGGAGGCAGGGTGGTCCGAGGGAGCCCCCAGAGGCCCCCAAAGGCGCACAGGAGGCCTCCAGAAGGCCCCAAGAAGATCCAAGAAGCCCTTGAAAACTTTCGTGGGGCCTCCAAGAGGCTCTCCAAGGAGGAGCCTCCGCAAAAAAGGCTGAGGAGGATGGGGAAGAAATCGCAGGGTAGGGCGACAATGAGGAAGAAGGAGAAGAAATATGAGGGAATGTTATAACGGCGATGTCGGAAAATGCAACAAGGAGTTGTCGCTAAATTGTCTGTTTTACCTTCCTGCTCTTCCGCCTGCACGCCAAACTGCAAGGACCAAGGTGCATGGCGTGATGCGCCAATGCAGTCATTTATGTGTATATATATATATATAGATGTATCCGAAGCTCATCCACTTTCCTTCGGGAACCTCAGACTTGCCACTCCCCGAAGTCCTTCCTTAATACTTTCAGTTGTTGGGAGACGAGAGGCACCATCAAACATGACCACGAAGTAAAGGTTTCCTCGCAGCTCGACCGTTCCCAAAAGTCGCGCCGACTCCGCTATCAGGCACTCGAGCCGAAATGCCAGCGGCCACGCGCATGCATCTCGCACGCGTACACCCTGCTGGCAACAGGCAAGATAAGGCTATGGCAAGTGGAAGGACAGGAGACAATCTGTCTGTCAACCCCCCTTCATCCATCCCTCTCCTCCCCCGCCCTCCCACTACCTCTCCCTCTTTACCGTGCTGCCGCGAGAGATTTTTCCACCATCCTCTTCGTCGTTATCCTCCTCCTCTTCGTCGTCCCCCGTCTCTTCATTTTCCTCCTCATCCTCATCCCCTCTCGCTCCTTAGTCATGGAGCCGTCAGCGCCGACGTGGCAGCGCTTCGCGCTCAGCACATCGTTGCCAAGCTTGGCCAACATGACCTCTCCGAAGGACGCCTTGTCTATGCAGGCGCAGATCTGTCGGCTTGCTTCGATTCGGCAGTCGCAGCAGAGGTGGCCACCCGTGGAGGAGGAGGAGGAGGAGGAGGAGGAGGAGGAAGGGAAGGAGAGGTAGAGGATGAGGGTGGTTGGGGAGCCGTAGCAAAAGCGACCATCCCAGGAAGACGAAAACGAATGAGCGGGTGGGCGCGAGGCGGATGGTGGAAAGAGAATAAATTATGGTGAGCCTTGAGGGTGCAAGGTCACAAGAAAAGGCTGGCGTCACTCATCCGGGACATCGTGCGTGGAAGCTGTGCGTTGAAGTTAAGCATGGGGTACAACGAAATATGGACCTAGGGTGCCCTTGTGAACCAACAGGACGAGGACGACGAGAGGAAAGAGGAGCAGGACAAGAGTCCTAAAAGGACGAGTGCGAGGGGGGAGATGAGGTCTGAGAGGGCGAGGACGACAGAGCGGAGAGGGGCGAAAGAAGGGGCAGGGAGGATGGGAAGACGGCGGTGGGAGGGGGGAGGGATGTGGAGAAGGAGAAAGGAGGGAGGAGGGATGTTTTCGTCACCATCTTCATCTCCCTCCTTCTTCTGGGTGTTCCCCACTCCTCCCCTCCCTCCTTCGAAATCACCCTTGCCTGGTGCTCCTCCTCCTCCTCCTCATCATCATCATCAGCTCCTTGTCTTGAAAAATCGCCCCTTCCTGTCGCACCCCGAGACGTATCGGTTGGACGGGTCGGGCGCTTCGCCTGAGACTTCCTCACCAATTGTGACCCTGGAGCCTAAACTTTGCAGCAACTTCGCGGGAAGATGGCGGGTGGTTTTGAACAGATGGTTCTCGCCTTAGCGCCACGCACAGTCGTTTTGACATACTGCATGAGCTTCACGGATAGAGGGCTGGCGGTTTTGAATATGTGGCTCTCGCCTTCGCGCCGCGCACATTAGTCTTAAAAGCTTGCAGCTTCAGGGATGGAGGGCGGATAATATTCAACATCTAGCTTTCGCCTTCGCGCAACGCACATTCGCCTTAGAAGTTTGGATAAGTTTCAAAGATGTAGACGGGGTTCGGCTCTCGCCTGAGCGCCGCGCATACTCGTTTTACATACACGTTAGCAAAAGAGTCACGGATGGAAGGCGGTCCTTTTTCAAACTGTGGCTTTCGACTTAACTCCGCACGGACTCGTCTTAAACATGTTGACAACGTCTAAGGAAGTCTGATGGTTGGCGTCCGAGGAATCGTGTTCTTGAGTGATATGGGATTGTCAGGGCGGAGCAATCATGTTGATTCGAGGTGTTGAATTGCCAAGAATCGTGTCCTGACGCGATTCAGGATCGTCAGGACGCAATAGTAACGTTGGTTCACGGCGTCGAAATCCCAAGAATGGTGTTTTGGCAAGATTGAGGATTCTCAAACGTTTGTCTCCCAACGAGAGGGAACTTGGGGCGCAAGTCTATTGCAACATACTTGATTGGTCTGGGGCTTACACCTGTAATCCGCCACCTTTTCCTGCAAATTTCCCTCTTCCCTCCCTGGCCATGTGTTTCGCCTGACACTTTCTCGCCGCTTATGAGCCTGGATATTGACGATTGCAGTAGCTTCAAGAATGAAGGGCAGGTGGTTCTAAAGACGTGGTTCTCGCCCCAACGCCGCACACGTTCGTTACAACCTTCTGCGAAAGATACAATGATGGAGCACAAATCGGTTTCAACATCGGGCTCTCGCATTTCTCAATAGCTTGCAACGATCGTTTTTAACACGCGGTTTCCAACATGCTGTTCTTGCCGAAACGCCGCGCGCATTTGTCTTAAGCACTTGCGACCGTTGCGAAGATGCAGGACGATTATGGTTCAAAGCGTGGCTCCCGCGCGAATTCCGCAACGTGAAAGACGCACATTTCAACATATGTATCATTGCATGGAACAAGGACAATCCCGTTTCAAAAATGAACTCCCTCTTCAAACTTGCGCAAACTTGCGCAACAATTGCACGGATGGGGGGGTGTCTTCTGTCGAAAGCGAGATCTCACCGAACACCGCGTTGCATTGTATATTTCGCATTCCTGATTACGCGCCAGAGAGATGCAAGGCAATTCCTAACTGGCAGGCCCATACGGCGCTGGTCTTTCAAGGGGAGCGCTTTTTGTAGTGAGGCAGGGAAGCTTGTAGGGGCGTATGAGGAGGGGACTTGGGAGAGGAGGGTGTACTGCGGCATCGTTGATGCATTGTGGGTTTCCTCTGGTCCCTTCCTTCTCATCCCCATCATCATCCCTTATGTTCCCATCCTCCTGCTCTCACTGTCCCTCTTCTCCTCCTCATCCCCCCTCCCCCCTCCTCCATGCCCTGCAGTTTCTGTTCCTCCCCTCCTCCTCCCCGTCCTGCAGTTCCTGTTCCTCCCCTCCTCCTCCTCCTCTTCTTCCTCCTCCCCCTCCTCTTCCTCCTCCCCTCGGAGTGGGGCTGCAAGGTCCAGTATGGGCACCCCGACTACGCCAAGACGGACCACCTTCTGAGCCAGGCGTGGACCCAGTACGAGAGCGATCCTAGTCTGTGGCTACGAAGAACTCCATCCCCCGATTCTACCACACCGAATTTCCAAGAGGACAGAGCGGACTGGTCGGTACTGTACACGTCTGTCGAGACTTTGAAGGAGCCAGGCGACGTGGACGCCTTTACACTTCTGGGGATGGATCGTGCGGCCGGTTTTCGGAGGATCCGAGAAGGAGGAGGCGCGTATGCGCGGACGTCTGCGTCATGGTCACCGGCGGCGAGGACGGACGGGTTTTCCAGCCTGGCGCAGTTGGTGAACTGAGAGGCTCATGCCAAACGGTGCCAAGAGATGAATTACGTGCTTTCGCGCTCGCCCCTGAGCGCTCTGAGGGAACGCAGTTTACGATCCACAATGGCCTCTATCTAATGCGGCTCCGAATTAAGCGTGTCAAAGTCCATGGCCTCAATTATGACCTTTGGGCTCGGATCCGTGAAGCTCTCCGCGCCAGGGGCCCCTAAAGGGCCGAGGCGGTCCGGGTTAAATGGATCCCCAGCCACATGGATGACGATTACAAGAATCTGGCCTGCATTCGTTTGAGAATCAGGGCCGCGGGGAACGCATTTGCTAACGCTGTGCCGGAGGCTGCGGCGGCTGAGTCTGGGAATCAAGCGGTGGTCGGGAGGGGTCCCGCGGACTGACGTGGCTGGCGCCATCGCAGCGCAGGTTCGCCGGCGGGCCCGTAGAGCGCTAATTGACACCCTGGCTGTTGACACATGGGAAACCGTGCGGCCTCTCAGAGCTCGGACCGCCAACGCTCTCTTCTTGGCTGCCGGCCAGCATACCCAGCCAACATACACACCTGGACCAAACTTGTCGCCTCCTCTCCGTCGCGACGCCGAGCACATAGAGCCTACTTTGGGTCACGCTCCCGCAGTGGTCGCCGCATGCTTCTCGTGCGAGCTTTGTCTGCGCGCCCCAGCAGGGCGCTCGACTCGCCAACATTTTCCCCCTCTGGCAAGCGCCTTCTCCTCAAAGGAGGACGTGGCAATGATGAGCCACGAAGGCGTGCTGCATGCAGAGGAACTTTGCGGCAACTTCGAAGGAACTGGTTGTGCACGTCTTGCCGTCTTCTGGTCCCTGGGAGCCTTGTACCCATATCCCCAGGGAGCCTGTTGTTAAAGGTCAGACCATCCCCGAAGGTGTAGTGCGAGCTTCGGCCTACAGGAATCTTGGGAGTAGTGTAGATGTGCATCCGTCACAGAGTCTACTATACGGTTAGCCACTTTATAGAATGTCCTTCTGTAATTTTTGCGGTGTATATGTTACCTCCATGCCCAAAGGGCGTCTGGGGACCTGTAAGCCCACAAGGAAGGGTCGGGAGAATTTGATCTGAATCAGTCGGGGGCTCTACCCCAGCCATGCAGGCCCCCGCAAGCAAATTGTCTCAGCTGGCAAGGTCCAACTCTCAGACTTGGGGGAAGGTGGCCTACGGTGACCGGACAAGAAGAATCCACACCCATGGAACGAAAACCATATCACGTGATGCTGGATAACATGTTGTATGACATATGTCCCGCCCTCCTCCCCCCAAGACCAAAGTTGAAGTGTCCACATTTTGCCCCTAGCGCGTTGCCTCGCGCACGCCACTGCCAACTTTGGGTTTTGGGGGAGGGGCTACTTCGTTTTTGGATGCACTTCGTCGTAGAGTGGTCTTGGCGCCAATGGGAGTGGACACTTCCTGTCCACCCACCGTGTTTTCAAGACCTGCCCAATTCTTTCTGAAGTTGACGATCGCTGTTTTGATGTGACGCATTTCGCGCGAAGCCGCGAGCACGAACACCTACCGTCCCCTGGATCAAAAAGTTATGATCCGAGTTCGCACGACTCGTTGAAACTCGCGATATCACTCGTACGTTACTCAGGTCAATTAGTAACGTACGCGTGGAACTTTTGAAACATGACAAGAATTCCATGTAAAGATATGCGCGAATGCGAATTCCATGAGCAACGTAAGGCGATTTTGCGATTCTTACCACATACACTCAAAACTGATAGTAATGGTATGCGATAAGGATGCAAACCCCTTGGACGCCCGTTTTGAAGCTTTCTCGAGCGCGGCGGGCCGTTGAAAATAGTCAAGGATGGACCAACTGGTACGGATGCAGGGGTACCGTTGGGAAGGTTACCCATCCTTACTGACGGTGTCGATTGTATTGTCGGGTACCGCGGGTGTCCCGCGTTAAAACTGGGCACGCCTGCTGAGCAATGTCCGTCGCGCCCGCGCGCGTGCCGCTCATGGGTGCTCTGACAAAGGCGCGGTGTGAGACTGAGTCGCACGACTCGTCGGTTGACGCCGACATCGGGAGTTGTGTGGCTTGAGCCAAACGGCCATGGGCTGCCAAATCCTGGTTGTAATGTTTCTGTGGGCTGTGCCGTGGCTGTGCCGTGGGTTGTCCCTTGGTTGCCACGCGGGTTGTCCCGTGAATTGTTCCGCTACGGTCTCTCGGTGTGTCCCCTGGGTTGCCCTGCGTGTATCCCATAGTTCTACATATATGTACATGGGCGTATGAATGTGTGAATTGGTGATCGCACACGCGCGTGCATGCATGCTAGTACCCACAAGGCCACTAAACACATTTAGCCGGAAAGTGTTTGCAAAACCTGATCAACTCGCAGAGAACATGGTGCAAACGGTTTTTAATGTGAACGCATGTCACGCGAAACCGTGAACGCGAACACCTACTGTCACCTGGATTGAAAGCCATTGTTCCGAGCCCACACGACTCGTTGAACCTCGCAATCGTAATCGTACACTACTCAGGTGAAGTCGTAATGGAGGAACTGATCTTCGTACAGTTTTTGGAACATCAGAATGATACCTTTCTCCAGGAGAACTGCGACGGATACTAGTTCTATCTTATTGTTTCACACGAGCGATGTACGAGCGATATTACGAGTCTTACCATCTAGCACCAGGGGCCGCGAGTGTCCCGCATTAAAATTGGCACGCCTGCCCGCGCGCGTGCCGCGCATGGATGCTTCAACGAAGGCTCGGCGTGAAACGGAGTTGCAAGACTCGTCGGTTGACGCCGGCGTCGGGAGTGCTGTGGCTTGAGCCAAGCGGCCATGTGCCGCCAGATCCTGGTTGTAGTGGTTTGGTGGTTTGTCCCTTGGGTTGTCCCTCGCTTGCCTTTTGGATTGCCCCCTGGGTTGTCTCGTGGTGTTCCCACGTGTATCAAATAGTTTGACATACGCATGCATGGGCGTATGATTGCGCCTATAGGTAAACACACGCACGCATGCATGCATGCTGGTACTCACAAGACCACTGAAGCATCTAGCCGAGACGTGCTTGCAAGACCTGCTCAATTCGTCCTGAAAATGGCGCACGCTGATTTCAATGTGAAATCACCCGGGTGACTTCACCATAGGACCCGTGGGGGGGCATCCGGAAGGAAAGCATTCCCGGGGCGCGCCGAGGAAACCAATTTTTTCTCAGCGGAGGAGGAGAGAGAGAGAGAGAGAAACATCCTTGGCGAGGGGTTTTGGGCACGGGGGTTACCCCTGCCTAAAAGTCCGGAAGAGGAATGAACTCTCAGCCGCGGGAGTGCTGGCGCACGGGGTACCACCCCCCCAGCGTAATCAGAGGAGGAAACGCGCGAGAACCCACATTGTAAATGAAATGCAGCATCACTCGAATAGTAGTTGTGCTCGGGAATTATACTTGTATTACTCTACTTGCACGCTACTGTCTGTCATATTTTGAAATCGACATTCTATAATGCCTCCGTATTCCTTGATCGCCATTGTATTGTGTTTCCGTGCCCCCAAGTCGCGATCCTATCGCATTTCCTGATTCCTAGGTCAAGAGTCTATACACTGTTTCCTTAAATGCCCCGATCGCAATTCGATAAGACTAGTTGTACTGCATGACCAGCTGTGCCCTAAGAGCAGCTGCGCGCTAGCACATGATGGTGCCACTTGGAGGGGCTCAGGGGTACCACCGGCATTACGCGCGCGGAAAAAAGAAACAAATCCAGGCGCCGCAAGGGGTCCCGGGTTTAACGACTGGCCGCAAAGGTGGACCCCCCGCGGAAGGAAGAGAATAAAGCTGGCTGGGGGGGGGGGTCAGGCATGTGTCGCAGGGGCGATAATGTGAGCGCATTCCGCGCGAAAAAACGTGTTGATCCGAGCTCACACGACTCGTTGGAACTAGCAATAATACTTGTACATGACTCACGTGAAATAATAATGTAGGAGACCGTGCTCGTGGATAACACATCACAAGGTATCGGAGAATAGAAAGGTGATATCGCAATTAAATGGAGAGCCCCCCACCAGGCAATCGGTTTCAATTTCGTGTTGGTGTCGTGCGTGCGGGCGAAGCGAAGCTGCATGGGCGGGCGGAAAGAACGGACCCTCCTCTGGCTAGGGCACCGCCGAGCCAAAAGACCCCAACCACCGGGTTCTCGGGAAATGGCCGGGGGTGTCCCGCGGGTATCCTGTCGGTGTCCCGAAACGAGATCGATAGTGATATCGATAGTGAGATCGATACGGAAATCGATCGTGACATCAATGGTAAAAAGAAAAAACCGATCGTGCGATCGATGGGGAAATACATAATGATATCCATCGTGAAATCAATAGTGGGGTCGATAGCTGATGAGAGTGATGATAAAATCGATAGCGCTATCGATTGTGAGATCGATTGTGAAATCGATTGTGAGCCCGATACTGGAACCGATCGAATGAGATCTGCACTGGAATCGATCGTGGGATCGATAGCGAAATCGATTGTGAGACCGCTCGTGAGATCGGCACTGAGATCGATGGTAGTATCGATCGTGCGCTCGATCGCGATATCGATAATGCGATCGATGGTGGTATCAGTAGTGAGGTCGATAATGGAATCGATAGTGAAACAAATAGTAAGATCGATACATCGGCACTGCGAAAACTTTGACCCGCCTCGTGCTTCCACCAAGACGCGTCTTAAGCGGGAGCGCCTTTGCGAGGTCAAGCTGAAGATTTGCCGACCTCTATTTTCGAGAACGTCGCGGCGGGCGGGAACGCCATGTCGAAATCGAACCAAAGGTGCAGAATTCCAGTTCTCAGGATGTCCTGAGCGGGGGTGCCACTTCGAAATCGAGCCCGGAAGCTTCCGACGCGAAATCGAACCAGAAAAGTCCGAACATGTCAAAACCGCTCGAGCTTGTTTTTTGAAGAAGCCTCAGACGAAACCGTCGTTTCGAAATGGCCACGCCGTTGGGCATGTAAGAGTTTACGTGTCTGGCCAGAGATTTCGAAAGCGTGGTCTTCGCTTGACGTATTTTTAACAACACGATCCCGACTGGATTTCAAAACCGTCGGGCTCGAATTCGACAGGGCGGTTTCGCCCCACACTTGAGCAACGCACTGTTTGAGCAAAACATTGTACTGGGGGCCCGCGGCCTAGCGGGGGGCCCCTTTGACGTCTCCTCTCTTGTCGCGGGCGCAATGCCACCGACAACGTTGTGCCGGGGCCCTGTCGCCTCGCGGCAAGCGCTGCAGTTTGTCAGAACTTTCGTCGCGGCGTAGTGGAATTTCAATCGACTCATGGTTGCCCTGCGCATTGTTATCCAAGTTTTAATTTCTGACACGAGATTTCGACAATGTGGTTTTCGCTTGTCGACTGGATTTCGAAACCGCCGGGCTCGAATTCGAAAGGGCGGTTTCGCCCGAGACTTGAGCAAACCGCTGGTTGCACAACACCTTGTACTGGGACCCTGCGGCCTAGCGGGCCCCTTTGACGTCTCCTCTCTTGTCGCGGGTGCAATGCCACTGACAACGGCGCCAGGGACACGTCGCCTCACGGGGGGCGCTGAATTTGGGCAGAACTTTCGTCGCGGCGGAGTAGAATTTCAATCCGCTGATGGTTGCCCTGCACGTTGTGCTGCGAACATGTCACTCGGAAGTGACTCGCCCGCCTCTCACTCCTCGGGCGCTGAGGATCGACCTGAATGCATAAACGATGCGGCGACTCAGGCGAGCCTCGAAGTGCGCGGCGACGACGGCGATGCATCGGTCGGCAAGCGAGAGCGCCACTTCCCAGATCGACCAGATGCAAGGCAAGCAGAAGCGGTTCGAAATGTCATATGGGATTTCAAGCAACTCATGGTTACCTTGCACATTGTGCTGCGCACATGTGACTCGGAAGTGATTCGCGATCTGCATGGACGATGCGACGACTCGGGCGCGCCTCGAAGTGCGCGGCGACGACGACGATGCATCTGTCGGTGAGCGAGTGCGCCACTTCCCAGATCGACCATATGCAGGGCAAGCATAAGCGTTTCGAAATTCCAGTGGAATTCAAAACAACGCATGGTTGCCCAACACATTGTACTGCGCACGTGCCACTCGGAAGTGACTCGCCCGCTTCTCACTTCTCGGGCGCCACGAATCGACCTGCATGAGCGATGCGACGACTCGGGCGCGCCTCGAAGTGCGCGGCGACATCGACGATGCATCGGTCGGCGAGCGAGGGCGCCACTTCCCAGATCGACCAGATGCAGGGCAAGTGTAAGCGGTTCGGAATTCCATACAGGACTTTCAATCAGCTCAAAGTTGGCCTGTACATTGTACTGCGCACGTGTCGCTCGGAAGTGGGCCGCCCGCCCCTCGCTCCTCGACCTGCATGAACGATGCGACGACTCGGGCGCGCCTCGGAGTGCGAGACGATGACGGCGATGCGCCACTTCCCAAACCGACCAAATGAATGGCAAGATAGGGCATTCATGAATGATTTGAAATTCCACATCGGCGCCGCGAATTTCTTTGACCCGCTTCGTGCTTCCACAAAGGCTGGGCGGGGGCGCCATTGTGAATGAGAAGTGCCGACCGTTATTTTCGAGAAAGCCCTGGGCGGGGGCGTCGTTTCGAAATCGAACCAAAGGTGTCGAATGTTCCAATGTTCAAAATGTCCTGGGCGGGGGCGCCATTTCGAAACCGAGCCCGGAAAGCTCCGAACAATGTTTTGGGGGAAGTCCTGGGCGAGAGCGCACTTTCGAAATCGGGCCAGAAAAGGTTTCGAATTCCATCCAGGAGAGGTGTCGAATTCCAGTTTGGAGGGCGTCTTGGGCGGGCGAACCATGTCGAAATCGAGCCCGACAGTTTCCAAATGGTTCGGACTTGTTCTTTGAAGGAAGTCTCAAGCGAAACCGTCGTTTCGAAATGGCCACGCCTTTGGGTATCCAAGATTTTACTTTCGGACCAGAGATTTCGACACTGCGGTTTTCGCTTGAGACTTTCTCCACAACACAATTTCGACTGGATTTCGAAACTCAAACTCGAACTCGAACTCGAAATGGCGATTCCGCCCGAGACTTAAACCAAACTGTGCTTGAACTAAATCTTGTACTGGGGCCCCGCGGCCCAACGGGCCCCTTTGACGCCTCCTCTCGTCGCGGGCGCAACGCCGCTGACGACGTTGCGCAGGGGCCTCGTCGACTCGCGGGAGGCGCTGCATTTTGGCAGAACTTTCGGCGCGGTGGAATGGAATTTTAAGCCGCTCATGGTTGCCCTGCACATTGTGCTGCGCACGAGTCGCTCGGAAATGATTCGCACATCTCTCACTCCAAAAGCATCGCGAATCGACCTGCATGAGAGACGCGGCAACTCGGACGACCCTCGAGATGCCGGCGACGCATCGGTCGGCGAGCGAGCGCGCCACTTCCCAGATCGACCAGATGCAGGGCAAGCATGAGCGGTTCGAAATTCCATCGTGGAATTTCAAAACAACTCATGGTTGCCCTGCACATTGTACTGCGCACGTGTCGCTCGGAAGTGACTCGCCCGCCTCTCACTTCTCGGGCGCCACGAATCGACCTGCATGAACGATGCGACGACTCGGACGCGCCTCGAAGTGCGCGGCGACATCGACGATGCATTGGTCGGCGAGCGAGGGCGCTACTTCCTAATCCGACCAGATGCAGGGCAATCGTCAGCGGCTTGAAATTCCACAATGGACTCAGGGTTGCCCTGCAAATTGTGCTGCGCACGTGTCGCTCGGAAGTGGCTCGCCCGCCTGTCACTCCTCGGGCACTGAGAATCGACCTGCATGAATGACGGCGACGCACCAGTTGGTGAACGAGCGCGCCACTTCCCAAACCGGCCAGATGCAATGCAAGGCAACCGTGACCACTTTGAAATTCCACATGGTATTTCCGCGTTTCGCCCCCCGCGGCCGCTCCCCCCTCCCCCGCGCCCCCCTCCTGCTCCTGCCGCTGGGTTGCGCGCGTTCATTCCGTCGCGCCCATCGCTCGCTCCGCGGCCCCCAGCTGGCCACTTCCGCGCGCCTCCTGCGCGCGTCGCGGCTCCGCGGGGAGCCCCGCCAAAGGCCCCGGTGGCAGGGCGCCCTTGCGCGGCCGCGCCCGCGCGGGCGCGCCCCTCGCGAGCTTCGCGGCTCCACGGGAAGCTCCTAGTGGGCCCTGGAAACGACAAGGCCGTTTTTTAACCGGTTCCGTTTTGCCGTTTTTTTGCCGGTTCCGACGCAGTTGTTTTACCGGTTCCGTCGCCGTTTTTGGACCTGTTCCGGCTTCGGTTCCAATCATGGGGCCGTTTATTTTGCCGTTTCCGGTCGCCGTTTTTTTTGCCGTTTCCATTTTCAAGGGGCATTTTTTTGGAAACGAATGCCCCGCCGCCAGCCCCCCGCCACCCCCGCCCGCCGCGCTGACACGCGCGCGGATGATCCGCGACGCGTAGCATTCAGATGTGGCCCGTGGCGGGCTGACCTCTGCGGCCCCATCAGCAATGTCGCTCCGCCCTTCCCACGCGCGCCCTAATCTTTTTCCTGGTCTCTTCCCTCGGTGTCCACCTGTCTGACCCCCTGGATGTCCTGCGAGGCCCCGACAGAAACAGCGCTGCAAGTGTCTTCCGCGGGGCAGGCATAGGTTCGGCACTGGCAGTGGCGATGGGGCACTTGCAAGCGCATCCGCGCTGGGCCCGTTGCAGACAGAGCGGGAAATTCTCGCCTGTAAACTGGGGCCCCGCTGAGGGCGGCTGCAGAAACTGACCCTTCACATCCGCTCAAAAGGTCGGAATCGCTTGCGAAGTTCCAGCAGCATGGGCCAGAACCTCTCATTCGCGGGCAATGTCAAGGGTCGTCTGCTCAACGGTGCACTCAGAGGCGGCGGCCGAGTCGACGCTGGAGAGCGCCCTCGCTAATTCGGTTGGCTCGGCGCGCATCCCGGCGCCGCCTGGCGCCCGGGGGGCGAAATCATGGCGCCCATCAACTATCCGCGCGCAGTGCGCGCCGAGGATAGTGGCGCGACGATGCCCCTTCGCAAATTGGCGGACATGCCTGCGGAATATCTTCGGAATCGCCTCTCCTTTAAAGATATATCGCTGACCGCCGGGGGGCGGGGGGGCGCCCGCGTTCCCCGCGAAAACGGCGCCCCGCCCAGCTTGCAACGCGGTGGCTTGCGCCCGCGGGCCTCCGATCTTGCGGGGGTGGGGCGGGGCGAACTGGTCGGCGCGGGGGCAGCTCTGAAGAGCTAGCTCATCGGGGAAGCCGCCCCTGCCTGCGCTGCGACGTTGGCGGGCCCGGGAAACAAGGACAGGTCAACTTGGGGGGGCAACGGCCGCGGCGTGCGTGGGGGGCCTATACAAGCAATATTCGACTCAACATTAAGCGTCGCGACATTCCTGGACGCTCAGCTGGGCGGCCCGCTCAGCGATGGCGAAGCGGGCCTGCGCGGCGCTGGTCAACTGGAAGGGCGGGCCCGCCACCGCGCCGTCCTCTCCGGTCGCGAGGGGGGAAGCGGGGGCGCCCGCTGGCGTCGCGCCCGCTGACCCACGGGCGCGATTAAGATGGTTCAACTCGCGAGCGAGAGAGAGAGAGAGAGAGAGAGAG
>CAUYUJ010006014.1:311879-379379 GCA_963575745.1 Prorocentrum cordatum | reverse complement strand
GGAGCGCCAGCCGCGTTTGGCCGATCCCGCGGCCGCGCCTAGCCGCCTCCGCTGAGCCAGCATCGCCGCGCCGAGCTGCCCGTGCACGTTGATCCCGTAGACAGCAGTCGCCTGCGGCCCTGCCCTCTGCAGCTTGGCGGACACCGCCGAGCGCCTGGCCACCTGCGCGAAGCGCCTGAGCTGCACGTGCGCCGGGCTGGGCCCGAGCGCCCGCTGCCTGACCGCCGCGCGGCCTTCCCTCTTGCCGCGGGGCAGGCCCGCCCCCGGGTAGGCCGTCTGCAAGACGGCGCTCAGCGCGATACCCTTCCTCGTCAAGACACCTGCGCATCACTCTTGTCGGGGCACAGGGCGACGCCAGTGTCGGCGACGCCCAGCTGCAGCTTGGAAAAGAGCTTGATCGCCGACGACACTCCCTCGATGAGCGCCGCCCTCGCGCGCTGCCTCGACCCCGATACCCGTCGTGATAGGATCCAGGCCCGCCCGCTCAGCGAAACGCGAGCCTCGCAGAGGCGCCGGCGCGCGTGCGCCGCGAGGTGCTTGGCGAACCCGGCGCCGCCCCGGAGCACCAGCGCCGCCGAGCGCGTCGCCTGGGAGGCCTCGCAGAAGGAGTTGGTCTGTTCCAGCGTGCGAGGCGCCAGACAGATCTGGAGCTCAACGAAGAGAATGCCTGCTGGGGCCCCCTTCCTCAAAGCACGCGGCGCTAGGGGCTCCCATTCTATGGGCTCGTGGCAAGATGCAACGTCGACCGCCGTCTGGCCGCGCGGGATCGCGAGGCGAGAGCGCGCTTCGTCCTGCAGCGCCATCGCGAACGCCTCCCTAAAGGCGCCGTTACCAGTGATAACCGCGCCCCAGCGGTCGGCCCCTGCCTCTGCGATGCCGACCGCTCTCAAATCTGGACCCTCCCCCGCGTGGGCCAGGCGCGGCGCGGCGCGGCGATCGAGCCGATCGCGCGATCGCCCCCCGACTTCGCGCCGAGCAGCTTGCCGACCGCGCGCGCGGCCTGCCGCGGCCAAGAGAGGCCCTCCTCTATCGTGGGGAAGAAGCCGCGCATGGACTGGATACCCTCGTCGGGCAGCCTCTCCATTTCAGTGGGAGAGAGCCTGTCGATCCGAAGGCCTACCCGCGCATCCATGCGAGCTAGCGCCGCGCGGACGTCGGCGCCCCGCCTCGGCCCGACTACGGATGGACTCCATAGTTGCGAGCGCGCTCTGCCTCGGCGCGACCTTCGAGTTCCACGGCTGATAGTGCCGAACAACCTTGCGATCAACGATGTCCCAGGGATGAACCAGCGCCGCGCCGTCAATGCCGCGGACCTCGTCGCCTCTGGGCCCGGGTCCTTCAGCGCGCGGAACGCCGGCCCCTGGGAGTCCAAACTGCAGAGCCACTGCTAATAATCTTTCAACGCGGCGGCGACAGCACGACTATGGGCCTCCTCGGATGCCTTGGAAGCCTCCTCCTCCCGCGCCAACAACTCGCCCGCGGACAGATCGATCGCGCGCCGAAGATCCTGGAGCAAGGCTCGCCGCGACCCCTCGCCGGCAGGATCATGCGCTCCTGCGCCGTCGACAGGTTGACCAGCCAGTCTTGTAGCCGCCGCCGAAAGATGCCCCTGCTGGACTACTCCATTGCCGCGCCTCCGATGGCGCAAAACACGTTGCGCTACATCGTGGGCCCTCGACCGCCGCGTTGAAACGCCGCCCCTCAGCCCCTGTCGAGCGCGTTCAGCTTGTCCGACGGAGACCGCGCGCAACTCGCGCCCGCAGGGTCTGGACCGACTCGGAGCTGTCGAGTTGCAATGGTCAGAGATGGCCAACCCCGCGGCTTCGACGCGCCGCGCGAAAGCCCCACTGATGGGTGGAAAATGCTGCGCGCCTGTCTGAGCGGCGAGCGATTGACTGATGGGGGGCCAAGCGCCGCGAAGATTGCGCGCTGCCCAAGGGACTTGAGTCCGAGCGGCTGCCCAAATGGGCGAGGGGGGGGGCGAGAGACGGCGGGGGGGCAGGAGATGCAGCTGCGTCGGCAAGGGCGAGAGTGCCAGCTCCCCCATCCAGGGGGCCGTCGTGCGTGATCTACCAGAACTCCCAATGCGCGTGTACTTCACATATGCCCGATGTATCGCACTCCGATGCGAGGGCAAAACACTGACCTCTGAAACTTCGATACGTCTATGTTACAGTCGCCGATCACTGGCCAGGGCGATGTGACTGCGGATAAGAATGCGCCTACCTCTGCAAAGCAAGATGTGTTAATGTCTGAGAACTCTACAATCTATGAGCGTAAACCAATAGCACAATCATTGATAAATCATTCGTACGTACTAGTGCCGGCCAGAAGCCGTCGAAAGCATCTTCGTCCTCGGCGCAATAATAGCTGGCCCCAACATGAGGCTTGGCAAACACTCTGTGAACTGCCCGATGTACACGAGCGGACAATACCTCCCCGCCCTCGTAGGCGCGCCCCGCCGTCGCCGCCGAGGTTGAACGTCATGTAGCTCTCGCAAGATTGTCTAAGTACTTGAAATTCAGAACCCTGGCTCTCCGAGCCCAAGTGGCCCTGGAACGGGCGCCGATGTGCTATTCCACCACGCCGATGTACTCGTACTTGGCGAGCGTCGGCGCCGAGCTGAGGTAACCCCGCGCCGTCTTGCCCAAAATGGTGACACTGCTGAAGAACATGCACACGGAGGAATTGCCGTCATCAGCAGGAAGCGAAAACCTTGGAGAACGGCTCGTGCGGCTCGGTGACGGCGGTCGCCGCGAGCTCCGCCGCCGCGGTGCCTCACGCCAGCCCTGCCTCAGCAGGGGCCTGCAGGCTCGCTCCCTCAGCCGCCTGCTCAGCCTCTACTGCAACCGCTCTGGTGCGCTCCATCTCGGCCTTGTTCTCGGCCTCAGACGGCTGGTCTGGCCGCCGCGGCGCCCTCCGCCACCGGCGGCGACGCCGTGGACTCCACGGGCCGTCCCTGGCCGTCGCCGCCCTCGCCGCCGACCGTCTCCGCCGTGCTCTTGGTATCGGTCAAGCGCTTCTTGCTCAGACGATCCTGAACCTTCTGGCGCAAGTGGAGCATCTGAGTCTTCCACTTCTTCACATGGTCGGCCTTGCTGACCACGCTTTCCCTCACTGCCTTCAGCTCGGACTCAACCTTTTTGAACTCCTGGCGCTCCTGGCCAGCGCACTCTAAGGTGTCGACCTGCTTGAAAATCTCCTCGCCCCACGTCACGTCCATCATCGGCTGCTCATCAGCGTTGTCACCTCCTCCACCCTGAGTGGCGTCGCCGCTGCTGCTAATGCCTGCCGTGGCCACGCCGGCCTCGCGGGCCAGAGCCACCGCCGCCGTGCGCTTGCTGATCTCCGCCAACGCTAGCGCCCGCGCAGCCTCCTCTTCGTCATCGCCGCCGAGAGATTCTCCTGGCAGCGCGAGACGGCGGCCGCCGCCAGCGCATGCTTCTGCTTGGCGTCCGTCCGCGCCCCTATCCTGCGGCGAACCGCTTGCCCTGGCGACACAGCCGCGGGCGGACCAGATGCCAGAGCCCCCTTTCTGCGTCGCCGCGACCTGCTCAGCCAGAACCTCCTTGCCTGTCGGGTCGGTCACCATGGCCATCGCAGCCGTGAGCGCCTGGATGGTACGTAGACGATGCCGCTGCTTGTGCACTGATCGATCCGCTGTATTCTGCAGGTCAGGCTGATCATTCGAGCCCTTCTTCGGCTTGTAACGCTTCATCGGGCAATTTCATTTTCCGCACTTCATTGGGTTGGCCACTATCCTCTGGTTGTGCTCGTGAGCGTGGGAAGGAGGAGGGGCGAGGGAGACAGGAAGCACAGGAGGGAGGGAGGGAGCGGACGAGGGAAAAAATGGGGAAACTTGTGGCAGAGGCGGAGCGGCAATACCGGCAAGGAGGGCAAGGAGGAGAGGGGGGCCCCTTTCCCAGCCTCAGACACCTCGACGTCCGCAGACCTCCGCGTGGACGTGGGTAAGAGGGCCTGCGGGCGCTCATCAGCCATGATCGTGCCACCGGCAGTCCAATAGGGAACAAGGATGCCAGATCGCGTCGCCGCCATCTCGCCCAATAGTGAATGAGAGCCTTCCTTGTCTCCCCCCCCCTCCTCCTCCTCCTCCTCCTCCTCCTGTTCCTCCTCCACCTCCTCCTCCTGTTCTTCCAATGATCAGCCGACTCCCGCTTGCCAGGGGTGCAAAGGCGTGCGAGATGATTGGCTGTCCCCCTCCCCCTTTCCCCCTCCCCTGGGGTCTGAAATCCAATCAGAAAGGGGGGGTCGGGCGGGGGGGCCTCTCCGAGCTCATCAACGCTCCTCCGGGCCTCGGGAGCCTCTAGTTCTACACTCTGTGGCCCCCAAGATGCCTAAGAATCGATCGGCGCTTGCTCAAGCAAGTTCCCAACACGCACAGGAGTCCTCGAAGACGACCAAGATATCCTCAAGACTGCCCAAGAGGCCTCAAAGACGCTCCAAGAGGGCTCCAAGACGATCCCCGAGAAGGCCCCAAGAAGCAAGAATCGTCCAAATCCATCGGGAGCACGTAATTTGAACATTGCCCCAAGACGGCGCAAGAGGGCCCCATGATCGCTCCAAGACGGATCAAGAAGCCTCCAAGAGGGCCCCAAGACGGCCGAATAGGATACCAAGAAGGCCCAAGAGGCGCCCAAGATGGCCCAAGAGAGCTCCAACAGGGCCCCAAGGGGGGCCCAAGAGAGGCAGCTCGAACTGACATTCCGAGCCCTCCGCCCCAAGATGATCGCCGAGACCGCCAGCAGGCGCCCAAGAAATTCCCCAAAGGCCCGAAGAGGCCCTCAAGAGGCCCCCCAGTCCCCAAGAGGCCCCGAACGGCCTCACCCGCGGACTTCGTCCCGCCCCTGGGGGTCGGCGGAATGGCGTACGCCTCTCGGATAATCTTCTTTGTCGCCACCCTCCGCCTCCGCCTCCTCCTCCTCCTCCGATATCCGCATCATTATCCTTCTCCTCTCTCTGTTCCGTTATCAGCCTCCTCCTCGTTCTCATTTGCCTTATCACCACCAACATCACCATCATCATTCTCAATATCCTCATCCTCATCCTCGTGTTCCTCCTCCTCATCATCATTATCCCGCTCCCTTTCCTGCTTCTGCTGCTGCTGTTCCTTCTCAACATCCTTACCCTCTGCGTGATCATCGTAACATTCCTCTTCGTACGCCTCCTCCATCTCATCATCAAATCACTATCGCAATCACCATCACCACCAACCTCATCCTCATCCTCATCTTCATCCTCATCCTCATCCACATCCACATCCTCCTCCTCCTCATCATCATCACCATCAACCGCACCATCACCATCACCATGACCACAATCATCATCAACACCATCTTCATGACCATCATCATCAACATCATCATCCTCATCCTCATCCTCATCCTCATGCTCATCATCATCATCATCATCATCATCATCGTCATCGTCGTCACCATCATCATCATCATCATCATCACCAACACCACCACCACCATCATCATCATCATCATCATCCCCATCATCAATTTCGACATCACCATCATCATCATCATCATCATCATCATCATCATCATCATCATCATCCTCAGCATCCTCATGGTCATCAGCATCATCACCACCGCCACCATCATCATCGTCATCAGCATCATCGTCATCATCATCACAACCACCACCATCATGGTCAGCAGCATCATCAACATCAGCATCAGTATCATCATCACAACCACCTCCACCATCATCATCATCACCATCATCATCATCATCCTTATCCTCATCATCGTCATCGTCATCATAATCAGCATCGTCGTTGTCATCATAAACATCATCAGCATCAGCATCGTCATCGTCATCATCATCATCAACAACAACATCATCATCATCCCCATCATCAATTTCGACATCACTATCATCATCATCAACATCATCATCGTCATCATTATCATCACCATCATCATCATCATCATCATCATCATCATCATCATCATCATCATCATCATCATTGCGCCGACCCTATCCGCTTCACCACGCGAAGCGGCTGTAACTACGACGGAGGACGGGGGCGGCAGAGGGCGACGACGGCACAGGGGGGCAACAGAGCTGACGAGAGACCATCACCGCCACCACGGCAGCGCACGCTCCTGGAGGGGGGGCGCGACGGCACCCCGACGCGCAGTACGGCCGAGGTTTGGAGGCCGCCCTGTTCGCCCCCGCCTATTCCCCAGACCCCGCTCGGCACGGCGGGCGGAGGGGCGGGAGCGCACGTGGGTCCCGTGCGCGGGGAGGGCCGAACGGAATCCGGGATCTGCGAGGAGCGCCGCGTAGACATGGCGTCCGCAGCCCTACGGAAGCTGTTGGCGAGATAGCGAAGCACGAGTCCTGAGCAGTCTGGCGGGCTTCGAGCAGCGCAATACTGAGGCTCGACTGGGCCATCTGCCGCGTGCCTGGAGCCTACCAGCATCGTCTTCGAACAAACCAAGCGTCTTGACTCGGACCAGCGAAGACCAGTGTGACGACGAGTCGTCAGAGGAAGCTTGTCTGTGAACTATCATTTGCAAAGGGAGAAGGACAGGATGGGGCCCAGAGGAGGTGCGACGAGCGAGGAGTTCGACCATCTGCGCAACCCTGTGCTTGTGGTGAGACCCCACGACGGCGGAAGCATCGCGCTGAAGATTGAACGCAGGCGCATTTTGGGCAGCAGGCGCCACCGCGACCGCGACTGGCCCACCTTTGCGCCGCGGCGAGGACGCGCGGTCAGCTGCGAGAGCCAGGGCTTCACTCGGCCTCAAGTAACAATCCACCACGACCCAGGTTGCGGCCGCCGCCAACTTCCCTGTCTCCCCGTCGTCGTCGTCGTCGTCGTCGTCGTCGAAACAACCCTGTTTGCGCGGCCAGGTCAGCTCGACTGGCAACGCGTCGCGAACCTCGACGGGGTCGGCCCGCCCAGAGCCGCGCCGCGCAGCCCGGGCCGAGGGTGGCGTTGAGGAGAAGCGAACGGGCAGCCCCAAGCAGCGCGCGGACCCGAAGATGACGTAACTGGCGGCGCTGGTCTGCCCCCCGCGGAGGAAAAGCACGCCCAGGTCGCAGTTCGACCTTTTGTCCCAGTCGTCCGCCCAAACTTGCGCCAGGTCTCGGCCTCGCCTGTCTGCGCCAGCAGAGCCCCTCGCCGGGCGGGCAGCGGCCGAGCGGGGCGCGAGGCCGAGCAGCTCGGCGCCGCGGGCGCGCCCTCGGTCGAAGGCCAGCATCTCCGAGAAGTTGCCCCCGAAGCTGGGGGCGCGGCGGCCGTGGGAGGCCGGGAGCTCCACCGCGCGATGATGGCCGAGAAGGGCTGCCCGCGCCTCCTCGCAGTGGACGGCGGCCTGGCGCTTCCAGCGCCCCACTGGGAGATGTCGCCAGCGCCGCTGCTCCGCGAACGAGCTTCCGACCATCGGCGCGAGCCCGGCGACCTCGCCCTATCTCGCCCTGGGTCCTCGGCCCCTGTTGCCGCCGTTGGTCGCCAGACTGGAGGTCCCCGCCGCGGTCCTCGACGTGTCGCTGCAGCTCCGCGCCCAGCTCGCGGTCCACCCGCTCCGAGAAGCAGCCGCCAGCAGCCGGCAGCGCGGCGGTGGCCCCGCGAACAGCCTCGAAGTCGGCGCGGGCAGCGGCGTCGGTCGGCCCCGCGAAGTCCCGGCGCTCTCGCCGCGCGGCCTCTCGCCAGGGGGCGGAAGGCTTCGCGTCCGACGTGCGCTGCGTTGCCCTCGGTGAACGACTCGCTGCAAGGGCGTCGAGGCAGCGTCGGCGCCGCGACGTCCGCGCGCGCGAAATTCACGGGGCTCCGCGCTACCGCCGGCTCATCCAGCGCCGCGGTCTGCAGCGGGGCCACTTCGCCGCCCCGGAGCACGCGTGGCGGCGCGCCTCGCCAAGGCAAGCAGGGGCGCACCGTCGCGAGCTGGAAGTGCACGAGATGGCCGAAGAGCTACCGAACGCGGCCTCGGCTGAACCCCCCCACCGCCAGGTCGATCCGGTCGTGGTGCGCGATGCCCGCCCGCTCGAGTTGGTCGACCACCCGCTCGTGCAGCGCGGCGACGGCCCCCTGGCCCGACCCTGGCGCGCGCGCGGCGACGCCCCGAAGCAGCGGCGAGGGTGCTACCTTGCCGATCTCCGACGGGCGCGGTCGGGAGACCCGGGGGCTCCCTGGCCTGGCGGCGCGCTGTCGACAGGGCGGCATGACAGAAGTGCAGCGCCCAGCTCCCCAGCTCCGGCCCATCGCCAACTCTCCAAAGCGCGCCTCCAGCGGGGTGTCCGGCGAGACCTACACCTCGTGGCGCACCTCGGGGTCGCGGGTGGATTCAACGCCCGCCTCGCTGGCAAGCCCAGCGCGCCCCGGCTCGAAGTGGCGCGAGGCCGTCGGCGCCAGGAACTGGCAGAAGCTATCTTGCAGGTCCACCGACGCGCGCCCCAGAGCGAGAGCGTCGCGTCGGACGCGCCGCCGGCGTGCTCGGGGCCCAGCACCAGCGAAGGCACGGCGCTGTTGGCGGCCAGCCGCGAGCGCGGCGCCCGCGCGTGGAGCGCGCTGTCCAGGCGGCAATCCCGCACCATGCGCGGCATGCTGGTCTTCTCCCGCGCAAACTAGATGCCCGCCCTGGAGCGCGACGCCGCGCGGCGCGCGAGCGGGCCCGCGGCCTCCAGCTTGCCGAGCAGCCCGTCGAGCACGCGTGGGCTGCGAGGGGGCCGCCGGCCCCGGCGAGGCCGCGCGGGCGCTGGCAGCCGCGCGCTATAACGCGAGCCCGCCTCGAATGACCGCGAGCTTCAGGCCGTCGTGCGCCGCGCCTGGATCGTGCAGAACCTGTCTTGAGAATCTCCGTGAGCGCCCCGTCTGGGCTTAGTTCAAGCTCATCGGGCCCAGCCCCAGCGGCGGCCGCCGCGGTCTCCCCGGCGCCGCCTGACGGCTAGCGGGCTCTGTGACAGAGTGCTGCCAGGCGGACAGTGGCCAGGCCGCCGGAGCGGCGGCGGGCCCTCGGCTCGGGCGCCGGCGAGCCAGCCGGGCCCAGCTCCCCGAGCTCGTCGGCAACGGCGGGCGACCTTCGCCCCCCCACCCCAGGCGGCTGAACGAATGGAAAAACACCGCAGGGGCAAGCGGGCGCCGTCCACCACGCGACGTGCTCGACGATCAAGCCCTTCGCGCGCGGCAAGGGCCCTTCCTGCTCCTCCGCGATGAACTTTGCGAGCTGCCCCGTCGTGACTCGCGCCCCTGAATCGAGGCGGCTGGCCGCGTCGCCTCCGGCCCCCGGAAGTCGAGGGCCGTCAGGTTGCGATGGGCGCCGCGCCCCAGGAACGTGACCCGCCGCGCCAGCTCCTCCGCCCCCCGCGAACTCGAACGCGCCCACTGCATCGAAGCAGACCACGTGGCGCAGCGCCAGCACGAGGGAGGCGAGATGATGAGCGACGGCGCTGTCCTCGGCCGCGCCTGACCCTACTAAATGCGCACGGCGCGCCGCGACGTCCTCCCCGCTGGCCCGACTGGTCGTCGCAAGCTCCAGGGCCGCTGAGATGCGAGGCCAGCTTGTGTGCACCACCGCCGCCCGCAACAATAATTTACCGCAAAAAGGGTTAGGGGCAGGGCCATGCCGGACGACGCTGCGACGCCACGGCGAAAAGTAGCGCGGCGCAGCTCGCAGGCGCCGTGGCATGGGGAGTTCCTGAAGCAGAAACAGCACTTCTAGGTGGTGGTGTATAAAAGTCGCCCCCCTTGGCAACCCAAGTTAGATACACCACCACCGCGCGTGCTTTGATGAATTCTGTTTCGGTCCTTCAGAGAGAGGGGGCAGCCCGGTTGCCGTTGGCGGCGGGAGGGGAACTGCGGGCTTTTCACCAGAACAGAACTGCACCAAATCGCATCGTATTTTATTCTCTATCTTGGTGGTGGTAGTCATATACTGTGCTCGGATGAGAGACTGCGGAAGGACCAGACGTCGGCGCCGTTGCCTGCAGCCAATGAACAAACGGCCCTGGCAGCAGGAGGCCGACGCTCCTTCCTCTCGGCGAACGCCTCCCGGAAGCTGAGAAAAGCGTTGGTTGCGGGAGTCTCGCTACGCCGCCGGCGCGCGGAGCTCGCTGCCCGCCCCCAAGCGCTTCTCCTCCGGCCACGCGTTGAGGCCAGCCGCCTGCGCCCGCCGCTGTCCAGCGGTCGTCCTCAATCAGCGCCGTGCCAACCGAGCCCTTCTGCGCGAACTTAGGTTCAGCGCGACCGCGTTCGCCACCGATTCGCCAAAGTTGTCCGAGCCGCCTGGGCCCGCCAAGCCCCACTGGGCCTGCGCGCTGCCTGGCGCTGAAGCCAACCCGCCCAAGAGGCCCGCGAGGGGCGTCGCCTGGCGCCGAAGATCCGTCAGCTCGTCCTCGCTGAAAGGGTCAAACAGGTACACGTTGCCCGTGATCCTGTCCAGGGCGGGAGACGCGAGGTCGAACGGCACCAACGGATAGGCCGCGAGGTTGATGGCCTGCACTGCGTGGGTCGGGGTCCCGCATGCCCACTTCGCCCCGTCGGCGAGCTTCGCCAGGAGGACGCGGTGACGCCAACAGAAGTTAGGGTCGCCGTCGTAGTTCACCGCGACCTGCGGCGCCGCGATGTCCAAAGCCACCCGACGGGCGGCCGCCATCACGTCCTGCGGCTCCGCGGCCGCCAGATGTCACCCTCCGTCGGTGTTGTCGCCCCTGGGGGCTGCGGTGAGCTCGGCGCCGGCAGAGCCCAGGAGCAGCCCGAGGAGAAAGGCCATACTCCCATAGCACGAGGGCGGCGGCGGGGCCCCCGCCGAAGCTGGCCCCGCCGCGGCCCCACTGCCGGCAGACGCGGGCCTCCAGGAGACTGAGCGCGCCGAGGAAGAGGAAGCCGAGGCCCAGCCACGAGCCTGGCCGAAAGCTACCCCCTGCGAAGTTGAGGGGCAGCCGGGCGGGGCGGGCCAGCGCCGACGACGCTGGGCACACCGGGATGACCGGCGCCGCGCTGCATGGGCAGGCCGGGCATACGCAGGGGGGCAGGCCGCCTTCTCCCACGTGCAGAGGTCGACCCGCTCCGACGGGGCGGTCGCCTGCCGCGCCGGCGCCAAGGACCACGGCAAGGATCCCGCGAATGCGCTCAGGGAAGCCGCGAGCACGGTGAGGGTGACAGGGCGAAGCATACACACCTGGTGTGGCTCGCCGCGCCAAGGCAGCTTGAGCCCAAGTATTCTAGATTCTGGAAGCGGGACGGGGCCGCCACGTTTCCAAGAAGCGTCGGGGACGGGTACGATGATGGAGCGAAGCTGTGACACACATCCAATCTTCACCACCACCAACATAACCATCATCATCACCATTATTATCATCATCGTCATCATCATCACCATCATCGTCATCATGATCATCATCAGCATCTTCATCAATACCACCATCATCATGAGCATCAGCATGTTCATCATCATCATCGTCATCAGCAGCAGCAGCATCATCAGTTTCAAATCATCATCATCACCATCCTAATCTTACAACCCCCTGGATCAAAAAGTCCGGGTCGGCACTGCAGGCCCCCTTGCATCGTCGCTCCCCGAGAGGTAAACATGACTGGCAAGAAGTACCAAGCAGAATCGCAACTTCCAAGCAACATAACTGGGACCCGAAATCTATTTGCGAGGAAGTCCCAAGCGAAATCGCAAATTTCCGGTCGCCACTGAGATCCACTGAGAATTTCCGGTCGTCACCCCATTTGGCGATTGTAATACTAGAGGGGGTGAGGATGGACCGGAAATTTAACCATGGCGGCCCCTGCAACATTGTACCCATTGTACCGGGGCCCCATGGCCTAACGGGAGCCGAACAACAAGGCTTATTCCCCGACCTCTTATTCCCCGACCTCTGGAATAAAAAGTCCAGACCGCAGAGGTCGGGAAATAAGCCTTGTGGTTCGGCTCCCGTTAGGCCACGGGGCCCCGGTACAATGTTGCAGGGGTCGCCACATGGGGTGACGACCGGAAATCCGCATTCCGCCTAATACTTCCTCAAAAAAAATTCCGGACGCTTTTCAGGCGACAGGAAATTCTCAGTGGCGACCGGAATTTGGCGATTTCGCTTGGGAATTCCTCGCAAATAATTTCCGGTCCCAGTTATGTTGCTTGGAGGTTGCGATTCTGGTACTTCTTGCCAGTCATGTTTACCTCACGGGGAGCGACGATGAAGGGGGCCTGCAGTGCCGATCCGGATTTTTTAATCCAGGGGGTGGTAGTCATCTTATCAAAGTGTCATATTATCACATTCATCATATAACTCTATCATCATCATCAGCATCACCATCCGCATCGGCATCGTCACCATCACCCTCATGATCGCCATCACCATCACCACCATCATCGTTGTCATCATTAGTATCATCAAAGTCACCACCGAAGTCATCATCGAAGTCATCATCATCATCATCATTATCATCATCAGCATCTTCATCATCATCATCATCATCAGCATCATCATTATTATCATAATCATCATCATCATCATCATCATCATCATCATCATCATCATCATCATCATCATCATCATCACCATCGTCATCATCGTCATCATCATCATCGTCATCATCATCCTAAACATCATCATCACCAGCACCACCACCATCACAACTACCCTCCTCCGTCTCCTCAGCAGCAGCAGCATCATCATCCCTCCCCTTCCTCCCCACGTTCCTCCCCCCCTCCAACCTTGACTCTCCGCCGTCCTACCTCGTCTCTCCCATATTCCCCATCATGCCTCCTCAACCCTCCATCCTCCCTCTTCCGTCCTCCCATACCCCCTCACCGTCCTTCCTCCTCCCTGCCTCAGCCTCTGCTCTTCCCTGCTCATCCACTCTCTCCCTCCTGATCCCCCATCCTCCCCTCCCGCCTCTTCCCTCTCTCCTCCACCTCCTTCTCCTTCCTCCTCCGTAGTCCCCTCCCTCCCTCCTCCTCCTCCTCCTCCTCCCTTCCCCCCCCTCCCCCCCCCCCCCTCCTCCTCCTCCTCCTCCTCCAGCTGCCAATGTCGTCGTGACGTCTTCGATGCGTGCTCCCTGGGGGACCGTTGTCGCCCCGCACAGGCACACCACACGCCGGGGACCCACGACGCGCCCCGAGGCTCCACTCAGCAAGCACGCAAGCCTTCGGGAACCGAGACGTCGGAGGCTGGCGTCCCTGCCCTGCCCTCCTCTCCCCCCTCCGCCTCCCTACGCGGGAGAGCGCGCGGGCGCGGCAGGAGGGCGAGGGAGAGAGGAGGAGGAGGAGGAGGAGGAGGAGGAGGAGGGGAAGGGGGACGGGGCGCGAGGAGGAGGAGGAGGAGGAGGAGGGGGAGGGGGAGGAGGGAGGAGGGGGGGGGGGAGGGGAGGGGAGGGGGAGGGGGAGGAGGAGGAGGAGGAGGAGGAGGAGGAGGAGGGCGAGGGAGAACAGAGAGAGGCGGTGGGACGCGGGCGCGAGACGATCGTCTGAGCTCCGGTGAGGTTGCTGCACCGCTCTGCCCCAGAGGGGTAGGCAGCAAGAAAGCAAGGTGCGCCTCGGGGAGGAAGGGGTCGAAGGGCGACGACGGCAACGACGACGACGACGACGACGACAACGACGACGACGACGACGACAACAACAACAACAACGACCACCACGACCAGGGACCCGCGACAGGAAAGACCGACGACCGACGATCGGCGACGGCAGCGGCGGCGACGGCGCCGAGAGTCCCGGCCTGCGACTCACCCCTGGGCGTCGGCTGTATAGCTCTGGCGCTCAAATTCGTCCCCGAACTCCTGCACCTGTTGGTGGGGGCAGGTAGAGAAACGGAGAGGTAGCAGGGAGGGAGGGATGAAGATCATGAAGACGAGGAGGAGGAGGAGGAAGACTAGTGTAAACCCAAGAGTCATCAACGATGTTGGAATAAACCCTCCCTCCAAGGTCCCTCTTCACAGGCCCCTACCAGGGTCCATTTCCACTGAGGGAACTGCCTCGTTGGAAAGCAACCGTTTGAAGACCCTGACGCATGCCAGAACATCGTTATCTGGATTCCGACGCCACGGATCAACCTGATTGTTGCGTCTTGACGATCCTGAATCGAGAGGGAACGCAATTCCTGGGACTTCAACACGGCGAGCCAACGAAACTGTTGCACCCTCATAATCCGGAATCCTTCCACAACTACGCTGATCATGGAAATCCGTGCAACTCTTGCGCATTTAAAACATGAATGTGCGCGGCGCTACAGCGAGAACCACCCTTTCGAAAAAGAACCACCCTCAATCCGTGAAGCTCCATCTGTGAAGCTCTCGCGACTTTTTACAACGAATGTGCGCGGCGCTAAGGCGAGAGCGACATTTTGGACAAAGACCGCCCTCAATCCGTGAAACCCTCGCACATGTTTGAAACGAATGCGCGCGGCGATGAGGCGAGAGCCACATTCTGAACACGACCCGCTCAATCCGCAAAGCTCTTGCAACGTTTAAAACGAATGTGCGCGGCGCTACGGCGAGAGCCACATTTTGAAAACCACGCGTCCTCCACCTGTGAAGCTGTTGCCATGTTTTAAGCTTCAGGGTCATACATGGTGAGGAAGTCTCAGGCGAAACGCCCAAACCGCCTTAAAAACTAGCCGCGAGGTGCGACAGGGAGAAGTTATCTATAAGGGAAAGGAATGAAGGAGGAGGGAGGGAGGGAAGGGAGGGAGGGAGGGTGGAGGAGGAGGAGGAGGAAGGGCAGGAGGAGGGAGGGAAACCGAGAGGGGACGGAGAGAAGGGGGGATAGAGGAGGATGGATGGTGGAGGAGGGGAGGGGGATGAGAAGGATGGCTCAAAAAGGAGGAGGAGGAGGAGAACCAGAGTAAACGAAAGAGTCATCAACGATGTTTGAATTAACCCTCCCTCTAAACTCCCTCTTCGTAAGTCCCTACAACGGACCATTTCCATTGAAGGAGCTAACTCGTTTGAAGACACCCTTGAAGACCTTGAATCATGCCAAAACATTTTTCGCGGGATTTCATAGCCACGGATCAACCTGACTGCTGCGTCTTGACGATCCGGAATCGTGCCAGAACGCCATCTTTGGGACTTCGACACCGCGAATCAACATAACTGTTGCACCCGCGTAATCCTGAATCCCTCCACACCACCATGTCTGATACGTTGGTCATGGGAATCCGTGCAACTCTTGCACATGAGAAAAAAACGAATGTGCGCGGCGCTATATCGAAAACCATATGTTGAAAAGAAACCGCCCTCAATCCGTGAAGCTCTTGAACATTTTTTCAACGAATGTACGCAGAAAACATCTATACACCACCACCGTGCCAGGCCAGGGCCATCCTGGGCCCTAAGATGGTGTATACGCCCTCCTGGCCGAGCCAGGAGAATCTATACACCATCCTACGGCCCAGGATGGCCCCGGCCTGGCACGGTGGTGGTGTATAGATGCCTTCGTCGGAGAATGTGCGCGGCGCTGAGGCGAGAGTCACAATTTGAAAGCCACCCGCCCTCAATCAGTGAAACTCTTGCCTATTTGAAAGCAAATGTGCGCGGCGCTAAGGCGAGAACCACATTTCGAATACCACCCGCCCTCAATCCGTGAAGCTCCTGCAAGTGTTCAAAGCGAATGTGCGCGGCGCTATGGCAAGAGCCACATTTTGAAAACGACCCGCCCTCAATCCGCAAAACTCTTGCAATGTCTAAAACGAATGTGCGCGGCGCTACGGCGAGAGCCACATTTTGAAAGCCACCCGTCCTCCACCTGTGAAACCGTTGCCACTTTCTATGCTTCAGAACCGTAAATGGTGAGTAAGTCTCAGGCGAAACGCCCGGCCCGCCCTAACAATTGGCCTCGGGGTGCGACAGAGAGAAATTGTTTGTAAGGAGAAGGGATGGAGGAGGAGGAGCCTCAAGGAAGGGAGGGAGGCTCCCCGTGTCTGTCTTGTGTCGCCGACGCTGGCAGCCGCATGCCGAACCTTCCGCCCCACCACACCAGGCATTGCATCGGACATTGCTATGTTTCCCGATTCATGCCCTGTCGCCCGGGGGCGCTGGCCCCCGTCATCATGGCCGCGGATCCGGGAAGGGGCGAATAGATGCCAGAGGGGGTCGAGGACGTGGAGTTGCTGGAGGGGGGCGTGGAGATGGAGGGGGGCAGTCGCCGGGCTCGGCGTCGACAGGAGCAACGCTGGGCGGCCGGCCTGCCGCCGACTTCCTCCCGCCTGGCTTTCTGCAGAGGGTGCGGCATCCCCTTCGAGAGCGGGGAGCTGAGCTTGGCTCCGTGGGGCAGCCAGGATCGACGGAGGTGGAGATGCCTCTCACGTGCCACTTCCCTCGTGCAAAACACAGCTCTTCTATGGGGAGGAGGAGGAGGAGGAGGAGGAGGAGGAGGAGGAGGAGGAGGAGGAGGAGCAGGAGGAGGAGGAGGAGGAGGAGGAGGAGGAGGAGGAGGAGGAGGAGGCAGCGCAAGCTGCTTTGGCTCGGTCGCCAGCCGCCAGCGCCACGGCCGCAGCGGCAGCCGAGGGGGCAGAGGCCAACATTCCGCTGCCGCCGCTGGTTCACCAGGACTGGGACAACGATGTGCTCACGCAGCGGGAATTGTGGAGCGCCTCCCATGGCCACTGGTCGTGCGCGTCGGCACGCCTATGTGTTCGCTCAAGTGCCAGATCGGTTCCACGGCGCGGTCTTCACAGCGCGCCTGAAGCTGCTGGGAGTACTGGCGGCCGCCGCGGGGGGGGGGCTCCGAGCAGGACCGGAAGGGGCTACTCCTCGTCGACGGGCTGCTCACTGCCGGGCTGGCCGACCAGGCCACAAGCGCCGAGGCTTTGGAAGAACGCCTGGCGCGGTGGTGGGGGGGCCAGTGTGAAGGGGCCCCAGGACACACGAATAAGTACACACAAATAAAGAGATTCCCCACATTTTCCCATATTTTCTGGATTTTTGTCTTCGCCCCCACTCCCCGTATTTTCCCATGCTTTCCTGGGAATCGACGATCAATTGTGTCTGTGTGTTTTTTCCCCTCCTGACAGTGGAGCGCTCTGTGGGGAGACGCTGCCGGACGCTCCGCGCCCCCCGCCAAGGCCGCCAGGCGGGAACAGACGGAGGAGCAGGAACGGAAGGCGCCGCGGGCCCCCGCCCTGGCCGCGGCTGGCGAGGCGGGCCGCGCGCTCGGGGCCGCCCGGGGCACCCCGCTCGCTCCGCATCGCAGCAGCACGCTGGACGAGCTGCGCGCCGCCCTCCGCCCCCGTTCCGGCGCCAGGAGGCCCGGCCCAGCCCGCCTGTCCTCGCGGGACCGCCCCCGACCCGCACCTGTGGCTGTGGATGCCATGACAATGGACACTCTAACAATCCTATCGTTGAGTGAAAGATGTGTTTGACATGTGTAAAACATGTTCTAAAAATGTTTCAAACATGCGCTTGCCATATTTTAAACCTATTTGAAATATCTTTTAGACATCTGGACTGGAAATCATCAGGCAGCATGCTTCCTCTCCACTGATCGTCCTCCACAGACCTGTGGGACGAGGTGCAGGCGGAGGTCAGCAAACTCCTCCGCAAGCCGCCTGGGCTGACCGCGCCAGGCTTGCCCAGGGCCCGCCTTGAGCACCTCTCCGCAGCGGCGGGCGACCCGGGGGGCGCTCGCTCTGCTCGCCCAGGCGGTTGCAGAGCTCACCGTGGGGAGGTGCCAGCGCCGGTGCCCGGCCCTCCGGGTGGGCGAGGTGGTGGCCCTGGACAGAGAAAACACCACGATGCCCGCCCACTGCTCGTTGGGGCCAGCCTCGGGAGCCTCGGGATGCGAGTGGTGGCGTGGGCCAGGAAAGCAAATCTCCGTCAGGCAGCGAGCCGCCGCCAAGTGTTGCCTGGTGAGGCGGGGTCGATCTGCTGGTCAGGCAGCTGCCAGCCCAGTCCGACGCCCACCCAGGGATGGTGTTCCTTGAAGTGGACATCAAGGTGACAGTCCAGCGCTTGCGGCAAGAGCCCGCAATCTGGGCCATGGCCGCTCACGCGCCAGGAGCCGCGTGGGTACTCGACAAGTGGCACCCGAGGTCCGCCAGACACCTCTGGAAGGACGCAGCGGGCAACTTCGAGGAGGTCGAGAGCGCCCTCGGCCTCGACCAGGGGAGCCCCCTGGCGCCGGCTGCCTGCGTGGTCGGCCAGATCGGAGGACTGGGTGCGCCGGAGAGGGCGAGGAGGCGCGAGGAGGAGGAGCCGGGCTGGCTGCGGGGAGCGAGGAGGAGGAACTGGGGTGGCTACGGGGGGGGAGGGGGGGACAGCGCTCCGGCGCGCCGCCGTGGTCCGAGTCGACAGCGATGCGGCGGCGGCCCGAGCAGCGGAGCGGCGGGTTACGGCCACCGCCGATAACGTGGAGGAGCTCCAGCGGCGGCAAAACTCGAGTCAGAGTGTTGCATGGTGACGCTTGGACCGGGCGGCGGATCCTAGCCAGCCGCGGGGTCCATGCAGGTGCAGGCGAGTCCGTGGACCTCGTGCGTGCCAAATGCATCGCGGGCCCTGGCCGCGATCCCTTGCGGCCCCGCCTGGACCTCCGACAGCGCGACACCCGCGGCAAGGCCCCCGCGGTAACCAAGAAGACCGTCGACACGGCGGTCACCAAAACTGCCGACTGCAAGGCCGCCGGCACGAGACCATGGGGAAATTCGCGCCTCAAGGACATCGCCGCCACTGACGCTGGACTCACTGCTCTCGCCGGGTGGGCCCATGCGTGGGCGTATGCTTCAATGACAGAGGTCATGGCTTCGCCATGGCGCGCTGCTCTCGGCATCCTGTCGCGGAAAGGGGCCTGCTGGCGACGACGACTGGCCCATCATCATCGGGACAGCGCTGCTCTCACTTCCGGGGTCGTGCTTGCAGGAGATATTTCAGAAGCGGGCGGTCAAGCTCCTCCCGGACACCCAGCTCGGCTTCAGAGTCAAAGCGGCTCCCAAGACTCTGCCAGCTTTGGGCAAGACGCTATCGCGTCTCTGCCCCGCAGATGCTTCTGCGCCCTGGGCTTGATCGACGACTTCGGCGAGGTGTCGTGGTCGGAGATCATGGAGGAGATCCTCTCAGAGTTGCCGGGGATGGCGCCGTGCCTGAGAATCCTTTGGGGCACAGATACTACGCCAATTTACTTCTCCTCCGGATCATCCTTGCGGGGGCGGTTTGCGATGCCAGATTTTTCTTTTCAAAGTCAAACGCTTTCCGCACTGTTTTTCTGTCTGGAGCTTGGGCGGGCGCTGCGGCGGTTCTCTGGCCTGCATTCGCTTTCTGAGCGCGCCTCAACGAGCCCCCGCGCGTACTTCCAGTACATTTACGACGTGCTCGCGAAGTTCGATCCGAGCCTCACCCACGCATGGCTGCCTCTGCTCACGGACGCCCTTGCCGCGGTGAACTTGCGCCCCGGCCTATCCAAATTTAAGGTCTGGATGCCTTCGGCTGGTCATGACGTCCTGCGCCCTGTTCTTCGGCGCCTGGGCCTCGCCCAGGTCTTCGACAATTTCGAGTTGATGGGCGGCGCTCTGGATGGGCCGCACGCGGCCTTCACCGGCTCCTCCACAGTGCCTGCAACCCCCACGAAGCGGTTGGGGCAGGCCGAAGAGCTGGCCGCCCCGCTCCTGGCCATGCTGCGCAGGCCTCTCGCGCAGCCCGCCCACCGCGCCGCGTGGGCCCTACTCGACAAGGTCCTGAAGGAAGGCCCTGGACTACGACGCCCGCATTCTTCACCATGGAGTCCTTCTGCGCCCTCGCGGAGCGACTAGATCGAGCTGTCCTGGCCGCCCCACGCGGGCAGCAGGAGGGCTGCCCGAGGCTGTCGACGCGGCGTGGGGGCTGCGACCTCACCAGCGCTGGTTCCATAAGCCCGTTTGTCCATCTTGCTGCTGCCTCCCAGTATCTATCCACCTGCCGTCGCGCGGGGGCTCGTCGCCTTGGGGTTCGATCAGAGCAGCGTCGGCGGCGCGGTAGACTTAGCGGCGTCGGCCACTGCCCGCCCTGGAGCGCCATTCCGTGCGTGTCCGCCACGATGGAGGGGTCATCGCGGGAGCCCCGCCCTCGTCGCACTCGGCGCCAGCTGTCGAGCGCATTGGAGTCCTTTTTCGGAGCAGGCCTTGGTTCGAAGCGGAATCTGGCCCGCTTCTGGAATTGTTCCGGGCCCGTGTCGGGGCGATGGTTCACGGAATTTCCTGCGTCGTGGTGGCTGGCGGTACTGGGCGACAAGATCACGATGGCCTTCAAATTCAGGCTCGGTCTCCCGATGCATCCGGCTGCTCTGCAGTGCGCGCGCGCCCAGTCCAAGGATCCGTCTGCAATGTGTGTGTATGTGTCGATCCGTCCAAGGATCAGTCTGTGGCCCCCGCGCGCGCCCAAGTTGGACGCGCGCGGGGGCCGCGCCGCGCGCTGCGACGTCGGCCCGCGCACGTCGATCCGCCACAGCGCTTGGAACGGCGTCTTGGCGCAGGCCGGTCGCGATGCCGGCCGCGCAGTCTTGCTCGAAGAAATGGCCTTGCTCGAAGATTGTCACGTGGGAGCGAATGGCGAGATTCTTCAGCACAGAGGCGCCACGCATGTCGGCACTGTGCAAAGTAGAGCTGGCACCAAAAAGCATATGCAAAGCAGAGCGAGCTCTGGCACCTCTGGGCATGCGACACCAGAACTTGGCTTTTTGTGCAGACCTCGATTTCTGGCGCATGACGCGACAATAGCGGTGATCTTCAAGACGGTCACGGCTACCACAACGCGTTCTTGTTCGGCAGCAGTTGTATCCGCGCGGGGGTCGATACCTCAGCCGAGCTGTCAATCGCCGAAGCTGGACTTCCCGAACTTAGCAGACACCCTGGTGGGGCAGCAGTGGCGGCCAGAGGTTCTCGACCCAGGAAGGCAATCCCAATCTTGGCCGCAGCGGCAGCTGCGATGTGGACGCAGCAAGAAAAGGTAGCGCTACATGGCCTCAAGGGACACGCGACACATATTGAAGGAAACCGACTTCTACACAATCTAACGGAGGCGGATCACAACTTCCACATCCAGGCGCCGATCAAGTGGTGTAAGACACCTCGACTCAGATACACTGTCTGTGAAAGAGAAATATCACATTGAGGGTTTGCAATATGGACACGAGAGACATGCACTGGTAGGAAGGAGGCGGCAGCCAGAGCGGCACGACGTCTGACGCCAGCAATTATCAACGAGATACTTCGCGAACGTACTGCAAGGCAGAAGCCCAAGGGTCACCACTTCAGCGAAGTTGACGCCGACGGGAACATGCCTTGCACCAAATGTAAGGATACAAGACCTAGGAGACATGCCATGGGTTTCATACTGGCCTTGTGCATATACTAGTCAGCTGGCATTTCTCATCATTCTCACCATGTACGGAGTACATTGCAGCAGCGCAGCTTTGTCCAACAACTGTCCTTTGTTAAGGTAATCAATGGCCAGAGGTGCGACAGCATACAGATTTACTCTGCTTCTCTACCTCATGCACTTCAATTTCATGTTTGTCGGTGTCCCCCTGTTCGTTGCAGAAGCGTCCCGTGAGGGAGCATCTGGCCAACTGTCGGTGACGATTGAACTTGCCTCCCGCGCAGTCTCACCCCTGTTCGTTGCGGAAGCATCCCGATAAGGAGATTTTGGCGGATCGTTGGTGCGGCTATGATGGTGACGTACAGGTGGCTGCGATTACGCGTGCCTTCCGACAGGGGTGCGGCTATGATGGTGACGTGCAGGTGGCTGGACATGGAACTGGCGCGTCTACGTGCAACAGAAAGCTATGAAGAGCTATCACTGGATCCATCAGTGACTGGATGAGTACAGACTGACGGATGAGGCATGATGACAAGGATCATCGTATTTATGGCGCTGGCCTACTTTTTCTCTTTTTCAAAAGTTCTACTGCGGACCCAGACCCCCGACGTCATGATTTCTTCATGGCGTCGATCCTCCGAGGTCTCGACCCATTCCCCGGGACCAGTTTTTCGTCCTGAATCGTTTTTTTGACGGTCCCGAGGGCCGGTAAGGGCCCCCAAAGGCCAAAAATAATGAAAAACCTCCCGTCGTGATTTTTTCATAGCTCGAGGGGGTCTGGGGACGTGTCCAAGGTGAAGTACTCCACAATACAGCACACGGAACTAGGATTCAAGAAGTCCCGCCGGGGTGGCAGCGAGGTCTGGGTTGAGGCAATCTTGGACGTCGATTTGTTCCGCCACCCCACTGCGCCAGATCGGCTACTAGACGGCGCTGTCCGGCACCCCGCCGCGCAGCACATCTTAGATGCTGCTGCTGCTGCTCCGGGCGCGGTGGCGGAGGAGGGCGCGAAGTGCAAGGAGGAACGCTCGAAGACATCCGCCATCAAGTCTGCGCTGCCATGTGCCATGGAGACTTGGGGTCGCATCGGCGACAGGCTTGATGGTCTCTTCGACGAGCTGGCGGTCTTGGCAGCACGGAGGCAGAGGGGCCGCGGTATTATACCGACGCGGTGGCGGGCGAAGTGGCGCACTCTGATGAGCATCATCATCGCTGTCGCTATCGGCAGGGCCACGATTAACGCGGCGTCCAAGAGGTGAGCCGACATTTCTACCTATTGCGCTGTGCACATTTCATCTTGGTATGGTTCGAAAGAGAAAGAAAAAGAGAGAGAGAGGTAATGAGAGAGAAAGAGGTACTTAATCATACTTATATATTCATAGGGAGAGAGAGAGAGAGTGCGAAAGAGAGCGCGCGCCAATTCTCGTAATGTCTCGAAGAAAACCAATGACGGTCCTGTCCGTCAAAGTTACGGGCTGGCTCATGTGAGTCGGCAGAAGAGAAGCGGTTCCCTTCAGTCTGCCAGGGCTGCGACGAGAGCACTCCGTGCGCGGAACTGCGGGAGAGGCAGTGAAACCGGCCCCTGCGGCGGAGCTGGAGCTGGCCATCCTCCTTTCTGCGGAGCTGGGCGGCTCAGGCTCCGAACGTCTGGTGAGGAGAACGGGAACGCACACGGGGGCGACCAGCTGGGACAGGCGAGGGGCCGCGCCAAGCACAGAGCCCGCGGGGGGCACAGGCACGCCGTCGGCAGGAGAAAAACCGCTGCTGCCGAGGCGACTAGCGCTCATCGCGCAAAGTGCTGCCCGGCCCTGTGCTCCCGTAGCTGATGAAGCGTCCTGCTGGTCTGAACTGCTGAGCCGAAAACATCTGATGAACCGACGGGACACCTCAAACAGCACGTTACCAGCAAGAGGAATTCGCCGGCCCGACGGGCCAGAAGCGTGCTAAAGTCTCTGGCAAGAGTGAAATAATGCTTCGAGTTCGCGCGCGCGCGCGTGGCGGCCCCTGGGGGTCTCCAGACGAAAAACACCCCGGCAAGGTCCTGGCAAATCCCATGCAAGGTCCTGGCAAGGTCGGGCCAGAGATGCCGGAACTCCTGGGCGCGGCCTCGGGGGCCCCCCAGGCGTCCCAATGAGGCGCCAAAAAGGTGGCACGCCCCACGGCCTCAGGCCAAGAGCGTTCCAAGATGGCCCACGTCACGTTGGTCCGTCCCAAGACGGCCCAAGAAGCGCCCAAGACGCTCCAGAGAATTCCAAGAGGACTTCGAAAGGCCCCGAAGATGCAAACATCATTGATTTTGCTCGGGTTTTCGGACGACCTTGGCGGTACCGCCTTTTCGAGCTGCCGACCGCCCTGGACGGCCCAGTGGCTCCAATATCGCTCCAAGACGGCCTAAGAAGCCTCCAAGGGAGCCCCCAAATGGCCCAGGATGGCCCCCGGACGTCCCAAGAGGCCTCCACGACGGCCCCAGGATAGCCCCAAGAGGGGGCCCAGAGGGGGAACCCGACCGAACAGACATTTCGAGCTCTCGGCCCCAAGAGGCGCCCAGGAAGCCCCCAAAGGTCCCCAAGAGCCCCCCAAGAGGCCCCAAGAGGCCCCCAAGAGGCCCCCAAAGAGGCTCCCAAGACTCACAACAGGCCTCCAGGAAGTCCCAAGAAGCCCCCAAGAGACTCCTCGGAGGCTCAACTGTTCCCCAGAGGCTCCCTCCGAAAAGACCCCAAGAAGCTCCATGATGACTTTCACCCACAACCCATGTACGTCTCAAAGTTCTGCCGGAGCTCTTGAGCCGTCTTGGCGCCCTCTGGGGCAGTTTACCGGCTCTCTTCGACAGGGTGCGAGCCACATTTCCGCAGATCTCCTCGAAGACCTTCCTGACTGCCCTACCGTTCCCCCTGGGCACGAGCACACCACCACGCAGCCACAGCGATGCGGAATGGGCCGGCGGAATGAGCGAAGCAATTAAATGGTGGTAGCGCCATGTAGCGCCCATAGCTTGAACCGAGCACCCAGAGGGACCTGCCATGTCGAACTGTCCAGGAGGAGGAGCCAGCGGGATCGGACTCGGACAGCACTGCAAGGGTGAGGGTGACAAAGGTCCCAGTACTGGAAGCGCACCAGGAAGAACATGAACAGTATCGAGGGGAAGAGGCGGAAATACAAGAATCGATGGCCCACTTAATGCCAAACCGCACGGGGTAGACGAAGGCGTCGGGGACAGAAGCGAACGCGGTGGCGGAGGAGGCGGCGGAGGAATTCGACTACCCGATGGCCACCGACTGTCCATTAAGCTGGTGTGGACGTGGCTGGCCTCCCAACGGGGGAGGCCGGCGTGCTAGGCTCCTGGACCGGAGTGCAGAAGGGAAGGGAGAACAGGTACAGCCACCCCGCCTCGTCTGAAGGGGCCCTGGGACACACAAATGAATACACACACAAATAGCATGATTTTCTCATATTTTCTGGCCTTTTGTCTTCCCCCCCACTTCCCATATTTTCCCGTATTTTCTGCGGAGCCGACGATGAATTGTGCCTGTGTGTTCTTTCCCCTCCCGATCGTCCACCACAGGGTGCAGGACCCGAGGCTGGAGCTGGGAAGCGGCGGGCCGCTCGCGTGTACGGAGCCTGCCAGTGGAGGGGGGACGGAGGAGGGGGAGAGAGGGAGGGAGGGTGGCGAGGAAGAACAGCCAGCGAGAAGGGAGGGAGGGAGGGAGGGAGGGAGGGGGAGGGAGGGGGAGGGAGGGAGGGAGGGGGGGAGGGAGGGAGGGGGAGGGTGGAGAGGAAGAACAACCAGCGAGGAGGGAGGGACCGTAGATGGACAAAAGAGTGGAGCCCTTGACACCACGCCCCCCCCCTCCCCCCAATTTCAAAGTTGGCCTCAAGCGTTTGGCAGCACGGGCGTGAGAGGACAAAGAAAGCGGAACCCCCAGGGCCTCCGAGAGGCCGAACCCGACTTTGAAATTGGGGGGAGGGGGGGGGGGGGGGGGGGCGAATGCGGGGCCGCAGACGAAGGGGTTCCATTTTTCTTGGTCCCCTTACCGGAGGGAGGGGGGGAGGCTGAGGAGGGAGAGAGGGAGGGAGGGAGGGAGGAGGGAGGAGGGAGAGAGGGAGGGAGGGTGGAGAGGAAGAACAGCAAGCGAGGGAGGGAGGGAGGGAGGGGAGGGGAGGTTGGTGAGTCACGGAGAGAGAGAGCAGGCGGGGCCTCGCCTGTGAAGGCCAGGGTACGCGCTCGTGCCTCCGAGCAGCTCCGGCGGCAGTGCGGCCCCGTCGGCGCCCGAGGGCGCGGCGCCCAAGGCTTGTGCGCGGTCTCTGCCATCGTCACGGCCTCGGCCGACCCACGTCGCCGCGGATGCCAAACCAAAACAGGGCCCTCCTCCAGGAGGGGGAAAAGCAAGCCCGACCCCCTTCGCGTCTTGAGAGGCAAAACGCGCATCACGACAACTCTCTGCAAGGCTGGGCATCTGGAGGCCTGTTGCAAGCCCCGGGCCGAACAACAACAACAACAACAACAACAACAACAACAACAACAACAACAACAACAGCAGCAACAACAACAACACCACCAACTACAACACCAACTACAACACCACCACCAACAACAACAACAACCACAACAACAGCAGCAACAACAACACCACCAACTACAACACCAACTACAACACCACCACCAACAACAACAGCAACAACAACCACAACAACAACAACACCACCACCAACAACAACACCAACAACACCACCAACAACAACAACAACAGCAACAACAACAGCAACAATCACTTGACCCGAACGCTCAGTGTTCTCACCAGTGCCAGGGTTTTCATGCGACGCCAGCCAATACCCCCACTTTGTGGGGGGGCAGTGCAAGCTCTACCAAATATCCACACGACTCTTCGCCACCACCCACACCCAGCTTCCCGCCCTATGACGTTCGGACACTTCACTTCGTGGCCTGCGGACGACCGTGGCTACTACACTGGCGTGGAGTACACACCCACAGAAGTTGTTAGGACAGCGCGCGCGGGTAGAAATTTTGAAAAGTCGTGCAGGTGTTTTTCGAGGACCTACGGTGCGATTCGTGTGATTTTATGATGCGCGGTGCTAAAATTCTTAAGAAACCCAATGGTTTTTGGAGATTTCGGCGTGCGCGCGCGAAGAAAAAACGAATGTGTCCCGCATGGTATTATTTGACAGGGATGATGGCCCTGGCAGGTGCGCAACCGTTGTCGCAGAAGTTCGAAAAAGTTGCTCGCAAAAGCCCGTTTGACAGAAATGTTTAAAAAGTGTTGGGTTTCCTACGAATCCGCAAGAGCGCGCGGGATGAGATTTTGACATTTTTTTGTTGAAAAACCATTGGTTTTTTGATGTTTTTATGTTAAAATCGCTCCGAACACTAAGCTTTTGGAAGGATTTCGTCTTGCGCGCGCGAATGTCCACTTTACCTTATTTTTTGCAAGGGATTCTTGAAATTTGATTATATTAGAACAAGAAATGTCATTTTATAGTGTTTTTTGCAAGGGAAAACGGATTACAACAAAACAACCGGATCTTGATGACATCGTATTACCTGAGGCTTCCTCACGAAAATGATGAAAATGTAGCTGCGGCCTAGGCGGCGCAGGGGGGCCGTGCACCAGGGGTCCCAACAATAATTATTCTTTAGAATTAATAATGTTCAAAAGCAACAGCAACAACAACAACAACAGCAACAACACCACCAACAACAAATACAACAACAGCAACACAGACAACAAATTCAACAACAGCAGCAACAACAGCGTCAATAACAACAACAATGAGAACAGCAACAACAACAGCAACACCAACAACAAACACAGCATCAACAACAGCAGCAACAACCGCTTTAAGACTGTTCGCTCCTATCTGCTCATGCGCCAACCAATACGTATACCTCAAACCCTCCGTACCAACCCTCGTCGTCTTCGATCGTACCCCCTTGGGGGTATATCTTCCTTACCTGCCACGTGCACGTAGTGCAGCCTCAAAAACTAGAGAAGAGAAAACGGGTGGAAGAGGGAAGGAGAATAATGGAGCACGTGAGAAATTAGCCGGAGGGGGGCACGGAGCAGAAAACAAGAGGCCAACCAGACGGGCAGATCGGGTGGGCAGACCCATAGTGGGCAGGTCGGGAAGGCGGGCCCAGGCGACCAGGCCGAGCAGGCGGGTTGCTGGAGCGTGGGTCCTGCATGAATCGCGAGGAAATGAGCGGCAACGCAATTCCTGAGTAAGTCGTGAGAGAAGCCAAAACGAGAGCGTGATTCCTGAGCGCAGAGGGCGCATCGTCTGAATAAACTGCGAGGAAATCCCACGCGAGAGCGCGATTTGTCTACAAATTGTAAGGAAGTCCCGCGCGAGAGCGCGATTTGGGAACAATTTGAGGAAGTCTCAAGCGGGAGCCGTTGTTGTTGAATTCTCATTTATGAAACATAATTATTGTTGACCCCCCCCCACCGGTGCATACTGTTTTTTCTCAATCAAAGTGTGCCCCTCGACGCTCGCACCCTGTTTTTTTTTGTTGAGGAAAATCTTGATGCTCAAACTGGGCCCTCGGCCCCTGGGTTACAACAACAACGGCTCCCGTCTGAGACTTCCTTACAATTTAACCAGGACCCCCGCTCCCGCCCGAGACTTCCTCGCATGTTTCAGGAATCGCGCTCTCGCTTGGGACTTCCTTACAATCTATTCAGGACTCGCTCTCCCGGCGCTCTGGAGTCGCGCTCTCGCTGGAGACTTGCCTGCAACTTACTGAAGAATGGCCTTGGAATTTCCTGCAATTTGCCTGAGCGCTGCGCTCCCGACACCCAGGCGCGCAGGAATCGCGCCCGTTGTGGCCCCATGTGCGTGCCCTTCGTGGCCCCGCTGTCGCCATTTGTGTCCCCTCACTGTCCTACGTGGCCCAGTTGCTACCCTCAGTGGCCCCATAGTTGCTTTCTGTGGCCCCGCATTATCTGCACTTCGTGGCCCCCGCTCGTTCGCGCTCTTCGTGGCCTCATACGCATTCCCTTCGTGTCCCCGCTGTCGCCCTTCGTGGCCTACTTCGTGCCCTTCGTGGCCCTGCTGTCGTTCTCTCTCGCTCTCGCTTTCGCTCGTCGTCGCCGTCGTCGTCGTCGTCGCCGTCGTCTTCGACGTCGTCGTCGTCGTCGTCGTCGTCGTGGTCGGTCCCCTGTCCGTCCCTCTTGGGGTCGGGTCGACGGTCCGCGGCCGCCCCGCCGATCAGCGATGCCGCTGGCCAAGCCGACGGTCCGCGGCCGCCCCGCCGCTTGCCGGGGCCCGGCCTGCAGGGAAGAAAAGTATACCTCCCAAAAGGGGGTACGATCGAAGACGAAGAGGGCGGGTATCGAGGGTTTGGGAAATACGCGTTATTGGACACTCGAGCATATAAGGGCGAACAGTCTTAAAAATTGTGTTGTTGTTGCTGTTGCTGTTGCTGTTGTTGTTGTTGTTGTTGTTGTTGTCGCTGTTGTTGTTGTTGTTGAACTCTCATTTCTAAGAATAATTATTGTTGATCCCCCCGTCCGGTGCGCATTGTTTCCTTTCAATGTGAAGTGTCCTTCCTGGGGCTCGCACCCTGTTTTTTCGAATCAGGGAAAGTCTTGAGGGTCAAACTGTGTTGTTGCCCCCGGTTTACAACAACAACAACAACAATCATTTTACCCGAACGCTCAGTGTTCTCCCCAGTGCCAGGGTTTTCTTGCGACACCAGCCAATACCCCCACTTCGTGGGGGGGCCGTTCAAGCTCTACCAAATATCCAAACGACTCTTCGAGACCACCCACACCCAGCTTCCCGCCCTATGACGTTGGGACACTTCACTTCGTGGCGTGCGGACGACCCTGGCTACTACACTGGCGTGGGGTACACACCCACAGAGGTTGATCACATCTGTTACATATGATGTGGTACACGGTACACGTGAGATGGTACGCAGTGCCAAGATAGTTGGTCACATTTTTGGGGCAAATTCGTGGGGATGCGATTACAGAAGTACATGTGTTACACTGATGTTATACAGTCCCAAGGATGACGCATGCATTGCTCATAGACTCATGGCGCTATGATCCTAACTCTCAGTGCCCAACGCGCGCGTGCACAGCCAGACGGAGGGAGACGCACCTGCATATTCCGGTAATGGAGGTCAAGGCCCAGGTCGGAGACCTCCTCTCGATACCGCTTGCCGCATGCCGCCTCTACAGCATCCCCCGTCAGCAGCTTTATACAAACCACATCTGTGGAGGAAGAAGCTGCCGTGGCCTGCTGCTTCGATACGGGCTCCTCCCAGTCGACCGCGGCAGGCCGTTTGGCCACGCGGGCAGCTCCGGCGGCGGCTGGCCGTTTCAATACCCCGCCTGCGACCTGTGCCGCCGGGCGCTTCAATACACGCTTGGTGACGGCCTGGGCGGATGAAGCCGCCGCCTGCACTGAAGCGCCCACCGACGCATACACATCGCACCACTTTCTCAACACTGAGCGGGACACCAAGACAGCTTTCCGTCGCATACGCAACACGGTATGCAACGTGTGGTACTTCAGCCCTGGATATACAGCGCGCATGTGGTCACCAAGTGCCGCGTTGAGCTTTTCGGCCGTGTCATACTGCAAAGGTCCAGAGTCAGGGTGATACTTCACGTACCATTGCCTCAAAACCATACCGCTGACAGCGACGGGAGGATCGCTCTCCGAGAGAAGCTGCGAGAGGACCTCCGCAGCGGCCTCGTCGGCGAAGCTCTCCCGATACTGATTGAGTCGAAGACGCTCGCCCATACATTCCTCCACAGCTTGGGCAGTGTTCAATGCCCCCTTGGCGCCCCACTCCGTGCTGAGCCACTTCTGGCATACCCTGGCGTTAGCAGATACAGATAAATGTCCCAGGAGCCACTGCTTCAAGACGGCCCCGTCAGTGGTCCCCTCGGGCATGTCTTTGCGAATACGTTCTCCATACCAGGTCTCCAAGTGGCCAGCGTTCTGCACTTGGACAAGCGTGTCTTTGGATGAATACTGCAGTAGCCACGCCGTTGCGACCCTATCTGGCACATACAGTGGTGGATCCAACTGTCGGAGCGCCCGGCATAATTTGAAAGCGGTATTATACTCAATGCCCAGGTGGCGGATGGCAGAGCCGTGCTGCTCCTCCAGCTCCTTGGCGCTAGAAATACTGACCGTGCCAGTCACAACCCGATACTTGGCCCACCAAGTCTTGCACGCCTGGTGACTAGCATTGATACCCTTTGCCCGGAGCGCCTGATGCAAATAATACGCACTCTCGCAGTCGGCCAAGGGAGGCCGCGACAGCTCAGGGCCATACTGCTCGTGAAGGTCTTTCGCCGTCAAAGCCATGATCCAAGAACACAGGCGATACCTTGATCCGAGATGGCTACGGATATGTGCGTCAGCAGTCGGGGGCCTTCCTGGGGCCGCTTGGGGTCCTCTTGGGGAAGGGGGGAAGCCTCCTGGCGCGGTTTGGGGTCCACTTGAGAGCCTTTGGGGGGCTCCTTGGAACCATCTTGGGGCCTCTTGGGGGCTTATTGGACCCTCACGGCGGACTCTTGGGGCCTCTAGAACGCCTCCTGGGGCCATCTTGGGGGTCTCTTGGAGCCACCTTGGAGCCTCTCTGGAACCTCTTGGGGGCCTCTTGGAGTCCTCTTGAAGCCTCTTGGGACCATCTTGGGCGCCTCTTTGGGCCTCATGGACGCCTCTTGGGGCCATCTTGCGCGCCTGTTGGGGCCATCTTGGGTTTTAAAGATTCATCAAGAGACCGCGAATGGATTTCGAGATTTTTCGGATGAGAAAGTAGTGCGTTTTCATATGTTTTCTGAACATCGCATCTTGAAATTATTGAAAACCCATTGTGTTTGGCAGGATTTCGACATGCGCGCGCGGCGGCCGCGCGCATGTGCACTTCGTCTCATTTTTTGCAAGGGATGGTGGCCCTCGCAGGCGCGCAACCGTTGTTGGAGAAGTTCAAAGCACCTGAAGAAGTAGCACGCAAAGACCCTTTTGACAGAAATGTTTAAAAAGTGGTGTGTTTCCTATGAATCCGCAAGAGCGCGCGGAAGGACATTTTGACAATTTTTTCTTAAAAAACCATTGGGTTTTTGATGTTTTTATGTTAAAATCGCTACGAAACCTAAGGTTTTGGAAGGATTTCGTCTTGCGAGCGCGAATGTCCACTTTACCTTATTTTTTGCAAGGGATTCTTGAAATTTGATCAACTAAGAACAATAATTTTCATTTTCTATTGTTTTTTGCAAGGGAAAACGAGCGTCAACAAAAAACCGGATCCGGGGGTAATCCACTTTTCTGAAGCTTTCGCAGAAAAATGATGAAAATGTAGCTGCGGCCTAGGTTTTGGGCGGGGGGCGTGCACCAGGGGGTCCAACAATAATAATTCTTTAGAAGTAATAGTGTTCAACAACAACAACAACAACAACAACAACAACAACAACAACAACAACAACAACAACAACAACAACAACAACAACAACCACGGCTCCCGCCTGATACTTCCTCACAATTTATTGAAGAATCGCGCTCTCGGTTGGGACTTCGGTGCAATTTACCACCGGATCGCGGCTCCCGCTTTATACTTTCTCACAATTTATTGAAGAATCGCGCTCTCGCTTGGGACTTCCTCGCAACTTACAACCGAATCGCGGCTCCCGCCTGATACTTCCTTACAATTTATTCAGATGCCGCTCTTCGACACTCAGGAATCGCGCTCCCGCTACATATTGCCTGGCGGTTCAAACAAAACTTACGTTTCAACGACCCGCCCGCTCGACCCGCCCGTCTCGACCTCCGCTGGGCCCCCCAGGAGCCCACGAAAGTGGCGACAATTGCACAGATCGCAAGCCCCCCAGGGCGCGGCGAGGTCCCGAGGTGGCCCGCGTATGACGTACATCCGTGGTGCCTCCCAGGAGCCAACGAAGGTGGCGACGGTTGCGCAGATCGCAAGCCCCCCAGGCGGCGGCGAGGTCCCGAGGTGGTCCGCGTATGACGTACCTCCGCTGCCCCCCCCAGGAGCCCACGAAAGTGGCGATGGTTGCGCAGATCGCAAGCCCCCCAGGGGGCGGCGAGGTCCCGAGGTGGTCCGCGTATGACGTATCTCCGTTGCCCCCCCCGCCCCCCCCAGGAGCCAACGAACGTGGCGACAGTTGCGCAGATCGCAAGCCCCCCAGGTGGCGGCGAGGTCCCGAGGTGGCCCGCGTATGACGTACCTCCGCTGGGCCTCCCAGGAGCCAACGAACGTGGCGACAGTTGCGCAGATCGCAAGCCCCCCAGGGGGGCGGCGAGGTCCCGAGGTGGTCCGCGTATGACGTACCTCCGCTGGGCCTCCCAGGAGCCCACGAAAGTGGCGACAGTAGCGCAGATCGCAAGCCCCCCAGGAGCCCACGCAAGTGGCGACAATTGCACAGATCGCAAGCCCCCCAGGGGGGCGGCGAGGTCCCGAGGTGGTCCGCGTATGACGTACCTCCGCTGGGCCTCCCAGGGGCCCACGAAAGTGGCGACGGTTGCGCAGATCGCCGGCCCCCCAGGGGGCTGCGAGGTCGCGAGGTAGTCCGCGTATGACGTACCTCGGCTGGGCCTCCCAGGAACCCACGAAAGTGGCGACAATTGCGCAGATCGCAAGCCCCCCAAGGGGCGGCGAGGTCCCGAGGTGGTCCGCGTATGACGTACCTCCGCTGAGCCTCCCAGGAGCCCACGAAAGTGGCGACGGTTGCGCAGATCGCAAGCCCCCTAGGGGGCAATTGCGCAGATCGCACGCCCCCTGGGGGGGCGGCAAGGTCCCGAGGTGGTCCGCGTACGACGTACCTCCGCTGGGCCTCCAACGAGCCCACGAAAGTGGCGACGGTTACGCAGATCGCAAGCCCCCCAAAGGGCGGCGAGGTCCCGAGGTGGTCCGCGTATGACGTACCTCCGCTGGGCCTCCCAGGAGCCCACGAAAGTGGCGACGGTTGCGCAGATCGCAAGCCCCCCAAAGGGCGGCGAGGTCCCGAGGTGGTCCGCGTATGACGCACCTCCGCTGGGCCTCCCAGGAGCCCACGAAAGTGGCGACAATTGCACAGATCGCAAGCCCCCCAGGGCGCGGCGAGGTCCCGAGGTGGCCCGCGTATGACGTACATCCGCTGGGCCTCCCAGGAGCCCACGCAAGTGGCGACAATTGCGCAGATCGCAAGCCCCCCAGGGGGCGGCGAGGTCCCGCGGTGGTCCGCGTATGGCGTACCTCCGCTGGGCCTACCAGGAGCCCACGAACGTGGCGACAGTTGCGCAGATCGCAAGCCCCCCAAGGGGCGGCGAGGTCCCGAAGTGGTCCGCGTATGACGTACCTCCGCTGGGCCTCCCAGGAACCCACGCAAGTGGCGACAATTGCGCAGATCGTAAGCCCCCCAAAGGGCGGCGAGGTCCCGAAATGGTCCGCGTATGACGTGCCTCCGCTGGGCCTCCCAGGAGCCCACGCAAATGGCGACAATTGCGCAGATCGTAAGCCCCCCAAAGGGCTGCGAGGTCCCGAGGTGGTCCGCGTATGACGCACCTCCGCTGGGCCTCCCAGGAGCCCACGCAAGTGGCGACAATTGCGCAGATCGCAAGCCCCCCGGGGGGCGGCGAGCTCCCGAGGTGGTCCGCGTATGACGCACCTCCGCTGGGCCTCCCAGGGGCCCACGAAAGTGGCGACAATTGCGCAGATCGCAAGCCCCCCAGGGGGCGGCGAGGTCCCGCGGTGGTCCGCGTATGACGCACCTCCGCTGGGCCTCCCAGGGCCCCACGAAAATGGCGACGATTGCGCAGATCGCAAGCCCCCCAGGGGGCGGCGAGGTCGCGAGGTGGTCCCTAGGGGGCAATTGCGCAGATCGCAAGCCCCCCAGGGGGCGGCAAAATGCTGAGGTGGTCCGCGTATGACGTATCTCTGCTGGGCCTCCCGGGAGCCCACGAAAGTGGAGACAGTTGCGCAGATCGCAGCCCCCAGGGGGCGGCGAGGTCCCGAGGTGGTCCGCGTATGACGCACCTCCGCTGGGCCCCCCAGGAGCCCACGCAAGTGGCGACAACTGCGCAGATCGCAGCCCGACGGCACGAGAGAAGAGGGGAACACAAGAAATATCAGAGAACGAGGAGGGGAGGAGAGGGGAAGAAGAGGAAAAACGTGGCTACCATACTGTTCTATTCAAAACGGGAACCCGACACAAGAAAATTGGGGAATCAAAAAACTGATGTTGCGAAGCCGTGTGTTTTTGTGTTGTTTGGTGCTCGGTTTTGAAATCGCTGCGACGCCGATGGTTTTTGAAGGATTTCGGTATGCGCGCGCGACGACGCGCGCGCGTGCACTTCGTCCCGTCTGTTGCAAAGGATTACCGCGACGGCGCGCGCGCAAGCGCGTTCGAAGGATTTCGACATGTGCGCGCGCGAAGCCCGTTTGGTAGTATGTTCGGAAACCGCTGAAACATCTTGGGTGTTCTTAAGAATTCGCAAGGGCGCTTGCTATTACCAGTATTATTATTATTCTTATCATTACTACTACTACTACTACTACTACTACTACTACTACTACTACTACTACTACTACTACTACTACTACTACTACTACTACTACTACTACTCTACTACGACTACTACTACACTACTACTACTACTACTACTACTACTACTACTACTACTACTACTACTACTACTACTACTACTACTACTACTAACTACTACTACTACTACTACTACTACTACTACCACTACTACTACTACTACTACTACTACTACTACTACTACTACTACTACTACTACTACTACTACTACTACTACTACTATTACTACTACTACTACTACTACTACTACTACTACTACTACTACTACTACTACTACTACTACTACTACTACTACTACTACTACTAATGTTGCTATTAGTACCACTATTATTATTATTGTTATTAGTATTGTTGTTGTTATTATTAGTATTAGCATTGCCATTACTATTACTGATAATTTTATTGTTATTGTAATTGTGGTTGCTGATTTTGTTCGTATCATTATGACTATTCGTATTACTACTATTATTAGTGGTTGGGGAAAATCCGTGTTGCGAAACCATGGTTTAAATGTTGTTGGACACTCGGTTATGAAATTCTTCCGACACCGAAAATTGTTGCAGGATTTCGGCATGCGCGCGCGACGACGCGCGCGTGCGCACATCGTCCCATGCTTTGCAAGGGATATTGGACAACTGATGATTTTCGGTAAACGAGCGCGCACAATATTTGTTCCAAAGGATGGCGGGGGGGTCGATGCTGGCCTGGCTGGGATGGTATGAATTCATATTTCGCATGGGCGATCTGGGAAAATCGCATGAAAATTGCCATGCGACAAGGTGGACCGATAAAGCCGAGGGGGGGGATCCTAATTCTTGTTTAGAATGGAGAGCTGTTTTTAACAGACGAGTTGACGCATCCCACGCTCTTGCAAACATCCCACCCACCCACCCGCAATTTAGATTGCAAAAACCATGCGGGGGCGATTGCGATGAGTGCTTGGCGTTGGCTGGTCCATCTCTGCGGCCGCGCCAACCCAACTGCGCGCGCAGCGGCCAGCTAGTTTGGCGCGGCCGACGCGGCCGCGGTGGCGCTGACCGCTGGGCACATCCCAGCGGGCACTTCACTGCGAGTCGGCGACATGGGCGGGCGCTGTATCATGGCAGCCTCGACAACGGTAGACACGATGATGGTAATTAGTAGCGATGCTGGTGACGATGTTGACAACGACGACGGCGCGGCCAGTGCGGGCGCCAATGCTGATCACGCCGTCGACGATGACGGCGTCCTCGTGTCGGTGACGAAGGTCTTGGACAGAGTTCGACATGCGCGCGCTGCCGGCGCAGGAATGGCCCGCATGGTTTTATTTGACACGGATCGTACCCCCCGGTACGCGCGCAAGGGCGCGCGAATGATGTCGGCATGCTGCGCCAGAGGCCCGTTTGGCAGAAGTCCATGGAGATGTTGAAAAACCTATGGTTTTCTCAAGGATTCGCTTGAGCGCGAGCGCACGTTTTTTTGTTTGTTGTTGTTGTTTATTCGTCTTCCCTTATTTGTAATCTGATGTTGCGAAGTCATTCGTTGTTGTATGTGCTTTAAGCAGTCGGTTTTGAAATCGCTACGAAACCGACGGTTTTTTCAGGATTTCGGCATGCGCGCGCGATGACGCGCGCGCGTGCACTTCGTCCCGTTTTCTGCAAATGATTCTCGCGACGGCACGCGAGCAAAGGCGTTCGAACGATTTCGACATGCGCGCGCGAAGCCCGTTTCGGAGAATATTGAAAAACCTATAGCTTTCTTAAGAATTCGCAAGACCTCGCACGCTTTTTTTGAACATCCGTGTTCCGATGTGTTTTTATGTGTCAGTTTGATCTTCGATTTTGAAATCCTTACGAAGCCGCAAGTTCTTGAAAGACTTCGGCATGCGCGCGACGACGCGCGCGTGCGCATTTCGTCTCATGTTTTGCATGGGGCTCATGGAAACTACTGATGTTTGATAATCCAGTGCGCGCGCATCGTTTTTTTGCAGAGGATGACGGGGGGGGGTCGATAACGGTTGGACTGTGATGGCATGGACATGCATGGACTCATATTTAGGATGGACGATGGGGCAGAATCAACTGTAAACTGCAGTACGAAAAGGGGTACCGATAATCCCAGGGGGGGGTAGAGTCTATTTTCTTTTAGAAAGGAGAGCCTATGCGACGGCGACGGCGGCGACGGGCGGCACCGCCCGCAAAAGCCGCCACTCGCCCCGAGCGGCGGCCGCGGCGACGGCGGCGACGGGCGGCACCGCCCGCAAAAGCCGCCACTGGCGACGGCGACGGCGACGGCGACGGCGGCGACGGGCGACACCGCCCGCAAAAGCCGCCATTCACCCCGAGGTGGTTAAGACAAGGAAGATCCCCTAAGTGCAAGCACTGTTTGGGGAACAGGGTGAAACCGAACTAAGAATCTTGCGGGGGCTGACACGAAGCGGCCACTTCCTTATCCAAAGCCGGGGGCGAATTGACATTCAAGGGAAGAAGAACTAAGGATTTGAAGCTTCAGAACACTCGAGTCAAGATCGGACTAGGGACTCGCGAGGCTGCAGTGTCTGAAGCCCATCAAGCACTCTGCCCCTGCACACGAACGCGCATTGACGCAAGCGTGCTCAGCCGTGGCGGGTTACAGACTGGATATCGAAGACCCGTGTGCTGTGATGGAAGAAGCATTACGGTATGCACTGGAGCCTGTCGAATACAATCCGAATGCAGGCGTTAGTACTTGACGCCTGTCGAGGGCAAGCACATCAACCAAATTGCGTCGTGCTGCATCTTCCGCCAGGGCGCGTCGTGCCATAATGCACGGACGCCCCCCCCCCACCCCATCTGGACAACATGATGGTCTGCCAGACGTAACCCCTACCTGAGACAGTGCAAGGATTGGAGAACATGCCCTGAGAGTTCACAAAACGAGGATGCATTCTGAGCGGCGCGCCAAACCCCGAGGCTGACGAAGGCTGAGACGTCAGGCGGTGCACGCCCACAGTGGCTCGCACGGAAGTCCTTGCGGGACCACTCCTCCTGCTGACCCTCCCTGCCCCCACAACTCTACTGAACTCGTCAAGTTTTTCAGCAGGGTCCGCATGTCGCAGCAGGCGACTGCCAGACGAATGATGTCACGCAAAATCCAAAGCGCAAGAGCCCACGTGGGACTCCAGGGGCGAGGGCAGCTGCGTGACACGCGGAGCTGGGGGACAGGGTGGACAAAACACTTCCAGCGACGAGCGCGACACTTCATGCCGGGAGTCAACTAAGAAGCAGTGCAAGCCAGGAGACGCAACAAGTTTGAACGCCAACACCATGCAAATGCGCCGAATTAGCCGGTATGACAATCCCCTCAGTCCCGTTCTGAACCACGAGACGCGAAGCAGAGCCCAAGACAATAGCTCCTATGTCACCTGACTTCGCGCATCGTGCCGCTCGAAGCTCGAAGCATAAATGCGTAGCACCCCGCAGTTGCGGATAAGAGTGAGGGGGTGGCGGGGACGTCGGCAGTCTGCGAGGCTTGAAGAAGCCCGCAGAAGGCGCCTTATTCTTAGAAGCTATACAACGAGCTCGCCGCAGGCGCCGATTTTTCTGTCAAAGCAATGTGGGTGGGTCGCGGGGTGGGTCGCGGGCCGGGTCGCGGGTGGGTCGCGGTTGGGTCGCGGGTGGGTCGCGGGCGGGGTCACGGGTGGGTCGCGGGTGAGACGCGGGTGGGTCGCGGGTGGGTCGCGGGTGGGTCGCGGGCCGGATCGCGGGTGGGTCGCGGGTGGGTCGTAGGCCGGGTCGCGGGTGGGTCGCGGGTTGGGTCGCGGGTGGGTCGCGAGTGGGTCGCGGGCTGGGTCGCGGGTGGGTCGCAGGTGGGTCGCGAGTGGGTCGCGGGTGAGACGCGGGTGGGTCGCAAGTGGGTCGCGAGTGGGTCGCGGGCCGGGTTGCGGGGGGGACGACGACAACAAACAAGCAAACAAACAAACGATCGAACGGACAAACAGACAAACAACAACAATCATTTTAAGACTGTTCGCTCCGATCTGCTCGCGTGCCATTCAACACGTCTATCCTAAACCCTCGATGCCCGCCTCTTCGTCGTCGATCGTGCCCCCTTGGGGGTATATTTTCTGAACTGCAACGTGTATTTCGTGCAGCCCCTCAGGCAGCGGAAGAGAGGACGGATGGAAGGAAGGGACAAGGCGGAGGGAGGATGATACAGCAGGAGGCGGACTAGAAGCAGAAAGCACGTGGCAGAACCAGACGGACAGATAGGGTGGATAGACCCTAACAGGCGGGTCGGGAAGGCGGGCCCAAGCGGCCAGGTCGAGCAGGCGGGTTGCTGAAGCGGGCGTCCTGCATGAATCGCGAGGAAGTTTTGAGCGATAGCGCGATTTCCAAATAAATCGAAAAGGAAATCCACGGCGAGAGCGTGATTCTTGAGTGTCGAGGGCGCGGCGTCTGAATAAATTGCGAGGGAGTCCCACGCGAGAGCGCGATTCCTGCATAAATTATGAAGCAGTCCCGCGCGATTGCGCGATTTCTCCATAGACTGTGAAATTGTATCAGGCAGGAGCCGTTGTTGGCGGGTCGAGACAGCGGGCCCGGGCGGCCAGGTCGATCAGGCGGGTTGCTGAAGCGTGCGCCCTTCATGAATCAATCGGAAATCTCGAGCGACAGCGCGATTCCCAAATGACTCGTGAGGAAACCCACGGCGAGAGCATGATTCCTGAATGTCGGGGGCGCGGCGTCTGAATAAATTGCGAAGCGGTCCCACGCGAGAGCGCGAATCCTGCATACCTTGTAAGAAATTCCAGCGCGAGAGCGCGATTCGGGAATAAAGTGTGAAGCAATATCAGGCAGGAACCGTTGTTGTTGTTGTTGTTGTTGTTGGTGTTGTTGTTGAACATTATTTATTCTAAAGAATAATTATTGTTGGGCCCCCTGGTGCGCGCCCCCCCTGCGCCGCCTAGGCCGCAGCTACATTTTCATCATTTTCGTGAGGAAGCCTCAGAAAAGAGGGTGTGTACAGGATCCGGTTGTTTTGTTGTAATCCGCTTTCCCTTGCAAAAAACAATAGAAAATGACATTTCTTGTTCTAATATAATCAAATTTCAAGAATCCCTTGCAAAAAATAAGGTAAAGTGGACATTCGCGCGCGCAAGACGAAATCCTTCCAAAACCTTAGTGTTCGCAGCGATTTTAACATAAAAACATCAAAAAACCAATGGTTTTTCAACAAAAAATTGTCAAAATCTCATCCCGCGCGCTCTTGCGGATTCGTAGGAAACCCAACACTTTTTAAACATTTCTGTCAAACGGGCTTTTGCGAGCAACTTTTTCGAACTTCTGCGACAACGGTTGCGCACCTGCCAGGGCCATCATCCCTGTCAAATAATACCATGCGGGACACATTCGTTTTTTCTTCGCGCGCGCACGCCGTCGTCGTCGGCCGCGGGGCCCTGAATAGTAGCCACGGTCGTCCGCATGCCACGAAGTGAAGTGTCCGAACGTCATAGGGCGGGAAGCTGGGTGTGGGTGGTGGCGAAGAGTCGTTTGGAAATTTGGTAGAGCTTGAACCGGCCCCCCCACAAAGTGGGGGGATTGCCCGCCTCCTATGAAAACCCTGGCACTGGTGAGAACGGAGTGTCCCCACGTGCTAGTAATTGTTGTTGTTGTTGTTGTTGTAAACCGGGGGGCATCAACACAGTTTGGTGACACCTTGCTTGCGGTTGCAAAAAACATGGTGCGAACCCCAGGAGAGGCACTGTAATTCAAAAGTGCAAGGATTACCAAAGAGGGGGGATCAACACGACTTGTGTTTTACACATGAGAACTCATCAGCAACAACAACATCAGCAACAACAGCAGCACCAACACAACACAATCACCACCACCCCTAACAACAACCAAACAACACCAATAACAACACCATCAACAACAACATCAACAACAACAGCAGCAACAAAACCAACAAAAACAACACGAACAAAAACAATAACAATAACAGTAACCAGCACAACAACACCAATACCTACAATTGATTTGAGACTGTTCGCGCTTATCTGCTCGACTGCCAGTGAACACGTATATCTCAATCCTTCGATACCCGCCCTCTTCGTCTTCGATTGTATATCCTTGGGGTATATATGTCTTACCTGCAGCGTATATTTCGTGCGGACCCTAAGGCAAGGGAAGAGAGGATGAATGGAAGGAAAGGGCAAGGGGAAGGGAGGGGGATGGATCACGAGAGAAAATAACAAGACCGGGGCTATAAGCAGAAAGCACGTGGCAAAACCAGACGGGCAGACCGGGCGGGTAGACCCTAACAGGCGGGTCGGGAAGGCGGGCCCAGGCGGCCAGGTCGATCAGGCGGGTTGCGGAAGCGTGCGTCCTGCATGAATCGAGAAGAAGTCTCGAACGAACTGCGAGAGCGTGACTCCTGAGTGTCGAAGGCGCGGCGTCTGAACAAATTGGGAGGAAGTCCCACGCGAGAACCCGATTCCTGCATGATTTGTGAAGAACCCCCGCGCGACAACGCGATTAGGGAATCAATTGTGGGGAAGTATGAGGCGGGAGCCGTTGAATTTTCATTTATGAAGATTAATTATTGTTGATCCCCCCCGTCCGGTGCACTTTGTCTTTTTCGATTGAAGTGCCCTTCTTTCCCGGGGCTTGCACCCTGTTTCTTAATAGGGAAAATCTTGAAGATCAAACTGTGTGGTTGGCCCGGTTTATAGCAACAGCGGTTCCCGCTTGATACTTCCTCACAATGTATTGAAGAATCGCGCTCTCGCTTGGGACCTCCTTGCAATTTACCACCGGATCGCGGCTCCCGTTTGCCGTTTGATACTTCCTTGCAACTTATTGAAGAATCGCGCTCTCACTTGGGGCTTCCGCGATCCTCTCGACACGGTTGCAGTTCTCCCCACTCTCCCAACATCCCGCTTTTTTTTTCAGGGTTGCACGAAGTTTGTTTCTGACACCAGTTCGCAGCTGTACGTCCCCCCGTGGGGGTATCCACGATATGTTCTTTCAAGTGGGTGGTACGTGGCGCTGTTTATGGCGCGACCCATGGCGAAACTTATTGTTCACCTGTGTTGGAGTGGCTGGCGCAAGCCATGGCGCAAGCTGAATCGCCACTCACAGCGCAAATCATCGTCCTCCCTCCTTCTTGCCCCGCCCCTCCCTTCCTCCGATCCCTTCGTCCTCACTATCCGCCGTTATCTGTTACCCTTCGTTTTCAAGGGCTTCACCAACCACACGTGGCAGGGAATGAACATACCCCCCAAAAAGGGGTACGATCGAAGACGAAGAGGGCGGGTATCCAAGTTTTGGGATATGCATATTGAATGACACGCGAGCCGATGAGAGCGAACACTCTTAAAATGATTGATGTTGTTGTTGTTGTTGCTGTTGTTCTTGTTGGATACTCACTTCCCAGAAATAATCCATGTTGATATCCAGAAACGGTTCCGCGCCTTCTCGCCTCGACGCCAGCTAAATTTTCTTTGGAAGCGAGGCTCCCGCGCGAGCGTTGGCTTGAGTCTAAATGGGGCACTTGGAGGCCCAGCTACGACGACAACGGCTCCCGCTCGATACTTCCTCACAATTGACCCCGAGACACCCTGGCCACAGAGGCCCCCAAACTCCGGAACGGCGCTCTCGCTCGAGACTTCCTCGCAATTCAGCCAAGTTGGCGGAGGCCCAGCCACGACGACAAGGGCTCCTGCTCGATGCTTCCTCACGATTTGCTCGGAGAGCCCCTGGCTAGGAAGGCCCCCGATCTCAGGAACGGCGCTCTCGCTCGAGATTTCCTTGCAATTCAGGCACACTGTCGGAAGCCCAAACACGGCGATAAGGGCTCCCGTTCGATATTTCTCCATAAGTATTCAAAGAGCCCCTGGCCAGAGAGGCCCCCGAACTCAGCAACGGCGCTCTCGCTCGAGACTCCCTCGCACTTCAGTCAATGGACGACGAGGAAGATATTCCCCCCGAAAAAGGGCGCAATCGAAGACGAAGTGGGCGGGCATCGAGGGTTGGAGTATACAGACTGCAAGACACGTGTGCTAGTAAGAGCGAGCAGTCTTAAACGGGTTGTTGTTGTTTATGTTGTTGTTGTTTATGTTGTGTTTGTGTTTGCTTTTGTTGTTGTTGAACTCCCATTGTCGAAAATAAATAGTGTCGACTCCCCCCTTCCGGTGACCATTGTGCTTTCCAATTGAAGTGCTTCCCCCGGGGCTCGCGCCTTGCTTTCATCCGGGGAAATCACTATGCTCAAACTGCGCCCCTGGCTCCCGAATTACAACAACAACAACAACGGCTTCAGCCTGATATTTCCTCACGGTTTAACCAGGACCCCCGCTCCCGCCTGAACCTTCCTCGCATTTTACTCAGGAGTCGCGTTCTCGCTCGAGACTTCCTTACAATGTATTAAGGAATCGCTCTCTCGGCGCTCTAGAGTCGCGCTCTCGCTGGAGACTTGTTTGCAATGTACAGAAGAATTGCGCTCTTGTGCTGGACTCCCCAACATTTTTTCAAAGCGCCGCGCCCCCGACACTCAGGCACCCAGGAGTCGCGCTCACGCTTATGACCCCATTCGCAACTTATTTTGGAATCGGGATCTCGCTGCTTTCGTGGCCCCGTTGCAGCAGCCCCTCGAGGCCCCCTCGCTGCCCCGTTGCAGCCCTTTGTGGCCCCCCCGCTGCCCTTCGTGGCCCCGTTGCAGCCCTTCGTGGCCCCCTCGCTGCCCTTCGTGGCCCCGTTGCAGCCCTTCGTCGCCCCCTCGCTGCCCTCTGTGGCCCCGTTGCAGCCTTTCGTGGTTCTCTCGCTGCCCTTCGTGGCCCCGTCGCAGTCCTTCGTCGCCCCCTCGCTGCCCTTCGTGGCCCTGTTGCAGCTCCTCGTGGCCCCTTCGCTGTTCTTCGAGGCCCCATTGCAACCCTTCGCGGTCCCCTCGCTGCCCTTCGTGGCCCCGTTGCAGCCCTTCGTGGCGTCTTCGCTGTCCTTCGTGGCCCCATATATGCATGCCCTTCGTGACCCCCGCTCGTTCGCGCCCGCCGTGGCTCCATATGCATGCGTTTCGTGACCCCGCTGTCGCCCTTCGTGGCCCCCCTGCTGCCCTTCATGGTCTCGTCGCTGCCCTCAATGGCCCCGTCCTTGCCCTCTGCGGCCCAATATACGTATGCCCTGCGTGGCCCCCGCTCGTTCGCGCCCGTCGTGGCCCCATACGTATGCCCTTCGTGGCCCCGCAGTCGCCCTTTGCGGCCCCCATCGCTGCCCTACGTGGCCGCGTTGCTACCCTCAGTGGCCCCGTCGTTGCCCTTCTGTGGCCCCGCATCATCTGCCCTTCGTGGCCCCCGCTCGTTCGCTCCCTTCGTGGCCCCATACGCATGCCCTTCGTGGCCCCGCTGTCGCCTTTCGTGGCCCCCTTGCTGCCCTCCGTGCCCCCATCACTGCCCTTCGTGGCCCCGCTGTCGCTCTCGCTCGCGCTTTCGCTCGTGCTTTCGCTCGTCGTCGTCGTCGTCGTCGTCGTGGTCGGTCCCTTGTCCGTCCCTCTTGGGGGCGGGTTGCCGCTGGTCAGCGCTGCCGCTGGTCAGGCCGACGGTCCGCGGCCGCCCCGCCGCTTGCCGGGGCCGCTTGCTGGGGCACGGCCTACAGGGAAGAAAGATATACCCCCCAAAAGGGGCACGATCAAAAACGAAGAGGGCGCGTATCGAGGGTTTGGGAAATACATGTTGAATGACACTCGAGCAGACAAGAGCGAACAATCTTAAACTGATTGGTGTTGTTGTTGAACTCTCGCTACTGAAGAATCATTAGTGTTGATCCCCCCTCCGGCGACATTGTGTTTTTTCAACTGAAGTGCTTCCCCCAGGGCTCGCACCCTGTTCTTGAACAGGGAAGATCACTATGGTCAAACTGCGTTGTTGGCCCCCGAACTACAACAACAACGGCTCCCGCCGGATACTTCTTCACAGTGTATCCCCAGATCGCGCTCTCGCGCGGGATTTCCTCACAATTTATTCAGGAATCGCGCTCTCGCGTGGAGCTTCCTCGCAATTTATCATGACGCCGCGCCCTCGACATTCAGGCATCACGCTGTCGCTGTGGATTTTTTTACGATTGATTTGGGGATCGAGAGGACGCACGCTTGAGCAACTCGCCTGCTCAACCTGCCCGCCTGGGCCCTACTTCCCGACCCGCCTGGTATGGTCTATCCACCCGATCTACCCGTCTGGTTCTGCCACGTGTTTTCTGCTCCAAGCCCGTACTCCATCCTCCTCCCTCCCTCTTGTCCTTCCTTCCATCCGTCCTCTCCTCCCCTGCCTCAGGGGCTGCGCGAAATACACGTTGCAAATAAGAAAGATATACCCCCAAGGGGGTACTGTCGAGGACGAAGAGGGCGGGTATCGAGGGTTCGGGATAGTCGTGTTGAGTCGCACGCGAGCAGATAAGAGCGAACAGTCTTAAAATGATTGTTGCTGTTGTTAAAGACCGGGGACCACGGGCGCAGTTTGGTGACACCGCATTTCCCTTAAAAAAACCGGGTGCGAGCCCCGGGAAGAACACTTAAACTGAAAAATGCAGAATGGTTACCGGGGAGGGGATCAACAACAATTGTTCTTTAGAGACGAGAGCTCAACCGCAAGAACAACAGCAAAACCGTCAACAACAATAACAACAACAACCACAACAACAATCCGTACCACAGAATCTCACTTCAGCCACGCGCCCGGGCACAGTGAATGACCGCTCGGCCCCTTCACCCTGATCTTCACGCTTTCACGGCGCCCCCTGGAGAGGGATGCCTCCATGAGCGGACCGCGAGGGAGCGACCGTCTTCGCGCCCCTGGTCCCTAGGCCGACCGAGACCGCATCGCGCACGAGGCCTGGATCCGCCCCCGACGAGCGCGATGCTGTAGGCGCAGAGCCTGGATCCACGAAGCCTCGCGAGCGCGAGGTTGTGAAGCGCCGGCTCGGACAGGCCTGGACCGTGGGCCGGACCACTTCCGTGCCCTCATCTTCCGGGCACGATGGCTGCAGCCGCTGCCGCCACCGCCGAAATCGCGTCAGCGTGCCCAAGATAGCCCAGCCCCCTCCGTCTAATCCGCCACTGTGCCTTTGGTGCGCTTTTTTTGTTGGGGGGGGAGGGAGAAGATGGGAGCGGACCGCAAGATTCAAGAACCACCGTCGTAACGCGAATGCGGGTTGCACTGGAAAGCCGTTTTCTTCCTCACCAAATGTGTGGAAACGGACGCAGTAAACGACAATGCAGATAACACAAGATACGAATTCGCCGGAAAACGTACTGTGCCTTCGGTACGTAAAGTTGTGCCTTCGGCACGAGGGGCCGTGTGAGTCTGGTAGGGTTTCTATCGTGTTCTATAACGCCGACCCCCCTCTCGGGGCGCGCAACCTCCGAAAACCGCCCCTCTGATCTTGTGTTCGCACGCGTTCTTCTCCGTCCAAGCGACGTCATGAATGCCAATGACCTCCCTAAAACTTCTACTACCACATGACCATAACAAAAACATCCCAACATATCCCCATAGGCTCCAAGATGTTCCGAGGATGCCCCAAGAAGCCTCCGAGAGACGTTCAATCATAAGACAGCTCGCCGCTTGGGCCCCACCGCCAGCCCAAACGGCAAGCATACATCGCGCGTAGCCCCGCACGCATTCGAATGCCCACACTTTGATCTCGTACTACTCGTGTTCCTCCCCGTCCTCCTCCACATCCTGATCGTCTTCGTGGTCCTCCTCCTCGTCCTCCTCCTCCTCCTCAACCTCCTCGTCTTCCTCCTGCTCCAGCTCGGTTTCCTATCGGTTGCGCCATAGGTTGCGTCCTTTGGCGGCCGAGAATAAAATCGTCGCGTAACGGGTGCGACCAGTCTGGTCAGTTCAGTTCAGTTCACTTCACTTCAGTTCAATCAGTTTACCTTGCGAGAAACAAATGCGGGCTACGCCCGAAAAGAGGCGAACAGCATGGAAAGATACAACGTACATCATCGTGTTTTACTTTCGAGCCTTTCTGGCCTCATATCGCCCCGGGAAAGCCTCAGAGGGCGCGCAAAAGCACCCGAGACAGCCCCAAGAGCGACCCAAGACAGCCACAAGAGCGCAAGCTTCGGGCGGTTCCAAGACAGCTCGAGATCGTCCCAAAACAACTTCAAGACTCCGCACGGCCATCCAAAGACGGCGCAATGATCCCCCCAACGATCCAAGATCTCCCAAAGATGCCCCAAAAGGGTCCAGGACGCCTCCAAGAAACGCCCGAAGAGGCCTCAGGGAAGCCCTCAAAGGCGAAACACATGAAAACCTGTGACATGTCGACGCGTTGGCTTCCGAACAAAAGACAACGGCTCCAGCTCGACGCGGAAAAACAAACAAAGGTCCAAAAAGCCCGTAAGAAACCTCCAAGGCGGCCCCAAGGGCGCAGCCCCAAGACTGCGTGGGACGCCCCAGAAATAGCCCAAGAGGGCTCCAAGACAGCCCTGAGACCTGTCGAGACTTCCCCAATGTAGTTCAATCAAGCCTCTCCAGGAGATTTCTGTGGAACCATCGTGCCCAAGACGGAGCCGAGACCCCGACGAGACCCCAAAAGACTCAGCATCGAGAACTCGTCAACCGAGGAGCTGCGACGCCACGTGCGACGTTTACGGGTCAGGTCCAAGGTGGCGGTCGGTCTGCCCGCAGAGCAGCGCGGCCTCCGCGCCTGCTCCCCCGTCCTGGGCGGCGGCGGTGCACAGACCCGCAGCACCGTGGAAGGACTGGACAGCCTTCGAAGGTGAGGAAGGATATCCTGCAGGTGAAGGCCGTGGAGGCGGATCTCCTACAGATGCACGAGCATGAGAAGTGCACGGGGTTTGAGCACAACTTCTTCGGCACGGAACCAACGAAAAGCGAGACCCTGAAGCAGCAGCACTTCATGAATAGCAAAGAGAGTCCGACCAGCTCAGGAGCATCCAAATCACGCTGAACGACTTCCAGGGTTGCCTTCTCCTTCGGCTGGCGACAGTGGACCACGTGGAGCGCATGGCGGTGATGCTGCAAACCACGGAGGACCGACCTTCCAATGACGTGAGAAGCGCACTCGAGGGGCTTCGTGACGAAAAGTCCCTGGAGAAAAAGACCAGATGCCATCAGGGAGACAGAGGTGGAGCCCGACAGGCCAAGGCGTTCCAGGTGGAGGACGCTGAAGAAATATGAGGCGTAGACGACCCTCTCGTCCAGGCGCCTATTGCGCTGGAGGGCTCTGGACCCACCGCCAAGGACATTCTCGACGAAGATGAAGCCTACGCTGTCCTGGCAGCGCAGCAGGCTGGACCCAGTAGGCTCGGCAACTGGCAGCAGACCCAACGTACGGGTGGAGATCGGAAGACTTCACGCGGCTATCGACAAGTGACCCCTACCCGCAACAAAGGGAAAGGGCGTGCCAGGCCCCGAACAGAATGCCGCAAGGAGGCACGCCAGAAGATCGAGGAGACGAAGTGGCGCATCCAGTGCCACTGGTGCAAGCTGGCTACTACAGTTGGGGCGTTGACCTAAGGAACTCTGAATAAGGAACGAGGCCCTTTTTTTTCCACAAGTGAAACTTCGATTTCCCATCGAAAACATAAGGAACACCTGAGGCAAGCTGTGAAACAATCAAGAAGCACCGAGCCCCTCCCCAACGAAAAGGGCTCCTTCTTCAGCGCCCCGACTGTACTAGCCGAAAAAGCGCAGCAAAAACCCGCCGAAACAGCGCGGGACCCAGGAGGTGGCCAAAGAGGGCTACGCCGGAGAGAAGGTCGACAACAATGAGCCCGACCACGCTTTCGACGCAGAGGACGGTGGAGCCGGCATCCAGGCTGCAGAACGGCCGTCCCCGCCGCGGCCGTGCGAGGGGACCAGGGGATCGACGCCGTGTAGAGCAAGAGCCGCGCGCGCAGGCTGCGCGCAAAGGCGCGCAAAAAGGCGGCCACCAGCCCTGAGGCGGCCGCCGGCGCCGTTGCCGAGCCAGCCTTCATCAGGGCTGGACCTAAACGTTGTGTTTCGTTTTGTTTTCGTCCTGCTCCCAACCATCCTGTGGGGTTGGGCCCTCGTTTTGAAAAGACAACGCCCCGCGTTCCTCTCTCCTTCTCCTCCTCCCCCTCCTGTGCCCTCCGCGTGTATTTGTTTCGGCACACCCAACGCAGCAGCTCGTGATCCCATAGGGAGCTCCACCGAAGGCCCCAGTGGCAGGGTTCGCGGCACACTCCTCACGAGGATCGTGGCCCCATAGGAGCTCCACCGAAGGCCCCAGTGGCAGGGTTCGCATGGCGGCTTCGGGCCATCTCGGCACACCCCTCACGAGGATCGTGGCCTCATCGGGGGCCCCACCGAAGGCGCCAGTGGCAGGGTTCGCACGGCGGCCCTGGGCCATGTCGGCACACCCCTCACGAGGATCGTGGCCCCAGTGTAGCTCTTCCGAAGGCGCCAACGGCAGGGGAGCATGGCAGCCCCAGGCGACTTCGGCGCGCTCTTCGCGAGGATCGTGGCCCCATAGGGAGCTCCACCGAAGGCCCCAGTGGCAGGGTTCGCATGGCGGCCTCGGACCGTTTCGGCACACGCCTCACGAGGATCGTGGCCCATAAGAGCTCCACCGAAGGCGCCAGAGGCAGGGTTCGCACGGCGGCCCCGGGCCAGTTCGACACACCCCTCACGAGGATCGTGGCCCCAATGGGAGCTCCACCGAAGGCGCCAGTAGCGGGGTCCGCATGGCGGCCTCGGGCCATTCGGGCACGTACCATCACGAGGATCGTGGCCTCACTGGGGGCCCCACCGAAGGCGCCAGCGGCAAGATTCGCGCGGCGGCCCCGGGCCATTTGGGCACGCCTCGCCACGAGGATCGTGGCCCGTAGGGAATTCTACCGAGTGCCCCAGTGACAGGGTTGGCATGGCAGCCTCGGGCCGTTTCAGCGCACCGCTCGCGAGGATCGTGGTCCCATAGGGAGTTCCACCGAAGGCCCCAGTGGCAGGGTTCGCATGGCGGCTTCGGGCCATCTCGGCACACCCCTCGCGAGGATCGTGGCCCCATAGGAGCTCCAATGAAGGTGTCAGTAGCAAAATTCGCATGGCCGCCTCGGGCCGTTTCGCGTTGCGGCCTCGGGCCATTTCGGCAGCCCCCTCACGAGGATCGTGGCCCCATAATTGTGCTGCTTCAATAACCGCGCCTGGGCGTCGTACTCCGCCTTGTCGACGTGCAACGCCACCTCCTCACTGATGACTCTCAGAACCCTCTCCTGCTTCTGCTCCTCGGTCAAAGGGACGCCGTCCTCGTTGTCGTCGGCGCCCGCGAAGCTGGCCACGAACGCGTCCCTGAGCATGTCGGGCTCCGGCGGGGAGCCGCGGCCACATTGGGAGCGCGGTCGAAGATGGTATTCACAATCGCGGTATTCGCAACAGCGTATGGTTGGGTCCATCGCCAGGCTAATTTTTCGTTTTGTTCTACCTGTTTTCCTGTACCTCCCTGCCAAATTCGCCGGCCCAACGGGCCAGAGGCGTGCTAAGATCTCCGGTAACTGGTTCACAATTCTTCTAGGTCGGGCTCGCGGGGCGGCCCCTGGGGGCCCCCCAGCGAAAAGTACCCCGACCGCAGCCCGGGAAGGTCCCGGGAAGGTCCCGGGAAGGTCTACTCAGAGATGGTTTTCCTCCTGGATGCGGCCCCTCAGGCCCCCCAGAGCCCGCCAAGAGGGCCCCAAGAGGCCCCCAAGACTGCCCAAGAGGCCCCCGAGACGCCCAAAGGACGCTCCAAGACGCCGAAGATGATCCCAAGACGGCCCAAGAAGCCGCCAAGACGCTCCAAGTGGCCTCCAAGAGGCCTCACAAGAGCGCCCCGAGAGGCCAAAATCATTAATTTTACGATGGTTTTGGAAGGATTTTGGCCTTGTGGCATTTTCGGCTTTCCGATGCTCCAAGACGGCCCAATTAAGAGGCCCCCAAGAGCGCACGAATGCGGCTCAAGAGGCCCCCAAGAAGGCCCCCAGAGAACAAGAGACGCCCAAGACGGCCCAAGACAGCCCAAAGACGGCCCCAAGAGGGGCCCAAGATAGGGACCACGAACCGAAACCTCAAGCCTTCCGCCCCAAGAGGGCCCGAGGAGGCCCCGAGAGGCCCCCAAGATGGCCCAAGATGCCGCCAAGAGGCCCCCAAGACCCCAAGAGGCTCCAAGGAGGCTCAAAAGAGGCCCTACAAGGCTTCAAAAATGTCTCCCAGGCGCCCCCGAATGGCCTCTCAACAGACCCCAGGGCCTCCCAAAGAAGCATCTGGACGACGGCCCTGTTTGGCCCTAAGAGCGCCGCAAGATGCCATCGAGAGGCTTCCTCCTCCGCCCTTTTCTCTTCCTCGTCCTCCTCATATTTATCTTCATCCTCCTCCGTTCCTTCTCATCCTCTTCTCCTCCTCCCCTCCCCCTCCCCATCCTCATCTTCCTCCTTCCGGCGGCGCCGAAATGGCCCCGAGCCCGCGCCGAAGCAGTAGCGATCATGCAATACGGGCCGGCGGAATGAGCGAAGCGATTGAATTTGAAAACAAAACACAACCGAAGTCAGCAAAACAGCGTTTAGGTCCAGCCCTGGGCCCTCATACGAGGCGAGATGGGTCAACAGAGATGCCGAGAGGATCTGCAGCACGCCAGGCGAAGTTCGTATGTTTTTCACCGCTCAGCGAATATCAGTTTTCGAGGGCATGGTGGGCACGGGCAGTTGTTCCAGGCCAATCGCTCAGGATCTCACGACTGCTAGAAATGGCTTTACCCTCAGGAGGTTATGGTTCTCACGACTGCTAGAAATTACTTTACCCTCAGGAGGTTATTCACTTGGAACATCAAGCACATTAACAGGAAACTTGACTTCGCAAGCGGCCAATACAGCATGCTCAGCCGAATCTGGCTGCTGAGTATCGGAACGGTCTCGGGGGTAGGAGTGGAGTCCACAAGCTTGTAGTACCAGGCTTGACCCTTGATCCTTATTGATCTTGGAAATCCTGCTGGAAGATCTGCTGGGGGTCATCGATACCTCGAACGGCACCCTGAACCTTCGGTCCCTGGGCGTATCGGTGGCTCTGCGACGTCCACGGGAGAATCCAACGACGAAGCAATGGCGCCTGCCCCTGTGTGCTTTTGGAGCCAGAGGCTACCAGAATCTTCGGCGTGGAACGACGCGGAAGTCCGAAGTAGTGCCACACCACTTCGGACGCCCTGCACAATCGAATCGTCAGAGGCGCACGCCGTGTGCGTCTTTCTGATGGTTACTTGAATTTTCGCAAGGACAGGATGAGTTGCACCTATCCTTCCTGCTCGACCAGCTCCAGGAGGGCTCTCAGGGAAGGAGCTCGAGGGCACGACGACCTCGACGATTACAACGACCAGTAGCGCGACAATTTCGACACCTACGGGTTCGATTACATCGACTCCGAATCCAACGACGAAGCACGACCACTTCGCCGACGACTCCGAGTACTCTGAGTACCTCAATAGTTCTGGTCCCCCGGACTACAGGGGCCCCCCGGCTTTCAAGGGCCCCTCCCCCGGACTACAAGGGCCCCCCCCCCGGACTACAGGGACCCCCCCCCGGACTACCAGGACCCCCCCCCGGACTACAAGGGCCCCTCCCCCGGACTACAGGAACCCACCCCCGGACTACAATGACCCGGAAGCAAGGAACAAAAACTTGACAAGGGACAAGAAACGAGGAACAAAACTTGAAAAGCGAAAGGGGGCGGGAGGGGGAAGGGAGCACCCCCTCCCGGACTTCAAGGGCCCCCCCCCCGGACTACAAGGGCCCCCCCCCGGACTACAAGGGCCCCCAAAAAACCCACCCCGGACTACAGGGGCCCAACCCCCGGACTACAGGGGCCGCCCCCGGACTATTGCGCACCCCAGAACTATTGAGGTACTCAGAGTACCACCATCGCGGCGACCACAGCGACCACGAGTCCACGGGAAAGCACGATCATGGCAAAGCGACGCCCCAGCAGCCGAGAGGCTCGTCCGACCTCGACCTCTCTACTTCCGAAGTCGTTTGGGCCCAAAACTAAAACGAACAATTCGAACATTTATCTCTGGCAGGGAAGACCAAGATAGCTCAGATCGTGGACCAAGGGGCCGACTTATCAGTGGCTGCTGCGCTGGTGCGCTGGGTGAGCTCAGGCAGTGCGCTGCGCCTACCAGGGACCCGAACACTTCAAAGAAATATACGTGAAGGTCGACATCCCAGGTTCGGACCTGCAAGCAGCTCGACGGAGAAGAAACCTGTGCGACGCTCGAGGTGGATCTCAAGCCACACGCCAATCCTGACGCCGACCCTGACAGCCCCGGCCCAGAAACCCTTTGGACACCGAAAATTATCCTGGCGAAGGACCCAACCATATGCAGACGTGGGTACCGTAATGGTGAATACTTTCTTCGGTGAGGCTCCCTATGAGGCAACGAAACGCTGCACTGGGTGGAGGGAACGCATGCGGGCGGTAGCACTGGGGCCGTCGGTGGAGCTCCCTATGGGGCCACGAAGCGCTGTAATGGGCGGGTGAAAGTGCCAAATTGAATGTGTGGGACGCACGCGGGCAGTCCCACTAGGGGCTTCGGTGGAGCTCCTATGAGGCCGCGAAGCGCTGTACTGGGTGGGCGACAATGCCGAATTGTGTGTGTGTGTGTGCGTGTGTGTGTGTGTGCGTGTGTGGGTGGGTGGGTGGGGGGGGAGGAGAAATATGGTCCCATTTAACGACATGCGCGTCTTGCGTTGACTGGGACAACAGCGATGAAAATAACGACTGTAATGATGACGTCGATATTTGTTCTGGCGGCAAGATATGCCCGCAGTCGCTAAAATTACCAAGTCAAGTAAAGTACATGGATGGGTTACAGAGGTGAACCTTATAGCGCCGATGCTGGGCGCTTGCGAATAGTTTTTGCATTCATCGGCAGGCTCGCCAGATCCACCGACTCGCATGCTTCTACTGAGTGGTGCATAGGAGGTGAAAACTTGAATGGCGTCTCTGCGACGAGGAACAGGGCAAATATGGCCAGCAGATCGTGCTCCTCAAATGTGAGCGTCAGGTCGCTGTGGCATTTAGCCACACATACAACGAACAACTTTGCCAACCTCGCTGCAGTGGCGACGCATAAGGCATGCCGCTGAGTCTGGTAGATTACATTCCTATGGGATGCTTTTAACTGCTTATGGAAAGCCTCGTTCCGAGTCGTGCCAACCATAATTTCTATGGTGGGGTTGTTAGCCACGTGCTTACAGAAATTACGAATATACCCCAACTCCTGTACAGTCGTAGCGTGCTCGAGGCTGCGCAGCACTGTTGCTTTCTAACCTGTACTTCGGCGCGCCGCATCTGGATGCGTTCCGCAGATGGCAGCTAAATCATCTACGACATCGATCATGCAGTCGTACGGCTTCGCCACATAGCTGTCGCTTTGGATGCGCTTGTACATGCGGCGCGCGACCGACCCGCTCATATCCGCAATCTTCGCGGCAAGTTCAGACGGCCCGTTGCGGCCAGAGCTGCATGCATAGTATCGGCTCCTGCCAAAACCACCCATTCGCAACTTCGCTAGGCACCTGCGGATGTTCGAAGAGAACACAGTTTCTTCTCGTTTGTTGCCTGCTCGACTTTGAGGGCAATGTGTAGCAAGTCCTTGCTGGCGCATTTCAAATTCGGAAATGCGGTTCGCAATCGCGCGCACTGGTCCAGGGACACGGGGTAATCCGAACACGCCATCTCCACTTGATCAGCACCATCCCCGCGAACAGCATCTAGAAGAGCATGCGCCTGATGCACTGGGTCTTCCGAGCTGGCCCCGTGGATATTGAATATGATGTCGGGGCATTGGACGGCGATGGGCGCTCGCAATGGATCGCGGCCGCGCTCTGCTGCGACGTCTCGTTTCTGCCCGTGAGGTACTTGGCACAACGCAGACACCAAGGACTTGTAGAACCCATCCACGCCCAGGACTCGAACGTCACATTTGGCGCGGCAGCGGTCCACAGCGCGCCGAACGCACAAGTGCCCTGCTATTTTCTCGTTTAGAGTGTGATAACGTGCGCGGCCCGTCGGGAGCAAGTGCGATTGGTGTCCTGATTGGGCGCTGAGAAACGCAATGACCCGCTCCGTTGCCCCCCTCGTCGTCGGATGCACAACGGCGGCGGGTAGGCGTTCAAGAAAGCGTCGGTGCAACAAAACTTGTCGGAAACCTGATGGTGCTTGGCGCAGTCGGCCGCCAGGATGCACCTCGCGCGCGCCAGATCCAACAAGATTGCAAGTGCCTTGTCCAAGCGATTGCCTTTACGTGTCAACTGGGCTTTCATATGCTCTCACGATGGGCTCGCCTCCAATTGAACTCGGATGCCGACTGCGCAGCTGTTCGCCAAGTTCCCCGCTGTGATATTTCCACTGCGGTCGCACAGCTCATTAAAGCGGTCATTGAGTGCAATGTGGTTCCACTGGCCGCAAACAGGGTACTGCAATTTCGTCGAAAGAATGCCACGCCCACCTCTGACATGGCACTTGTTGATATGCGTGGGCAGCAAACGTTTCTCCTTGAACTCCCTGGCAACGCACATGGGGCATCTCCAGTGGTGCGTCGAGCCGAATTCCTGGCGGTCATCCATGCAATCGCTAACGTTCCGCCAATGCATCACCTCTTTGCGCACTGCCGACTCCAGCCCCGCAAGCCACCGACTCGCCTGTCCGCCCTCTCGGCGGGTCTTTCCGCGCTCCTTGTGGACAGTCGGTTTGGCCGCCGCGGGTCCCATCTTCGCCGCCGCCCGTTTCGCCTTCGACTTCTTGCGAACAGGGCGCGTCGCCTGGCGCCTCTTCCTTTTTTAGGCGCAGGCCAACTGCCGCGCCACTTTGCAGCAGATTTGCCGCCGCACATGCTGTCGCCACCGCCGCCGATGCCGCAAGCCACGTCGGAGACGCAGAAGATCCGCGAGCGGGCGTTGCTTTCGACGTCTCCGAGCCCCTGCGTCGCGACCAGCTCCGCGAACCCAGAGCTGAAACTGATGATGCAGTGCCCGCCTACAATCAGTGCATAGGCGTGCCCCTCGCCGTCGTCGATGACGAATTTGCCCGCGGCGCTGGCGTTCGCCGCGTTGAACCGAGAGGCGCCAACCCCGAACTGATCGAGCGTCCTGCAGCCGTCCTCAATGACCCAGAAGTGGCAGTCGCTGCTGGCAGCGTCAGGAAAACCAAGGTCGTTGAAGGCCTGTGCCACGCAAATATGTTTGAAAGGATTCGCAACATTGCCTCGTCTGCACTTGTCGGCTGCCGCTACAACGGCGTCGAACTCCTGCGCAACCATCATCCCGCGCCGTCGCATGCCATTGCTGGAACGTGCCTCGGGGCTGCCATTGGCGAGGGCGTCGCAGCCGCACGCGGTCGTTTGCGTCGCCCCCCCTGCCGCGCACGATGGCATCGTAGACGCAGCACGCCACGTAGAGCGTAGCGCTGGCGGCAAGAAGCCCGCGCGCACTGGAGGCGTCGCCGACGCCGCCGAGCGCGCCCATCGACGACAGCACGGGAGGTGCACCACTGCCTCGATGGAAATACAACTCAGCAAAAGAAACCACTTTGAAAAGTCGCACGTCCTCGTTGGATACCAGAGCGCGCCGCTGCCCATCAAGCAGTAGCTCGCACCGCCCGCCATCCGCAACGCAGCAAACCTCGCCGCAGTGCATCACCAGCGCGTTTTGGAAGTGGGAATTTGCATGCACTATGCATCACCCGCCCCGCCACGTATGAGCTCGCGGAACTGGCGCGCATGCGCGCTGGAACTGCTTGGGCACGCCGTTCCCGTCCTGGCGGGAGACACTAAACATTGACATACACGCGCAAGTTCGCGGCCATCGCGCGTGCAAACGCACATTCGCACGCGCGCGATCAACAATGACATGGGCACATCGTCACCCGACCTACATTCGACCTGTGGCTGCGCAGATCTGAAGCCACCAGGCGTTGAGAAAACTGCGGTCACCTCTACGTGCGCCTCTCTCTTCTATGCGTCTCTGTTTCAACGTTCCTGCGCCATCCCTCGTTGCATCGCCCTCCGTCGTTCCTGCTGTCGCTCATGGTTGCATTATCTGTATCTCTCTCCCTCTTTCTCTCGCTCAATGATCTCTCTCGCTGCTTCTCTCTCTCTCTCTCTCTCTCCCTCCCTCTCTTTCTCTCTCTCTCTCTCTCTCTCTCTCTCTCTCTCTCTCTCTCTCTCTACCCGCATGGCCCACCTTGCCCCCGCGGCAGTTCTATGTCTCTTGAAACCGCGTCCTGCATCTCAACCTCCATTTCTAAATCTATAGCCTTCCATCCCTTTTCCGTCCCTCTAGCCATCTCTCTCCCTCCCCGCCGCCCCTGCCGTCCTTCAAAATCCAGAGCGGGCCGCCCCTGCGCGCGTCGGCGGGGAAGCCGTAATTCTGAAAGCAAGTCGGAAGGCACATGTCGGTGAGCTCAGATGCCCCCGAAGCGCTGCTCCGAGACGAGTTGCTTCCTGCGCCGCCCTCCGCATCTAGAGACTGGAAGACGTCCATCGTGAAAGGCACTCCCGCGCGTTGGCCAGCGCGGCCCAGGCTGGCGCGCACGGCGCCCAGCGAATCCTGGGGGACGCGAAGGACTGCCCCGTCGAACATGTAAGTCATGACGGAGGCGCCCCCTATGCCGGACATCGTGGAATACTCGACCTGTTGACGGATCAAGTCCTCTTCGCTGGCAAGAGCGAAATGTAGGCGCGCAGCAACTGGGTGGCGTCTTGATGCGAACATGCCGTTCAAATACTTGAACTTTTCCGACCCCAACACGATGTCGACAGCCTGTTTAATTTGCGCTGGCAGCGCCCAGGGGAAAGGCAGGTCGCTCTTGGGGACGGACAGATGCAGCATAGCAATCAGCATCTCCTTGGCAGCCTTCAGCGGGGTGCCCAAGTACCCCGCCAACGCGGCACGCCACGCCTGGTAATGGCAGACGAACGCGTGCAGCACGTCGAAGCCAGCCCGCGCAACTTCCCCGATGCACTCGAGGAGTTCTTTCCAAAGCAGTGTCGGGAAGCAGTTGACAATGTCAACGTCCACGTAGACGGGGCCAGCGCCCACCAAATCCGCAAGGTCATGCTGAAACGCAGCCCTGCGAGCAGCTCGCGACAACTGCTGTGCGCTCGGGCAATTAGCGTACCGCCGCCCAGGAATGCCGTGCTCCTTCTCATATCCCTATTGGCTTCCGCTTGGCTCCGTGTCGATGGAGTCCTTTTGTCGCAAAGTTTCACATGTATTCCTTTGGTGGCGGATTACACTTGGATTCCTGTTGTAAAGGAATACAACCTGATTCCCTTTGCAGAGGATTGCAATAGGATTCCTTATGTGGCGGATCCCTTGTGTGGGTGATTCCAAAGGGATTCCTTTTGTGGCGGCGCTGGGGGAGCGAGGGGGCAGAAACCAACAAAAACAGGAAAATCCGTCAAAACCAAAGGAACAACATGAAAATCAAAGCACCAAGGCAAACCAAACAACGAAAACAAAGTACCGAATGGTTTTCGGATGGGAAGCATGGGAAAAAAAACATTATGTTGTCTTTGGTTTCCTCACGCAAACCAATCGGGGCTTTCATTTCGTTGATTTGTTTGCATTGGTGCTCTGATTTTCCTGTGTTTCCTTTGGTTTTGACTGATGTTCCTGTTTTTGTTGGTTTCTGCTCCCCGCGCCCCCTCTGGGGGTGTGGTGGAGGCGGCGCTGGGGGAGCGAGGGCGACGAAAACCAACAAAAACAGGAAAATCAGTCAAAACCAAAGGAACAACATAAACATCAAATCACCAAGGCAAAACAAAACAACGAAATCAAAATACCGAATGGTTTTCGGATGGGAAGCATTGAAAAAAAACAGTAGGTTTCCTTTGGGTTTCCGCAAAAAAAAACCAGTCGGGGATTGGATTTCGTTGATTTTTTCCATGGATGCTTTGAGTGTCATGTTTTTCTGCTGGTGTTGACTGAGTTTCCTGTTTTTGTTTGTTTCTGCTCTCTCGCGCCCCCCCTGGGGGGGTGGTGGAGGCGGCGCTGGGGGAGCGAGGGCGCCGAAAACCAATAAAAACAGGAAATCATTCAAAACCAAATCAAAGCACCAAGGCAAAAAAACAACGAAATCAAGGCCCCGAATGGTTTTCAGATGGGAAGCATTGAAAAACAGTAGGTTTTCTTTGGTTTTCTGCCAAAAAACCAGTCGGGGCTTGGATTTCGTTGATTTGTGTTGCCTGGGTGCTCTGATGTTCATGGTTTTCCTTTGGTTTTGATTGATTGTCATGTTTTTGTTGGCTTCTGCTCCCCGCGCCCTCTCTGGGGGTGAGGTAGAGGCGGCGCTGGGAGGGCCAGGGAGCAGAAAACCAACAAAAACAGCAAAATCAGTCAACACCTAAGGAAAAACCAGGAAAATCAAAGCCCCAAGCAAAAAAAAACAACGAAATCAATGCCCCGAGTGGTTTTCAGACAGGAAACATTGAACAACCTTAGGTTTCCTTTGGTTTTTCACTTAAAAACAGATCAGGGCCTTGATTTCGTTGATTTTTGTTGCCTGGGTTCTGATTTTCTTTATTTTTCTTGAGGTTTTGACTGATTTCACTGTTTTTGTTGGTTTCTGCTCCCCGGGCCCTCTCTGGGGGTGAGGTGGAGGCGGCGCTGGGAGGGCCAGGCGCCCCGAGAGAGAAAGAGAAAGAAAGATATTGATATGGACGGTCATGTAAGTGAAAAACAAAACATGTCAAGGTTTTAATTGACAAAAGCATAAGAAAACCACGTCGTAAAATGGGACCACTTTTCGGCCTTACGGGGGGGGGGGGGACGCACGCGGGCGGTCCCGCTGGGTGCTTCGGTGGAGCTCCCTATGGGGCCACGAAGCGCTGTACTGTGTGGGTGAAACATACAGAATTGGGTGTGTGGGACGCATGCGGGCGGTGGAATTGGGGCCTTCGGTGGACCTCCCTATGGGGCCGCGAAGCCCTGTACTGGGTGGGTGAAAATGCCAAATTGGGTGTGGGGGGCACGAAGCGCTGTACGGGGTGGGTGAAAGTGCAAAATTGAATGTGTGGGACGCATGCGGGCGGGCGGTCCCGCTGGAGGCTTCGGTGGAGCTCCCTATGTGGCCACGAAGCGCTGTACTGGGTGGGTGAAACGCAAGGGGGAGGGAGGAAGGGGCCACGAAACGCTGTACTGGGTGTGTGTGTGTGTGTGTGTGTGTGTGTGTGTGTGTGTGTGTGTGTGTGTGTGTGTGTGTGTGTGTGTGTGTGTGTGTGTGTGTGTGTGTGTGTGTGTGGGACGCATGCGGGCGGTCCCATTGGGGGCTTCGGTGGAGTTCCCTATGGGGCCACAAAATGCTGTACGGGGTGGGTGAAACGCAGGGATGAGGGAGGAGGGTGAGGAGGAGGAGGGCGACGAGGAGAAGATGATAACGCAGAGCACCATCTCTTTAAAACGAGGACCCAGCACCACAGGATGGTTGGGAAAAACGAATGAACGACCCAGGCGCGATTCATTCCAGTCGCCAGAGGCCAGGGTGGGGAAGAAAAGGATGAAAGAAAGTCCCCTGAGGAGTCCCAACGCCGACCTGCTCTCAGACCTCAACCGCCGTAAGGCGAGAACGCGGAAACGAACAGCAGCTGGGACAGCTACGTAAACGTGAGGGGGAGTGCCGTTCTCTCCCTTCTTCATGGCGTGCAAGCGAACAACACTGCCGAGCGACTACTGACACTGATGCCCAGACCCACCATGACTGTCCCCCAAGCAGCAGGATGAGGGGCGCCCGCGGCTTCTCAAGCGTCGGTGCCTACGGCTGCCGCGGGCCGCCGGAGTGATCAGTAGTGCATTCGGGCCTTGGGTATGCAGACGTAACGGTCTGGACGCCGCCACAAAAGAAGGAGGGGGAGGAGGAGGCGGAGGCGGAGGAGGAGGAGGAGGAGGAGGAGGAGGAGGAGGAGGAGGAGGAGGAGGAGGGAGGGGAGGAGGGAAGGGGGGAGGAGGAGGAGGAGAGGAGGAGGAGGGGAGGAGGAGGAGGAGGAGGAGGAGGAGGAGGAGGAGGAGGAGGAGGAGGAAGGGGAGGAGGGGGAGGGGGAGGAAGAGGAGGAGGAGGAAAGGGAGAGGACTGCTCTGAGCCCTTGCGCAGCTCATGTCCGATCAACGCCACAGGAGGAGGAGAGGACCATCCCCCCGAGCAGCACGGGCGGCGGAGAGCAGCGGCGGGCAGCCGTCCTCGGCGTGGCCACGGACACCACCTGCCCCCTGGCTGTCCGGGGGCTCGGAGCGCCGCCAGTGTGCAGGTGGTTGCCTCGGAGACGCCCCGCCCCTCGTCCCTGCCCCCTCCTTCCTCCTCCCTTTTCTGCAGGGGAACTGGAACACACAAATAAATACACACAAATAAAAATATCCCTCATATTTTCCCATATTTTCTGGGTTTCTGTCTTCCCCCCCACTTCCCATATTTTCCCATATTTTCTGGTAATCGCCGATTAATTGTGTCTGTGTGTTTTTTCCCCTCCTGATTTTCCCCTCTCCCCTCTTCCGATCCTTCCCCCCTTCTGCCTTTTGCGAGTCTGGAGCGCGCAGCGCCAGGCCATCACTCCCATGGGTAGCGGTCTGGCCACAGACGAGGATGGGAAGTCGTGCATGAGTTCGTCTTCCTGCGCCTATGGTTGTGAGTCTTGCAGATCAGATTGCGCAGACATAGCAGGACATCGTCACGCGCAATGGATCAAGCGGTCAGCGTAGCCACTGGCGTTGAAATAAAGATACCCCCCATCCTCGTCATAAACGTGTGTCAATGCATGCCGCGCTCGTTAACTGTTCCCCAAATCCAGGCAGCTCCAAACACGTCGGCCCACGAGTGCCACCATCGGAATGGCGTTTGAAAGTGTCATATCGTGGACTGGAGCCAGGCTGGAGGAACAGATCAGTGCCAGCTTCCCCACATATCCATCACACGATCAGCCAACGAATCAGCAATCGGTTGCTCCTCTCGCGGCGACGCCACACGACTGGGTCTACAGCCTGCGCGATCGGCATCCACAGCTGTCTAAGACACCAAACTTGTTTTGGTCGGTCTGTTCGGATGGCCTCCTCCTCTCCTCCTCCTCCTCCTCCTCCTCCTCCTCCTCCTCCTCCTCCTCCTCCTCCTCCCTCAGGGGGCGCGTCCGCTCGTGGTGTTGCTGAACGGTCTACAGTCCACACCGAAAGTGAAACAGCTGGTTGGCCACCACACCGTGGGGGATCCACAGATCTCGCCACGTCGGTGTGGACGGCCATCGAGATCGTGGTTGTCCGACGTTGCGCGCTTGCCCCGCGGCTGCTGAGGCCGCGCGGGATCGTCTGGAAATCGTGGAGCAAGTGGATCCCGCTGGAGGCAATCAGCGTCAAGAGATGGAGGAAGCAATGCCGCCCATGCTGAAGAATCTACACTCGAATCCGCCGACCCTGCCGGCGTGTGTGAGGGGCTTGTCCGTTCGAATCGTCGTCCCCGTCGTTCGTTAATCGTCGTCTCTGTCGTCCCCTTTCTCTGCGCTCCCCCATTCCCTTGGCCCGTCGCCGCTGCCACGCCTTTCCCTGGGCCCTCCTCTTAAAAACGCTGGGCCCGTCGCCGCTCCCCCCCCCTTCCCTAGGCCCTCCTCCTCAAACGCGGTAGCCAAAGCGAAATTGACCAACGTCGTAATTGACTCGAAGGGAAGCCCCTTCCCTGTGATCCCTCCACCGCCGGGAGGGGGGGCTAGGAGGGTCCCGGGGGGCGTCTTTCCCAAATCAAACGAATCTTCCCAAACCAAACCTTCTGGTAGGGTGACCCGGGGCTTGGTTTAGGAACACCTGGTTGGTTTGGGAAGACCTGGTTCGCCTGTGAAGGCCCGGGGGTTTGGTTTGGGAAGACCCAAATGGTTTGGGAAAACCTGGTTGGTTTGGGAAGAAACGCTTGGTTTGGGAAGACCCGATTGGTTTGACCCACTTGGTTTGGGAAGACCCGGTTGGTTTGGGAGGACCCTGGGGCTTGGCTTTTGGATGCGGTTTGTCTGGGAAGACCTGGGGGCTTGGATTAGCAAAACCCGCTTGGTTTAGGAAAACGCGGTTTGATTCGAAAGACCCGGGGGCTCGGTTAGGCAAGACCCGCTTGGTTCGGGCGGGACCAGAAGCGAAACGAAGGCGATAACGAAGGCGGGAACGAGAACGGAAACAAGGGCCAAACGAAGGCGCAACGCAAGCGAGAACAAGGCGAGAACGTGAGCGGAAACCAAAGCGAAACGAAAACGAAACGAATGCGAGAACGAAGACGGGAACGAAAACGAATCGAAGGCGAAACGAAGGCGAGACGAAAGCGGGAAACGAGGGCGGATACAAAGACGAACGAAGACGAAACGACGGCGAGAACAAAGGCGTGAACGAGGGTGGAAACGAAAGAAAAACGAAGACGAAACGAAGGCGATAACGAAAGCGAACACGAGATCGGAAACTAAGGCGAAACGAAAGCGAGACGAAGGCGAACACAAAGGCAGAACGAGACGGAAGCAAAAACGAAACGAAGGCGAGAACGAAGGCGAGAACAAGAGCGGACACGAGGGCGGAACGAAACGAAACGAAAGCGAAAACGAAGGCGAGAACGATAGCGGAAACGAAGGCGCAGAAAACGGCACGACGGCGAAAACGAATGCGAGAACGAGGGCGGAAACGAAAGCGGAACTCGGGCGTGGGAAGCCCAAGGCGAGGAGCAATTGATGAGACAGTTCCAACAATTGTTGATTATCCTCGGGCTCCTCGTAAAGATGGCTTGCCACCCGCGCGTGAACAAAAAAAATACGAATGCGAGGAATGAGTGAATGGATGACGCGATCACCGAAGCGGCGACTGAACGTGCAAATGATTCCAATCGCGTCAACGTCGGCACTGGTTTCTGACAACGCGTGGTTCTGCCATTGCGGAATGCCAGATTGTTCCACTGGCCATTGTGAACCTTGAGCGCCTGGGCTGCGGTCACTGCCCCGCCGACGCTCCTCAACTTCCGGGCGGAGCGGGGGAGTGGCAGAGTCTCCCCCCCACCAGAACGGCAACGATGGCGGAGACGAGAGCGACAATGAAGGCGCGAAGGAGAACGGAAACGAGGGCGGAAACGAGAACGAGAACAGGCGCGAGTGGGGTCGGGCGGGCGGGACACGCAAGCATAATGCATCACCGAGCTGGCGCGACTGCAGCCGAACGGGCGGGTCGGTCGGGCGGGCGAGTCGAGTCTGGCGGGCGGACCCTGGCGGGCAAGTCAGGTCGGGCAGGCGGACCCTAACGGGCGGGTCGGGTCGGGCGGGCGGGACATTAAAGTACCATGCGTCATCGAATTGGCACACGTGTACACTAACGGACGGGTCGGTCGGGGGGGCGGGTCGGGTCGGGCGGGCGGACCCCGACGGGCCGATCAGATCGAGCGGGCGGAACACTAAAATATGATGCGTCATCGAATTGGCACGCGTGCGCCCGGTTTCTGGGGGCCCTCAGACAGCCCCGGGACCGTCAACAAAAACGACTCGGGGCGAAAAACCGGGGTCCAGACCCCTGGGTGCCCGCGTCGCCAGGAAAGCAGCACTGGATGTCTGGGTTCCGGAGGTGCGCCTTCACCCTAAATTCGAAAAGGAATCCACTCGTGACGACGACGACGACGGCGACGACGACGACGACGACGTCGAGGACGACGACGACGACGGCGACAATGACGACTGCGACGACGGCGACGACGACGTCGACGTCGACGACGGCGGCGACCACGACGGCGTCGACGACGGCGACGACGGCGACGACGAAGATGACGGCGACGACGGTGACGACAACGACGACGACGTCGACGACGACGAAGGCGGGAACGAGTTCGGAAGCCAGAGCGAAACGAAAACGATACGAAAACGAGACCAAAGGCGAGAAGGAAACGAAAACTAGAGCGAAACGAAAGCGAAACGAAGGTGAGCACGAAGGCGCGAGAACGAGGGCGGAAATGAGAGCAACACGAAGGCGAACAGCGAAGGCGAGAACGCAGGCGAGAGCGAAAGCGGAAACGAGGGCGAAACGAAAGCGAGAACGAATGCGAGAACGACGGCGGAAACGAAGGCGAAACGAAAGAGAGAACGAAGGAAGGAACGAGGGCGGAAACGAGGGCGAAACGAAAGCGAAAACGAAGGCGAGAACAAAGGCAAGAACGAGCGCGGAAACGAGGGCGAAACGATAGCGAAACGAAGTCGAGCACGAAGGTGCAAGGACGAGGGCGGAAACGAGGGCAACACGAAGGCGAAGCGAAGGCGAGAACGAAGGCGAGGGCGAGAGCGGAAACGAGAGCGAAACGAAAGGGAAAACGAAGGCGAGAACGAGGGCGGAAACGAAGGCGAAACGAAAGCGAGAACGAAGGAGGGAACGCGGGCGGAAACGAGGGCGAAACGAAAGCTAAAGGAAGGCGAAAACGAAGGCGGGAACGGGACGGAAACGGTGCGAAACGAAGGCGAAACAAAGGCGATACATATTGCGGAAACGAGGGCGAAACGCAGGCGAGAAAGGCAAGACCGAGCGCGGAAAGGAGGGCGAAAAGAAAGCGAAACGAAGGCGAGAACGAAGGCGGGAACGAGGGCGGAAACGAGGACAGAAACGAAAGAGAAACTAAAACGAGAATTAGGCGAGAAGACCCGGGGGAATGGTGTGGGAAGACCTTGTGGTTTGGGAAGACCCAGGGGGCTGGTTTATGAAGACCCAATTGGTTTGGGCAGACCCGGGGGGTTGGTTTGGGAAGACCCGTTTGGTTTGGGAAAACCCAAACGGTTGGTTTGGGAAGACCCGCTTGGTTTGGGAAGATCCGGACGGTTGGTTTGGGACGACCTGGCGGTCTGGTTCCGCAACATCTGGTTTGGGAAGACCCGTTTGGTTTGGGAGAACCCTGCCTCGGGGGGTCCTGGGTCCAGTGCTGGAGGGTTTCCTGGGGGGCCCCGGTCAGATACGACTCCCCCCCAGGAGTTCCCGGGCCCAAAAAAGCGCCAAGAAGGGCCAAGAGTGCCCCGAATCGCCGAACGATCTGCCCAAGACGCCTTGACGGCCTCCAGACGGCCCAAGGGCCCTACAAGACGCCCCAAGAGGCCTCCAGGAGCACTCCCAAGGGGGCCCCAAAAGGAAGAATCACTGATTCCCCATTGGCTTTTGAAACATTTCGGCGTTCTCGCCTCTTCCGCTTCCCGACGCTCCAAGACGACCCAAGAGGCCCCCCAGATCGCCCCAATACAACCCAAGAGGGCTCCATGAGGGATCCAAAACGGCCCAAGAGGGCCCCAAGACGGCCCAAGACGCCTCCAAGACGGCCCAAGAGGCCCACAAGATGGCTCCAAGAGGGTGCCCAGACGATGGACCAGAACGGACATTTCGAGCCCTCGGCCCCGAGAGGCTCCCAGGAGGAACCAAGAGGCCCCCAAGAGGCACTCAAGAGGCCCCAAGAGGCCCCCAAGAGGCCCCAGGAAGCCCCGAGAGGCCCCCAAGAGGCTCACAAGATGCCCCTAAACTGTCCCCCAGAGGCCCCCGAGAGCACTTCGAAGAGACCCCACGAAGCATCCATGAGGACTCTGACTCACATCAGCGTCGTCGTCGTTGCCGCCGCCGTTGTCGTCGTTCGCCGTCAGGGTCGGCGGCACTGGCAGTAAGGCCGTCGCAAACTCATGAGGAAAGCAACTGCGCCCCAAAAGCGATGCAAAACACATCCTCCTTTTCCGTCTGGAAGCCCATACCTGCGTGCACCAGTCCCTACGCGCGACGGTGTTTCTCTGAAGAGGATTGCGCCGCCTGCCAAGAGGGTCGGTCTCTGAAGCGCCGGGAGGGAGCCTGGTGGCTGATGATAACCTATTTGAAACTATGCATCTCTCCGTGCCTGACCGAAGACATTTGGCATAACTCGGCGATGTATTGGATGCAAATGACATTTACCAAACCGAGGTGAACTGTACCGCGAGGTTCTTCTGTTGTAGGCCATGCGCCCTCCATCTGAAGAGCGTCGTGGCCGAAATGGTTCCTGTAAGGGAAGGAATTTCAAGCGACGCAACCACATCTACAAATTCTTCGACGTGTGCCACGTATACAGGCCTCCCGAACAGGACTTGATTAGATGGGGTTGGATGATCGCGCCGCATCGGCGATGCATCACCGATGCATCGGCGACGTCGGCGTGGAAGAATTGGGCTCCGCCTCGAGACGCATCGCCGATGCATCGGCGACGCGGCGCGATGCTTCGACCCCATCTGGAGGGGCCTAGACAATACCAGAACAATACGTCGCAGACGCAGCCTGGGCAGCGAACCGTGCACGAAGCGTATATTGTACGGGAGCTGGCCCAGAAAGCTCCCTGGCCCTTCCAACAAATATGGCTCTTCCTGGCCGAGGCGGTGCTCGAAGCCGACCTCCCTGCCACCACGCGGTCAGGAAGGGCGCCCCAAACGAGCACGCGGCCGAAACCTGCAACGGATACGTATACGCCATCGACGACAAACAGTGGAGCAGATCGGCATGCGGTGTGTGTGTGTGTGTGTGTGTGCAGTATCCCCGCTGCCCCGCGCGGCCATCAGGTGCCACGGACATCCTGCAAGAGGAAATGGTGAGTCATACTCTCCATCCATCTTCGAGGGTCTTCTAAGTTGTCTCAGGGCTTCAGGGGGTCCCCGGGGCCGT
>CAUYUJ010006014.1:274379-306879 GCA_963575745.1 Prorocentrum cordatum | reverse complement strand
GCCGTATAAGCCTGAAGTTGCGCTTGGGGCTGCCTATTCAGAACAAGCCAACGATAATGACTCCGGGTCACGCCTTCCCGTCGGAGCGTTGGCAGAAATGTTGGTCTCCTGAGGCTCTCAGTGCAGACGCCGATGGGGGACCTCTCAGAGCTAGCGACACCGCTGCGCTTCGCAATGGAGACAGAAAGCGCCTGGACGCGGGAGCTGGTGTTCTGGCCCACGTGAAGTACGTCGCCTCACCGTGGCTCAGCATGGAGGGCTGTGGACCTTCGGCCCGCAACGGTATACTGCGCTGTCTTACGGAGAGCCATCACGATTGCACGCGTGGAGGCCAGCCAGCTGGGAGTGGACCAGTGGACACGTGGTTGTCATAAGTCGGGCGTGTCCCCCTACAGGGGGATCTTCGACGAAAAATAAACAATACCCCCAAAATAATCCAAAATGGTCAAAAATGCTCCGACTATCTTTTGACTCTTTTTGAATCTTCCCCCTGTAGAGGGACGAGCCCGACTCAACAGTGGACACGTGGTCGTCACAAGAGAATGGGGCGGTGGGGAACACACAGAAACGAGGGGAAGGGACAGTGGGGAGCGGACGGGTGGAGCCGACATGTTAGCTCGCTGACTGCCCCTCACTCGCTAATTCACTCTCGCGCGTGCCGGCCCGGAGGCCGTCCCGAAGCGGGGCGCGCGGCGGAGCCTCAGCTCCACGTGTCTCTTCGCAACACACTGCTGCACTGTAAAAGAGAATGGAATGTCAACCCATCTCGACCCGGGTCTCTCTGCCCGCCTCGTCATTCCGATGGGTTCCCATGCCAGTGCACGGCGTGCCCAGGAATCTCCCTCTTCTTGCATTTGCCCTCGCTGACTGCCCCTGCCATTCTTTCGCCATCCTGGCCGCATGTAAAGCTATCCGGGCGCCAGGCTGGGCGAGGCTGCTGCCCGTTGGCCTCAGTGAAAATGCCGAAGGCAACAGAAGCGATACCAAAGACGGAGACGAACGGTTCCGTGCAGAATGCAACGTCGAAGCGATGTCAAAGACGGAGACAGACGAACGGTTCCCGCGGACCTCCGGCAGAAGACAAACGCGTGCTGCCCCTACCTCGCACGAGAGAGAAGGCAGCCGGGTGCCGGAAGGCGGCCTTGGTCCCGCGCTACAGCCGGCGCGTCGCGTCTGCGGGGCGCGCTGGAGCCGCCTGTCGAAGTTGCAATATATAACACTGCAGCCTGTGAAATGGAGGAGGAGGAGGAGGAGGCGGAGGAGGAGGAGGAGGAGGAGGAGGAGGCGGAGGAGGAGGAGGAGGAGGAGGGGGAGGAGGAGGAGGAGGAGAGGAGGAGGAGGAGGAGGAGGAGGAGGCGGAGGAGGGCGACGACAAGAAAGGGGGTCTCACGCGAGAAGGCGCGGCGATCTTAACCCGGGGGCCTTCGCGGGCCGCCACAGCGCGGCACCCCCGTGCGGAGAGGAGGGTGCTCACGCACGGGCGCACGAATGGCACCCTGCGCGTTGAACGTCCGCGCGACTGGCCCGCTTTTGGTTTACGTCGCTCTCCCGGCACCCCCAGGAGAGCACGCAAGCACAGACTCGTGAGCAGACAGCTGGCATGCAACATTGTGTGCGTGCGCGCGCAGAACGTGTGCGGCTTCGCCTGCAGTGGCGAAGGGTCGCACACAGAAACACACACACACACGCACGCACGCACGCACGCACGCACGCACGCACGCACGCACGCACGCACGCACGCACGCACGCACGCACGCACGCACGCACGCACGCACGCACGCACGCACGCACGCACGCACGCACGCACGCACGCACGCACGCACGCACACACACACGCACACACACACACAAACACACACACACACAAACACACACACAAACACACACACACACGCGCACACACGCGCATGCGTACACGCACAATTGCACGCACGCGGATGCACACGTACCGCGTAGATACCAGCGCGAATCTGGGCAGCGGTGTACGCGCAGAGCTATCGAGCATGCACACGCCCAGCCTCGCACTCGCACGCCGGACCCCCGCGCTCGAGCCACAGGGCGGCGTCGTTCTCCGCGGAGGGGCGGGGCGAGGCGAGCAGAGCGCAGGCAGCGGGAGAAGGGCCAACGAGCCGCGCAGGACCTGCCAGGCTCAGGTCGGGCCTGTCCCCGTACAGGGGAATCTTGGGCGAAAAATTAAAGATACTCCAAAAAATACTCCCCAAATGCTCAAGAATGGTCAAACAAATCGCCCCCCCTGACTACTTTTTCACTATTTTCGAATATCCCTCCTGTAGAGGGACCGGCCCGACTTAATGCCAGGCGCCTGACGCGAGTCACGGCGACGACCGCAGAAACGACCACAGGAGGGAAAACCCGCCAGGGAGGGGAGGGGAAACGGCCGACCGACGGCGAAAGAGAGCCGAGAAAGGCAAGAGCGGCCACGCGTCGCACCGCGCGAACACACGGGCACACTGACACGCGCTTTTCACCTCTGGCGGCCGAGCGTCGTCACCACAGCGACAGCCAAGCCAGGACGGGACGCAAACTGGCACGAGTTGTCGGAAACTGGAACATATACATTACCAGTGGTGGGCTGTTTTTCAATCCCAGGACTTTTTGAGGATCGGGGACGACGCTGGGGTGGTGTGGTGTATACCTTGTTTCCCCGATGCCCAGGGGAAACAACGAAGCCTGTATACACCAGGGTCCCGTATACACCAGGACCCGCCCTCCAGTGCCCATGTCAGTGCAGGGCCGGGAGATGCGTCGGTGTATATATATATATATATATATATATATATTTCTCATACGCACCTCTCCGAGGGAGTAGAGCTCAGAGGCGATTAATGCGCAGGTCGTTCGCGATTTTTCTGGCCGTTTCGCTCGGGACATCCTCGAAATTCTGAAAATCGGTGGCACCCCTCACGCAGATCGTGACGTCAGGGTCCAAAAACACATGGGAATTTCAACATTTTAACATAAAACCTTCAAAAACACATGGTAATTTCAATAATTTTGACCCCGATTCTCAGAGAATGGCGGTTTCGCATGAAAAATCCTCCCAAAATCGAGCCCCAGACCCCTCCTCGGAGCCTCCTGGGGGCCTCCTGGAACCTCCTGGGGCCTCCTGGGGCTTTCTGGACCTTCTGGTACCCCAGACCCCGCCTCGGAGCCTCCTGGAGTTCTCCTGGGCCTGCTGAGGCCGCCTGGGGCCTCCTGGGGCCTCCTGGGGCTTCAGAACTACATGCACACACAGAGACACAAATCACGCCCAACACATCACACGCTAGACAAACATAACATACACACACACACACCGACAACACACAAAAAGCACGCACCACACAAAGCACACATCACACACACACACACTCACAATCCTGGGGCCTCCTGGAGCCTCTTCTGGTATCCAAGTCGGGCCTCCTGAGGCTTCCTGGGGGGCCCTGGTACACACATCGCAAGGTGTGGCAACCCCACTTGCGCTCGAGTGCGACTTCGCTGTTGCATGTCACTCCTGCTTCAAACGCCCCTTCAGCTTGTTGTATGAGCCTGGGCACACACGTGCCACTTTTATATATATATATATATATATATATAGAGCGCTCGATGCCCTAAGCTGTGCGCGCGACGTCGCCAGGCGGGTGGCCACGCCATGCTGCGCGACGCCGGGCGAGCGGGCGGGCGTGGACACGGGAACAACTTTTCGGAGGAGGGGGGGGGGGGAGGGGCCGGGAAATGCGTCGGTGCATAGAGAGAGCTCGATGCCCTAAGCTGCGCGCGACTTCGCCGGGCGGGTGGCCACGCCACGCTGCGCGGCGCCGGGCGAGCGCAGCGGGCGTGGGCAAGGGAACAGCTTCGGGGGAGCCGGCGCGTGGGCGGCACAGGGGTGCTCCGAACCGAGGCCGGCGGCCACAGGCATCAAGTCGGGCCTGTCCGCCTACAGGAGGGACATGCAAGGGTAGTCAAAACATAGTCTGGGGACTATTGTCTGAATATTTTTTGGCCATTTCGGGATATGTTTTGGGGGAACTTCTTTTTTTCGTCGAACATCCCCCTGTAGGGGGACACGCCCGACGTAACACAAGCAGAAAGGGAGCGAAAGAGGGGTAGTTGGGGCCGGGAAAGCTCGCCGAGAGTCCAGTGAAGGCACCGGACCGACAAGGCCAAGACGCGGCGACAGATGTTAAGACTTTGTCTGGGTAGAGTTGCAGCCGCGGACTCCTAGCAGCACACGCTGCCAACGTGTTTGGGGGTTTAGCGAGGTTCGAAGCAGTGGTGGCGCTTGTCTGGTTAATTCATGCACTGTTCGGCCAAATTTGCTTATTCTGCTTTGAAACGAAGCGACGGTTCCTGGCCTCTCAGCACGTAAGACTTGCCCAGATGTTTTGAAACTGAGTGGGAGCTGCTGGTCGGCGAGCCACATGAATTATCTTCCTCGCCCACCCCATTCGGTCCTCTCATTGTCCTCTCTTCCCTCGTTCTGATTTCGTCGTCAGCGCGCGCGCGAGAGAGAGAGAGAGAAACAGAGAGAAAAAGACAGCGACAAAAAGGGAGGTACTGATAAATGATCATTTGTGCATCTCTATGTATAGAGGGAGGGAGAGGGAGGGAGAGAGAAAGAGAGAACGGAAGAGAGAGCGAGAGAACGACATATATATATATATATATGTATATATGTATAGATATGTTCAAGACTGCATTGGCGCTTCGCGCCATGCACCTTCGTCCTTGAAGTTTACCATGCAGACGGAGGGGCAGGAAGGTCAAACAAACAATTTAGCGATAACTCCTTGTTGCTTTTTTCCGGCATCGCCATTATGATAATGTTTTTCATGAGCCTTCCTCTTCCTCCATGCTTCTTTTTCTCATTCTCGCCCTACCATGCGAATTCTTCCCCATCCTCCTCAGCTATTTTTGCGGAGGCTCCTCTTTGGAGAGCCTCTGGGGGTCTCATGGAAGTTTTTAAAGCTTTCTTGAAGACTTCTGGAAGCCTCCTGGGCGTCATCTGGGGGCCTTTGGGGGCTTCCTCGGGCCACCCTGCCTCCAACCGCGGTCTCCCTGAACGACCGGGTCACGATTTGGAATGCTTCGGAGGGTGTCTTGGGGACATCTTGGGCCGCCATGGGGCTCCCTCAGGGCCATCTTGGAACCCCGGTGTGCCGTCTTGGGGCTCTCTTGGACTGCCTGGAAACCCTTTCGGATGATTTTGGGACGATTTTCGGGCCTCCCAGGCGGTCTCGGACGCCCAAGAGACCGAAGAACAAGGCATTCCCACAATCATGCCAAAACCTTGGAAAATCACTGTTTTTCTGCGTTTCGAAAGCCTCTTGGGGGTCTTCTTTGGACCGTCTTCGGTCGTCTGGTGGGTGTCTGGGGCCTCTTGGGACCCACGGTGGGGCGTTCGGCCGCCCTCCTGACCGATTTGTTGCCGAGGCCCAGCAAAGGAATCTGTGGAGAGAGAGAGAGAGAGACACAACAAAAGAGAAAACAAAAGAGAAAGAGGGAGAGAGAAAGAGAGAAAGAGAGAGAGGGAGACAGAGAGAGAGAGAGAGAGCGAAATAAATAAAGCGCGAGAGACAAATATAACAGCTAGCCGAGAGGGAGAGCGAGATGAAGGGCGAGGCTACGGAAGTAGAGATGAGCAAAATGACCGCAACGGACATGGATGTGTAAACGGTGACAGGTGCTGGAGAAATACAGGAAGGCAGAAAGACCGAAAAAGAGAAAAAAAGAGAGAGATAGAGAGAGAGAGAGAGAGAACGAAAGAGAGACGGACACCTGGGGCGGTGAGAGGTAGAGGGGAGGTGGCTCCTCCGAGAGTCACACAACCAGACGCTTCGTCCAGTGGTCTCTTTTGCCCCAGCGCACGTTGGCTGGGCATGCACTGTCACGCGCGCAGCATCCCTCGCCCAGGATGAGGCAACGGAGCGCTGCCGTGCCGGCCTCTCGGCCAATATTCACACGGGTCGGCCTATTGACATGGGTGGGCCCTGTTGGGATAGCCTCGTGCGCTGCCCGCGCCCGGGCCTCCGACGTCGTGCCTTTTCAGCCCGCGGGCACGAGCACAGGCTGCCGACCCCTTCCCCGGGGCGGGTGCTCATCCTGGGTGCAGGGGCCCCAGGACACACAAACATAAATGCACACAAAGAAAAACATATTCCCCATATTTTCTCCTGCATTTTCTGGGTTTCTGTCTTCCCCCCCACTTCCCATATTTTCCCATATCTTCCTGGGAATCGAGGATTCGTTGTGTCTGTGTTTTTTTTTGTTCCCCCCCTCCCGACTGGGGCGCTCCCTGAGGACCGCAGGCCCGACGACGGCCTCGGGGGGGCCACACAGTCGGGCCGCTGAGAGAAGGAACGCCAAAGAGAGGAACGAGGCCCCTTCTTGGCTTCTCCTCCCCCTCCTCCTCGTCCTCCCCCTCTTCCTCCTCCTCCTCCTCCTCCTCCTCCTCCTCCTCCCCCTCCTCCTCGTCCTCCCCCTCGTCCTCCCCCTCTTCCTCCTCCTCCTCCTCCTCCTCCTCCTCCTCCTCCTCCCTTCTTGGCCCCGTAAGCGCCTCCGTGCCCCAGGAGGGCAAGAGGAACAGCACCGGAGGAACCCAAGGAACATCGAGCCCCCTCCGAACCCAAGCTGCTCCCTACTTCGGCCTCTTGGCTGCAGCGCCGGAGCGCCCTGGCCGAAACGGTCTCGACGTCGGAGGCCTGGCAATGCTGGGCTGACTAGCGACGGCCCCGCCGCGCAGCTTTTGTACATGGCGGGCCCGTCGGCCCGCCGGGGGTGGCGCGAGGCAGAGCCGCCCGCCGAGCAGGAGCGGAGCTCTTGAAACAGGCTGCACCGCAGCCCATCGTCGCGCGCGGCCGCGCTGGGAGCACTCCACATCCCAGAGGGCTCAAACAGCCTCCTCCTCCTCCTCCTCCTCCTCCTCCTCCTCCTCCTCCTCCTCCTCCTACGTAGTGTGTGTGCCAGCCGGCAACTCGCAAGTCTGGGCCCCGCGCGCCGCCTTTGCGTATTACCGACCGCGCTCGCACGCGCGTGCTGGTTCGTTGTCATAGCCACGTTCGAATTCATGTAGAAGAATACGTCATCGCGGGATGCCTTGCCAGCGGGGTTGCTGGCGCGTCTTCCCCCCACCCCCAACGTGCGGTCGGCGCAACGTCTTCTGAAGCCCTCTTCCCCTCTTGCCGCCTACTCGGCCGTCCACTTCCCTCTCCCCGTCCCGTCCCCTCCCGTAGATGGACAAAAAAGTGGAACCCTTGACACCACGCCTCCCCCTCCCCCCAATTTCAAAGTTTGCCTCAAGCGTTTGGCAGCACATGCGTGAGAGGACAAAAAAGTGGAACCCCCAGGGCCTCCGAGAGGCCGAACCCAACTTTGAGATTGGGGGGAGGGGGGGGGGGGCCAATGCGGGGCCGAAGACGAAGGGGTTCCATTTTTTTGTCCCCTTACCGTCCTCGTTTACCCTCCCTCACTCTTTGCTCTGGGTGCCCGGGTCTCCGACCCGAGGCGATCGCGCCGCGGCCCCTCCTCCTCCTCCTCCTCCTCCTCCTCCTCCTCCTCCTCCTCCTCCTCCTCCTCCTCCTCCCCCTAACATACCCTAACTCTGCTCCTCCTCCTCCTCCTCCTCCTTCTCCTCCTCCTCCTCCTGCTCCTCCTCCTCCTCCTCCTCCTCCTTCCCCCTTTACCAGGCTCCTCCTCCTCCTCCTGCTCCTCCTCTTCCTCGTTCTCCTCTACCTTCTGCTTCCCCCTTTTCCTCGCCTTCCTCTTCTTTGTTGCTCCAACGCCTGGCTTCGTACTGAAGGGTTCTCACTGCAATCGCGTCTGGGTTTTAGCCTGGTGGCTGCCGGTCGCCGCTTTGCCGCCGCCCCGCGCGCCAGCTGGGCTCGCACGGGTTTCGGCCGGTGGGCGTCTGTCGTCGTCCGCCGCCTCGCCGCCGCCTCAAGAAACTTCCAAGACGGCAGAAAAACATGGCACACCAACGCGGCAAACGAGCAAGGAAAGTCAGCCAACGCCCAGACTGTACACGTTCCAGGCGTGCGCCCGCGTAGCGAGAGGAATCTTTGCACACGATCGGCAACACCTGGCGGATTCAGGTAATCTTCCCGCGAGATGCACCGAAGCTGGCACTCCATGCTGTCCTCGATCGAATTAGGCACATGATAAGGCCAACGAGAGGGGAGGGGATAGAAGAGAGACCCAAGTTAAAACCGAACAACAAAAATACATAAAACTGCTACTGGCAGTCCTGAACGAACAGAGAGAGAGATAACGACACGATATACAAATCGTCCGTCTTTCCTTGCTCCTTGTCCTGTCTGTCCCCCCCTACCCCTCATACTGTGTTTCCTGCTCTTTGCCCCACCTCTCCTGCTGCTGCTCGTCCTCCTGCAGCTGATATCGAGACGGCGCCTGGGGAACGCACGAAGCAGACCTCTTGCAGCAAGAAGACTACACGAGGAGGACTGCCGAGGCTCACCACAGGCACCTGCTGACCACCATGGCCTGGGCCTCGGGGCGGCCCTCGCTCGCGTTGCTCCTGCGGCCCACGCGCGCCGAGAGCACTTGCTGGCACAGTCGGCGGGAGGGACACTTCGCACACTGGAATCGAGGGGGGGGGGAGAAGACAATGAGGAGGAACAGCAGGGAAGGCAAGCCAGGGGAAAGGGCGACGATGGAAGAATCGAGTTCAGGATTGAGGCTCGCGTGGTGCGGAATCACGGCGCCGATCCAAAACTTTGGCCAACGCTGCACCAGGAACACAAGTCTGCCGGATCGGATACGTTGTTGTTCGAAAGACCACATGGGCAACAGACGTTGGCCATCACATGTGGGGGCACTACCCACCGCGAGAGCGCCACCGCTCAGGGAGGGTCTTCGCGCGCCCTCGGCGGGTGTCTACTGGAAAAAAAAACGCAATATTAAAAATTCGAACAAGTGCGAAAGCGCGCAAGCGCGCTTTCTTTGGGGCAGCGACGCCAGTATGAGCGACGCGGCCGAAACGTGATTCCACTTGACGCGATCTCACAACAACATGATCGCCCCGCCCCCACTCCACTTTTTTCCACGAGTGATGATCCGCAAGCGCTGACAGGGGAAACGTCTTACTCGAACGACGCATGCTGGCTTGAGGACATTTTTTCCAACCGCCACCGCGAGAGCGCCACCGCTCAGGGGGGGTCTTCGCGCGCCCTCGGCGGGTGTCTACTGGAAAAAAAAAACGCAATAGTACAAATTCGAACAGGTGCGAAAGCGCGCAAACGCGCTTTCTTTGGGGCAGCGACGCCAGTATGAGCGAAGCGGCCGAAAAGTGATTCCACTTGACGCGATCTCACAAGAACATGATCGCCCCACCCCCGCTCCACATTTTTCACGAATGATGATCCGCAAGCGCTGACAGGGGAAACGTCTTACTCGAACCTCGAACGACGCATGCTGGCTTGAGGGCATTTTTTCCAACCACCCCCTGGATTAAAAAAGTCCGGATCGGCACTGCAGGCCCCCTTGCATCGTCGCTCCCCGAGGGGTAATCATGACTGGCAAGAAGTACCAAGCATAATCGCAACTTCCAAGCAACTTGACTGGGGCCGGAACTTTATTTGCGAGAAAGTCCCAAGCGAAATCGCCAATTTCCGGTCGCCACTGAGAATTTCCGGTCGCCTGAAAAGCGTCCGGAAATTTTTTGGGAGGAAGTATTCGGCGGAATGCGGATTTCCGGTCGTCACCCCATGTGGCGATTATAATATTAGAGGGGGGAGGATGGACCGGGAAATTAACCGTGGCGGCCCCTGCAACATTGCACCGGGCCCCCGTGGCCTAACGGGAGCCGAACATCAAGGCTCATTCCCCGACTTCTGCGGTCCGGACTTTTTATTCCAGGGGGTTGACCACCGCGAGAGCGCCACCGCTCAAGGGGGGTCTTCGCGCGCCCTCGGCGGGTGTCTACTGGAAAAAAAACACGCAATAGTAAAAATTCGAACAGGTGCGAAAGCGCGCAAGCGCGCTTTCTTTGGGGCAGCGACGCCAGTATGAGCGACGCGGCCGAAACGTGATTCCTCTTGACGCGATCTCACAACAACATGATCGCCCCGCCCCCACTCCACTTTTTTCACGAATGATGATCCGCAAGCGCTGACAGGGGAAACGTCTTACTCGAACGACGCATGCTGGCTTGAGGACATTTTTTCCAACCGCCGCCGCGAGAGCGCCACCGCTCAGGGGGGGTCTTCGCGCGCCCTCGGCGGGTGTCTACTGGAAAAAAAAAAAAGAACGCAATAGTAAAAATTCGAACAGGTGCGAAAGCGCGCAAGCACGCTTTCTCTGGGGCAGCGACGCCAATATGAGCGAAGCGGCCGAAAAGTGATTCCACTTGACGCGATCTCACAAGAACATGATCGCCCCACCACCACTCCACATTTTTCACGAATCATGATCCGCAAGCGCTGACAGGGTGAACGTCTTACTCGAACGACGCATGCTGGCTGAAGGACATGTTTCCCAACCGCCACCGCGAGGGCGCCACCGCTCAGGGGGGGTCTTCGCGCGCCCTCGGCGGGTGTCTACTGGAACAAAAAAAGAACGCAATAGTACAAATTCGAACAGGTGCGAAAGCGCGCAAGCGCGCTTTCTTTGGGGCAGCGACGCCAGTATGAGCGACGCGGCCGAAACGTGATTCCACTTGACGCGATCTCACAAGACCATGATCGCCCCTCCCCCGCTCCTCTTTTTTCACGAATGATGATCCGCCAGCGCTGACAGGGGAAACGTCTTACTCGAACGACGCATGCTGGCTTGAGGGCATTTTTTCCAACCACCCCCTGGATTAAAAAAGTCCGGATCGGCACTGCAGGCCCCCTTGCATCGTCGCTCCCCGAGGGGTAATCATGACTGGCAAGAAATACCAAGCATAATCGCAACTTCCAAGCAACTTGACTGGGACCGGAAATTTATTTGCGAGGAAGTCCCAAGCGAAATCGCCAATTTCCGGTCGCCACTGAGAATTTCCGGTCGCCTGAGAAGCGTCCGGAAACTTTTGGGAGGAAGTATTAGCGTGGCCTAACGGGAGCCGAACATCAAGGCTCATTCCCCGACCTCTGCGGTCCGGACTTGTTATTCCAGGTGGTTGTACTGCGCGGGAGGGGCGGGTGATCGGTGGGACGTTGTCAGGGGAGATATGACAGTGGCACTCCAGAAGGGTGGTTTTCAACACCGCGGGGTGGGGCCCACCCTGACTGAGCAGAAAGATGAGGGATGGCCGATTTTCTGCTACTGACAGCCATGGTGTTTCCCCATCGCTTCTGACGCATGTGTATGTATGCGCCTGCCCCTCGCATCCCGAACGCGAGGGGCTCCAACAAAAACAGCTGAACATACATTGCTTGCATTATGGCCTTCGACTGGCACGGACGCTGGATGACCGAAGCCCACGTACGCGAGGGAGGGGGGCGAGGCGAGGGGAGTGGGCTTAACCCTTCGGTAGCCGAAAGCCACGGGAGGGGCGTGCTCGAGCAGGCACGTGCGACAACACATGTCTTGCCCACACCCTGCTGCCAAACCTTGCTCACCGAAAACTATCATTCACTAGCTCACTAAGCCATTTGATCACTAAGGTTGGGGCCCACCGTGACTGGACATAGAGATGAAAGATGGCCAAACTTCTTTTACTGCCAGCCCTGTTTTTTCCTCGTCACTTCTGATGCACGTGCGCATATGCGCCTGCCCCTCGCGTCCTGCACGCGAGAGGTTCCACATGCAGAGCAGTTCAACTTAAATTGCTTGCGTCCTTGACTTCGACTGGTACGGATGCTGGATGATCAAAGCCCAAGCGCGCTCGCCACCTCCCGCGCCCGCGAGCGGCCCAGCGATCATGCTGTCATTTGTAGCAGACCATACCTGCCCTGCAGCGTTGTCGCCCGCATCCGCTCTGCGGTCCAAGGGGGTGTGCGCTGCGTTATAACTGGGGCAAAGAATGGACGGAGGCCCCTGGGCACGCGCGCAGCCCGCACCCTGGTGCGCCGAAGGAGCCTCTAAGAAAAACCACGTGGGAGGGCGGGGGGGCCCCGCGGCGCCGAGGCCGAGGTCGACGGCAGACACTGGGAAAGTCTGAAGAGCTAGCTGCTGAAGCCGCTCGGCCATGCTCGGGGCCGCGGCTGACTCATCGATGCCGAGGGCCCCCCAGATTGGGGTTTGCCCATTGTGGGCGGAAGGTCACGGCGACCGCCCTCCAGGCGATCCCGACAAGGCCGCCAGGAAGCCAACGGGCTCAACAACTCGCGAGCTGGCGAAGCTGCGCTGGAAGAAAAACCGGATGCATGAATTCGCCTCGAGGGCGGCGGGGCGTGCAGAGGGGCGCCGAGCGCCCGAGCGCCGTCTAAGCCTCCCGCTCCAAACCCATCGTATGCCGCGCCTCTGGCTCGGCGAGGAAGTCTGCCCAGCTGTCCTCGCTCTTGACGAGAACCCGACCAGAGCTGCTTGCGTCTGCGCCCAGTAGATCCACTCCTCGCCGCGCCGCCTCGATCGTTCCAATGGAACCGTCGGCCACTGTCGCTGCCAACGTGAACTTGGCGGCACAGGCGCTGGCGTTGGCTCCGGCCGTCACGATCTTGCCCGCTGCCGAGCCCACCTCCTGGGCCACGTCGGCCATCGCGACCAGGCCCCTCGCGGCGTCGGGAAAAAAAACGCCGCCGGCACCTGGCGGAAGACCGCCCTGCCCAGGATCATCTTGACCACCAGCCCTCCGGACGGCAGCAGCCATGCCAGACTCGCGCCGATCTTTCCCTCGGGCGCCTTGGCAGCTTGACCGCCCCGAAGATCCTCGGCCTCGGCAGCCGCTGCCGCGGCTGCCCGGGACGCGGCGGCGCCGATGGCGCTGCCCGGGGGCGGCCCATGCCCGGGAGAAAGGCAATCCCTGGCAGACGGGTTCAATCCCTGGCTCAGTCCCTGGAAGCCAACTCCAGTAGCCTCAGCTTTGAAGCGAAGAACTGCTGCGGTGCGCTTCCTGGGCCTGCCAAGAGGCTGGTTCCGACTGGCCTCTTGGGCCTCCCGGCTGGCCTCTGGGGCCATCCCGACTGGCTTCTTGGGCTCCCCGGCGGGCCTCTTGGGCCCCCCCGACTGGCCTCTGGGGCCTCCCGACTGGCCTCTTGGGATCTCCCGACTGGCCTCTTGGGCTCTCCCGACTGGCCTCCTGGTGCCCTCCTGACTGGCCCCTTGAGCATTCCCGACTGGCCTCTTGAGCCTTCCCGACTGGCTTCTTTGCCATCCGGACTGCAGGCCTCTTGGGCCTTCCCGACTGGCTTCTTGGGCTCTCCTGACTAGCCTGTTGGGCCTTCCGACTGGCCTCTTCGGCTCCCCGAAAGGCCTCTTGGGCCTCCCGACAGGGGGCGATGATGCCTGTCTCGCCGTCGTGGCGCCCGATGGATCAGAGGCATCTCGGTCGTCTGTTGGGGTGTTCTGGGGAGCCTCTGGGGGGGGCCCATTCAGAGGCCGCTCGAGGGCTCTTCTGGTGCCTTTGTGCCTTTGGGAAGCGTCTGGGGTTTCCTGGGGGCCTCAGAGAGGCCCGCTGGCCGTCTCGGAAGTCCTCCTCAAGGTCCTCTTGGGCCGTCTTGGGGCGATGTTTCAAGCGTCTTGGGCCGTCGTGGACGGCGTGGGGACCGATGCGCCGATGGGGCGAACCTGCTGCTAGACATGTGCGCTCATCCAAAGGATTGGGGCGATGTTTGCTTCTCGCAGTATCGTGGCATGCGCAGCTTACCAGGATTGGCTTCCACTGCGTTGAACCTAAAGCCTGGCCCTTAGTGCGTCGACAACCTGGTGCGAGGCCTCATTATTTCAATATTATGTCGAAAACATAAATAAGCGTGGCTGGAACCGCAGAGCAGCGGTGAGGGGCGGCGTGAAGTTCCGACGATCTACGAGGATCCGCCAGGCACGGTTAAATCGCATCTATCGGTACTACTCGCACGGGCAGCAGCTCCTGGAGTCCAGCCCAAAAAGAGCACGCAACCCTCGGGGAAGCCTCTCGGCAATGCTCAGCGGCATCAGCGCGGCGCGAAAACACGACTGTCAATGGTCGTGCAACGCCAGCTTCAACGGGAACCCAGCGATAACGCATCTGGATATTTTTCTAGAATCCAAATATGAATCCACCTGGGTCCCAATAGGAACCAAATCGCATGGAATCCGATGCGGTGATTCCCATGGGGCCCGTTCGGGGCCCAACGGGCTCCAATCGGTGTCTATCTAATAGGTGAACACCAGGATTATTGAAGGAACCTGCGCACTAGGAACCCAAGGGAAGTAATCTTATTGGCTTCCAAAAGGGACTGGTGAAATAGCTTTCTGAGACTCCCATGGCAAGGAAGCTTTGGATTCCAACTGGTTCCCAATGAGATGCGAAGAGGTACCCAGCAGGAAGGGATCCAATTGGGTGCTAACAGGATCCCACTTGGAACCCGATAAAGAGAGATCAGGATTCCTTTCGTGGGAATTCAACGGCATTCCAATGGGATCTCCTTGGGCCCCATCAGGAACCACTCTGATTCCACTTGGAAGGAAACGCGTTCAAATCCAATGGGGCCATTACTGAGAGGATGACAGTATACAGAACACCAGAAAGGGTTCAATCCCTGGTAAGAAATGTTCCCTGATTTCATGCGGTTGCAGCAAAGACTCGCGTGGGCATTCTGAGCTCAAGAGTCATCTTTCCTTTAGACATGCAATTAGGGTGGCTGCTGGGGGTTGAGCCCTTCTGCAAGGAATTCAACCTGCCTCCTTAGACTGAACCCTTCTGCCAGGTATTGAAGTCATCGCGCCCATGCCTGGCCTTCCCGGAGCCGGCGGGGTCGCTGCGCACGGCGCTTGCATCGGAGATGGCGGGCGCGACGGCGAGGCCCCCAGGCTCGGCGCAAAGTCCCGGCCCGTCTGGGACTCCCCCCCCGACTCCGCGAGCGCCGCCCTTGCCGCGGCAGCCGCGCCCCTTCGGCGGCGCGGGGCCATCGCTCCGCTCCGCGCGTCGATCGTCGCCGCCATCGAAGGCAGCCCCGAACTCAAGGCGCCCGTGGCGGGCCGCCCAGTCCAGGGCTGGCTGGGGGCCTGCTGCGCGTAGAGCCGCGCCCATCTCTGACGCTTGAACCACGTCGCTGTAGATGCGCCGCGAGCTGTCGACCCTCCACCTCCCCGTCTCCCTCATTGTCTCGGAAGGGACTCCCAAGGCAGCCGATTCCGAAGCAAAGCCTGAGCGGGAACTGTGGGGGCCCCGGCCGACGTCCAAGCGGCGCGGGGCCTGCGCGCCTTTGATGGGGCGACGGCAGTAGGCCAGGGACCTAAGGAAAAGGCGGGCACCTGATGGAGATGCACGGCGGAGCATCCTGAGGCCCTCGGCGAGGCCCCGATCTTCCTCCTCCAGGAAAGACACGGACTGCGGGCGCTTGGCTTTCGCCATGGCCCTGACCCCCAGACCAACGACGACTGGTCCGAGACCTCGGATAGCCCAAGTCCTCGGGGGGGTGATGTCATCTGGCTCTACGCCGAGCATCTCTCTGGGCCTCAACCCGAAACGCCCCTGGAGTCCGATGCCGAAGCCTAGACGCGCTTCTCTTCTAGCACAAAAACGGATGCACATCCAGGCACATGCATTACTGATTATGGGGACGGCGTGGCGCGGCTGATGCTCGCAGCCCCAGCTATTGAGGGCCGCCTTCGCGCGACGCAACCTCGCCTTTCACGCGAGGGAATCGGAGCTTTGTCAGGGCCCCTTTGCCACAGAAACCGAGCCGCCGAATCTTATTAAATCCACGATAGCATCGCCCCGCTCGTCGGAGGTAAAAGCCCCCCCCTCATCACACCAAAAAACAGAAGCGGCCATCGCCTCCTCGCACTTAGCCGCGGTGGTGGCCGTGACGCGGCCCTCTTCGTGCACGTCGGTAGGTTCTGGGCGGCCTGGAGCTTCTCTGCCTGGTCGATCGGGTTCCCCAGCTGTCCCTCGAGAACCTTCTGCCACGTCTTACTTATAGATGCCCCGTCGGCGGGCATGCGCCGCGTTTCGACCCGGGGCAGCAGTGGGCGCATCTCCGCAGCAACGCAGAGGGCACACCGCCGGCGGAGTAGGTAGTTGAGGGGGCCCGCGGGTGACCCCCCCTCGGCGATGGCGCGCGCGCGCGGCGCATGATCCTCCATGGAGATGATCTTGGAACGGAAAAACGCCTCTACATGGACAGCCCTCTCCAACGACAGGACGACTGCCCTCATCTCCCCGATGGTAATATGCCCCGCCTACCTCCAGCTTCCCGCAGCAATCGGGGCCCAGGGCCTGCTCGCTCTCCAGATCTCCCCCGCGGGATGGAGCTGACTGGGGGGCCAAGGGCCGAGACGCCCTGTCGAGCACCTCCTTCTCCTGGCCCAAGCGGGCCAGCAAGCCTGTCTTGGCCCCCCGCTCCCAAAGCAGCCTGGCCCCCGAATCCGACGTGGCGGTGGCGACGATGCTACGTCTCCCGCAGTCGAGGCCGTTCGACCCTTCGGCGTCCGCGGCGCTGACCACCTTCGAGATGGGCGCCCCGAGGTCACGTGGAACCCCATGGGCCCGGGCCTCATCGCCGTCCACTCTCCGCGGGCAGCCAGCCACCGGCAACGGGGGCCCTGGGGGGCCATCGTGGCCACGTAGGTCTAGAACTTGGCGCCCCGGTGCGGTTCCTCGGCTAGTGGTCCCGCTGAACGCGGCCAGGGCGGTCTTGGCGCCCTGGGCGCCACGGCAGGCCGAGCTGCTGGCGATCAGCGGTCCGTGGTGGGGTCCAGCGTCTCCTGGCCCCACTCCAACCCGGCCAGCCAGGTCGGCAAGGGCTGCTGCTCCTGCTGGCGCGTGGCCTCCGCCCGCCCCCCCCCCCCGGAGGAACGCAAGGGGACTTCCCGCGAGAGCAGGGATCCCTCAGGCGGGGCACAGGGGGCAGCAGCATCGTTTTCGCGCTCGACGTCGTCCGCGCCTGACGCTCGCATCGCCTCTCTCATGGCGACGAGCCTCTGCCTCCGAGGTCTCGAGGGAGAGGCCCAGACGGCGCGGGCAGCGGCCCCAGAGCGCGCCATTGAGGGCTGCGGGGCCTGCCGCGGTGCCCAGAGCCAGCCCTGGGAGAGCATGGCGCCACGGCTCGGCCAGGCGCCCGATCTGGCAACCGACCGCACTCACGATGCCGAGCACGCCGAAAGCCCGGCTTTGCCAAGCCATCCTGCCTGGTGGTGCGGGCTCGGGAGGGGGAAAAGACACCTGATAGAGGTGCCGACAGGGGGGCAAGATAAACCGTGCATCCACGCGTGCTTGAGCAGGCATGTGCGACAACACATATCTAGCTCCCACCCTGCTGCCCCACCGTGCTCACCGGAAAATGCCGTTCGTGAGCTCATGAGACCATATAGGGGGAGGGGAGAGGATATGAGGGGGAGGAGGAGGGGGGATATGGGGAGGGGAGAAGGGGGGGGGGCGGGGAGGGGAGGGGAGGGGATGGGAGAGGGGGAGGGGAGAAGGGGGGATAGGGGAGGGGATATGAGGGGGGGGGGGATATTGAGGGGGGAAGAGGGGAGAGGGGAGAAGGGGGGGGGGGGGCGGGAGGAGGGGGGAGAGGAGGAAAGACGAGGCGAGGAGGGATGGGGGGGTGGGCAGCAGGCAAGAGGCAGCAGAGGGGAGGAGAAGGAGGGGACTCAGAAGAAGGGAGAGGGAGAAAGATGGGGAGGAGGGGAGGAGGGAGAGAAGAAAGGGGAGGAGGAGGGGAGGAGGAGGGGAGGAGGGGAGGAGGGAGAAAGAGGGGAGGAGGGAAGGGAGAAAAAGGGAGAGGGAGAAAAAGGAGAGAAGGATGGAGAAAGGGATACGTGCAAGTGAAAGAGGCAGAAGCCGCCAACAGGCAAGGCGGCAGCCAGGAGGTATAACGAAGTAGGAGACGGGAGCTGGGCAGGAGGAGGAGGAGGAGGAGGAGGAGGAGGAGGAGGAGGAGGAGGAGAGGGGATGTAGGGAGGGAGGGAACAACAGATGATGGTGATGATGATGATGATGATGATGAGGAGGAGGAGGAGGAGGAGGAGGAGGAGGAGGAAGATAACCATTTTTTAAATCGTCAGCAGAGCAGCAAAGAAGCGACGCCGTAAGGCAGAGGTCGGCGTCCGGGCAAGCTGTTCTCGCCCAGTCACGGTCTCCTGAGTGACGTGCGCATCCACCGCCGACCCCACCATGCGCTTGGTGATGGTGCCTCCCAAATGAGAGAGCACGTGTCTTCCCAAGACGAGGGAGGGGACGAGTTGGAAGGGTGATGGATAGCCACCCATGTCCTGGACGACTGTCGTTCCCTTCTTCCCGCTCATCTTCCTCATTCTCGTCCTCCTCTTCGTCGCTTTCCTTCTCATCTTCATCGTCACATTCATCCTGCTCTACGTTTCCATGTCTCAGGCTTCGAGTCAGGAGGTGATCAGACGACATCAGGCAGCACGTTCGGCTTTCTACCCCCTGGGCGGTTTCTGGACGCTGGCCCTCCCCTGGAAGTTGACTCGGGCGATCTTCTTATCCCTTGTGCAGAATTCGGCTTTATGTGGAATGGAGGCGTTCTTGCTCACGAAGCAGCAGAGCGCCCGCCTGCATGCTACTATTGCTCATGTTGCCCGTGTGTGCATGCGAGGCCGTGCACGCTGGACTGCTTCAACTGGCGCGGTCAGGACGATGTCCAACCAGGCCGTGCTAAAACACTGGCGGATTTGTGAGACCTCTGTGGAGCTGGGCATTCGTCGACTCCACTGGTTTAAGTCTTGGGCAGCCCACCCCACCAGTCACACCCAGCTGTTCGCGGCCCTCTTCGGGGAAGTGCGCTTCGAGTCGGGAGAGGCGCCTCTCGTCGACGGATACCTGACCCCCAAGGCCCCCCCCCTGGGCTCGCAGGGTCTCTGAGGACTTCTACTGGGCACAGGGGCCTAAGTACGAGATTCGGAGGATGTACTGGGAGCTCTTGCAGATCGTCCTGGCCTCATGTGGGACCCCGAGGTGCGCCACGAGCTTTTGAACATCGATTTCACTGTGATGCGGAGTTGTTTCTTTGGAGTGACTATCGCCCCCCCTGGTATGAAGGTTGGGGTGGAAAATGGGGATGGCCGTGATCATGAGACACAAGAGTTTCCCGAACTCGAAACACGTTATCGTTGCCAGTTCGAGGGGTGTGAGGAGGAGTTCCACACGCGTAAGGGCTTGATGGCACATATGAGGTCCCGCCACTCGCTGCGCTCCTTGTGCCACGTGCTCACCCCCAGTAACACATGTATCTGCTGCAGGGAGATATTCTGTGACAGGGCATGTGCTGCTCGGCATCTTGTGCTTGCTGTGCGACGGGGACACTGTCGATTCGGTGGGGGCAGATCGTTTCGCCCTCTTGAGCCTCCATCGTCATTGTCGTGTCCTCAGTGTGATGTAGAAGCTTCAGACTTAGACGCACTGTGCCAACATCTACGCAGCCACTCGCCTGGCCCTGTGCTCCCGGTGACCCGCCAGACTCGTGGGCACTCCGCGGCTCATGGCGGAGCTCACGCCGCCCGCGTGGATGCAGGCCATGTCGGAGACGAAGAGGGGAGCGGACGAGGGCCCTGGCTCGGAGGAAAAGCCGTCGAAGCACGCCAGGGGCGGGGCCAGGGGCGACAAGAACGAGAAGGACCTCACCAAGGCCCTCGTGCTCCTCCTCACCGAGCTGTGCCTCACCTCGGCGCGAGAGCTCGCCAACTTAGCAGGCACGGTCTACCAGACGTGGGAGCTCCTCGAGACCAGCGACGGGGTCACTCAGCTCATGATCAACTCAGGGCTCAAGTACGACGAGATGTCCAGGCAGATGAAAGAACAGCAACGGGCAGGCGAAAAAGTAGACTTTCGCGCTCGTGGGCCTCCACACGTACAGTTGTGGGCCGCGGTCTGCCTCAACCTCGTCACCAGCGTGAAGAAGTTCATCCAGGGCGGCAAAGAGGAGTACGCCGAGACGGAGGCCAAGAAGTTCAACGGGTACTTCACGAAGTACATCCAGAGCGCCGCCCCACAGGCCGTGGGCAATCACGCGCTGCACTTTCGCTATCGGAAGCACAAGGGGCGGAAGACCGAGACGAGTGGCTCCTCGAGCCAGCAGCAGCAGTTGAAGAAAGGGCGGCTGACCTTCGCCTTCAGCTACAACGAGCCTGGCAGGATGGCGAGGGAGCTGATCACCTGGTGGCTCAACTACGAGGAGGACCAGGGGAGGGCGGAGCAGCTGATCGGCCCAGCCCCGAAAGGACCTCTCGAGCGAGAAGCTGCGAGGATCCTGAATTTGATCGAGAAGAAATGAATGAGGTCCTGGGCTCGGGTGGACCAGTGAGGCCTGTGAGGCCCGTGAGGGAGGAGGATAGGAGTAGGAGTAGGAGCCGTGGAAGGATGGAGGGAGATGTGAGGAGATCTTCGCAGCCCAACAGGGGTGCTGTTTCAGGCAGTGTTCGTTTGGCAAGTTTAGTGGCCAGGGGAGTGATCTCAGATCCTTCTCGGACCCCCGTTTTTGCCACGTATCAGCAGGCTAATCTTCCCACGATCCCCCTTGTGGTAGCGCCCAAGCGGGCCCCACGCAGGGGGAAAGGCAGTAGCAAAGGCCGACGACCCAGCCAATCGTCGGTCCCTTGGGTGGCCCCTCCCAGTACGCCTGCGTGGCGTCATGGAGGTTCGCCACCGGTTGGGGGCAGTGCTGGTCCAGCCAATGTGGGCTGCCCCGTCTCTTTCAAGTGATAACCCGCACCCCACTAAGTCGGGTTGCGCAGAGAACTTTGCCAGGTTTCATGGTGTGAGTCGAGCAACTCATTTGAACTCCCCGCGCATTGCTCATTGCTCATTGCTCCTCCTCCTCCTCCTCCTCCTCCTCCTCCTCATCGTCGTCGTCGTCGTCGTCGTCGTCACCATCAATCCCCAAGAGGATCTTAAGCAAGGCGATTCCAAAAACACCTGTCCGCATCCTCCTACTACTCCAACTATTCCTCCCATGCCTCCTTCCTCTCCCTTGTCATCTCTCCTCAGGTTGTGTCACGCCCGTTGGGCTGGGACCAAGATGTCCAATGTTTCCGCTATGTGGCATGCTGTTCTTCTGGCCGCTGCACCGACATCCTTGCCAGGCTCCCGAGCTCCCGTGTTCCGCCTCTCATGGTGCAGGGCACCTCGTGATAAACGCTTGCCTTTGCAAATGTGTCGAAACTCTCCTGGTCGCATTCGTCCATAACTAAATGTTTCACACTGGCCACGCCAGTGGCGAGAAACGGTCTCTTGGACAAGCCGCGATCGATCGAGCCGCCTGCAGGAGGGGGTTCATCCTAAATGCAATGCATATGTGGAACCCGTCGTTGACGCAACGCTTCGACTCTATCTCGAGCCAGGAGGCTTACCTGGCCGTGGACCCCCTTCTAGCGCCCCTCCCCCCAACTTCGAAGAGCATTATCTCTGCGTGCTCACTGCTTGTGCCGCCCGCTTCGCCTAACAATCCGCACAATGCAAATGACGATGATGTTGACACGGGAACTACTGTTATGTCGGGCGTGTCCCCCTACAGGAGGATCTTCGACGAAAAATGCAAAATACCCCACACATACCCCCAAAAGGTAAAAAAATACTCAAAAAATAGTCCCCAGACTATTTTTGGACTATCTTTGGACTATGTTGGGGATATTTTGTATTTTTCGTCGAACATCCCCCTGTAGGGGGACAGGCCCGATTTAAAACTATTGTAGTGCGCGCGCAGTCGCCCTGACTTCATCCAGCCTGCTGCCCACGGCGGCAGACACTGCTTCTTCCATCGCCCTCTGATCTTCTGGAACCTGCCTCCACGGAGGCAAGCCAATTCTTACTCCGCACTCTTCCTCCTAAGGTTATCTTGGTCCCATCCTACTTAAGGACCGCATCCCAGAAATAATTTCGAGCACCCAGAAAAGTGTCAAAAGAGTGTCGAAACAGTGTCAAAACAGTGTCGGGCGAGTGTCTGCCAGGGCCCGACACGTAAAAACCCTTGAGTTTCGGTACTTGTTTTGGCGCTCGAATTTGTTTTGGCAATCAAGGCTAAAGTAGGTTGGAACATCATAATCCTAAGGGGGGTGGCGCCCGCAGGCACCCCCGAGAAGGAGCGCTCCAGAGGGGGGTGAGCGAAGGCGGCGCACCAGCCCTTACTGATAGGCGGCGCCGCGCTGCGACCGCACGAGGCGTCGCGGCGCGCCAAAAGGGCACGGCGACGGATCCTCAGCGGGGGCAGCGCTGCCCGAAAAGCCCCGGGAAGTGAGCTCCCGCACGTGCCACACCCCCTGCGGCTCGAACGGGACAGCCACCCGTGGCTCCTCGCCGCGGCCTGCGCCCCAGGGGGCAGCTGGCGGCCCCCAAGGGGGCCGTCGGGGGACAAACCCCGGGGGCGGGGGGGGGGGCCGAAGGGATGGAAGGAGCCACGACCGCCACAGGTCCGGGGAAGCACGGGGAGCTCCTCCTCCCGCAGTCGGGCCCGCCCGCGTGCGGGGGAGCAGAGCGAGACAGAGCAGAGGGCGTGCCAGCCCGCCCGAGTGCGCGCTGGCGCGTGCCCGAACTGGCAGGGCTCCGGGCGGCGCACAGGCAGGCCTCCAGGCAGTCCCAGCTGGCCTCAAAAAGGCCCCCAGAAAGTCCCAGCTGGCCTCAACAGGCCCCCCGAGTAGCCCCAGCTGGCCTCAACTGGCCCCCCGAGTAACCCGGGGCGGTCTAGACACCTCAACCCTGGGGCGCAGCGCGCCCCAGGGGTGCCGCCGGAGGCGGCGAGAAGGTCTTGTGACCGCCCTGGGCTACTCGGGGGGCATGTTGGGCCAGCGGGGGCTACTCGGGGGGGCCTGTTGAGACCAGACGGGACAACATGTGGGGGCTGTCTGTGCGCAACCCGAAGCTTTATCATGCGCGAAAACCGATTTGGACTCATCCTCGCGTGCCCTCACGGAACGATGTCCTTCGCGCAGCAGACGCACTTCTTTGCACCCTGCTCCGGGGGGATCTTGACCTGCGTGTAGATGCACAAGCATGTCTCGACGGACTGCATGCAAACGTTGTCGCCACTGCAAAGGCCAGCCGTGCACTTCGTCATGCCGTTGCCCGCCCCAGGCCACTCGTTCTTCTCGTTCAAGCCCATCGATCCCTCAACGATCAAGAACTTCTGGTATCCTGCAATCATCGGGCGATCCAAAGCCTTCAGACCATTGCAACCATAACCGCCACAGAATATGTAGGTGTACCACCATGTGTCCCCGAAGATCGCCTGGTACTCGACGTCCCCCTTCTTCTTGCTCATGCCACCTCCTGGAACGAGGGGCGTATTGAAGCAGACACACTTAGGCGCGCCATCCACTGGCGGGCACTGGCACTGTGCTGTCTGGTTCATCTGAAAATTGAGGCATGCACAGAGACCGTCGTCGCTCATCAACGACGTCGTGTTGCAAGTCGCCTTCTGGGTAAGGTCCTCCACGTCGGAACCGCACAACGGGTCCTTCCAGTCTCCCCAACCACAACCTCCACAGCAAATGTAAATGAACCACTTGTTTTTCTCGATCAGGTCAGGCCCCTTCAGATTCGCGGGGGGATCCACCAAGCCCGCCATCCCCACAGGAGTTTCGCAGTCCTGGCCGGACGTACGCAACAAGATCCGCCACCGTGCTCCTGTAGCACGAAGTGAGGTGCCCCCAGGTTCTCTGCAGTTGGGGCGTTGACCCAAGGAACGACAAAGACGGAACGAGGCCCCTCTTGCCCACAAGTTGCACTTCGACCTCCGGTGGAAAAAACCTCAGGAGAACCGAAGGCAAACCGCAGAACAGTCGAGGAACACCGAGCCCCTCCCCAACGAAAAGGGGCTCCTCCTTCCACGGGCCCCACCGTGCTCGACCCCCGAGCCTCTCGGTCCCTCGGACCCCGAGCTCTCCTCGGAGTGCACGCAGTTAGCGACCCTGGGCAGGAGTGACCTCTGGTGGCGCGGCTCTCGGGGGGTCGAGGGGGGACCAAACTGAAGGGGCCCCAGGACACACAAATAAATACACACAAATAAACATATTCCCCATATTTTCCTATATTTTCTTGGTTTTTGTCTCCCCCCCACTTCCCATATTTTCCCATATTTTCCTGGGAATCGACGATTAATTGTGTCTGTGTGTTTTTTCCCCTCCTGACAAACCTGGGTGCGCCGGCCGCTGCTCCCGCCTCGTTTTCCGCCATCCAGGGACCCATCTGTCAGGGGGCCACGTGCGAACCCCACCCCCACACCACACGCTTTCTGGGGGGGAGGGCGGGGCTCCCTTCGCTCGAGGCCACCCTCCCGAACGAACGAAGTGAACTACCCTCCCTCCCCCTCGGAAATCGTGGGGGGTATAGGGGGCAGGGTTCGCATGTGGCCCCCTATCTGTGCCCGCACCAGAGGTCCCTCCAGCGAAAGGCCACCCCTTACGCCTGGCCGACCTCGGCTCCCTCCTGGCCTCGGCGCGTGCCGCCCGGGCTCGCCCGCAGCCTCTCGTCGCGCGACCTGCTCGGAGCCGGCGGGGCCCCGAGACGAGCCGAGAGGGCCCCGGGAGGCCCCCGAGACGGTCCGCTGGCCATCGCTCGGACGTCCCTTCCCCGCGTTTTGGTTCGGTCTCGTGCGCGGCTTCTCCGCAGGATGATCCAGGACGGTCCCCAATGATCCCCGCCGAGAAAAAAAAGTGCACACGTCCGAGCGAGACCAAGTCCAGGAGGGCCCAAGACGCCCAAGATGGCCTGAAGACGGCTGAGGAGGCGCCCAGGACGCCCCAAGAGGGGGCCAAGAAGCACGGCGTCCAAGACTGCCCAAGAGGCCCCCAAGATCGCCCCAAGATGGTCCAACAGGCCTCCAAGAAAGCCCCAAGACGGCCCAAGAGGGCACCCAGACGGCCCAAGAAGGCCCCAAGACGGCCCCACGTGGACCACAAGAGGGGAGGCCGAACCGACAATTTGAGCTCTCCCCCTGAAGATATCCCTAGGAGGCAAGGCCCCAAGAGGCCCCAAGAGGCCCCCATGATACCTCCAAGACGCCCAAAAACGACCCCCAAGAGGCATCGAACCTGCCTCCAACAGGCCCCTGCGAGGCCTCCCACGACATCCCAACGAACATGCAGGAGGCCTATGACCCACAACCCATGCACGGTGGCGGGATGGACCGCAGGCCATTAGATAGGGATCTCGTCTCCAGCAAGACCTTTGAGCCACAATGGCTAGGGAGGATGCGCATGAGGACGACGATGAGCATGAGGATGACCATATTGGCACGATTGGGGGTGAAGCCAATGATCAGGACGATGAGACGAATGAGGAAAAAGAAGATAAGAATGAGGGGAAGTAATGATGAGAAGTATCGGGGTTCCTGGCTGGAGAAATAAGGAGTACGGGTAGGCAGAAGATGGGGAGGAGGAGGCAGGAGTTGGATAATCTATTTTAAGTATTAGGGATGGGGCAGAGCGAGGAATAGTGCGAGATGGGACAAGGGGAGGGGCACTGCGACAATTGATGAAAACTTCCTGCTGCGCGTTTCCGCGATAGTCTCACGACTGCGTGTCCGACCCCCTCTCAGGCCGCTCCCGCAAGATCCGAGCATCTCGCGTGCAGATCTCATCGAAATCACCAAACTCAGACGGCTCCGCCTTGCAACACGCGCTGTGCCCTCCGCCGCCAGTGGCCCGCGGATGGAACGAGGCGTCCGCCCGACGAGGGCGAAGCACGGCCAGCGCCGAGGCCACCGCTTCTTCCGTCCGCTCGTGAGCCCACGCACGGGGCCCGCCACTCATGTCTACCAATCTGGAGACCCAGACCCCCGACGTCATGATTTTTTCATGACGTCGACCCCCCGAGGTCTCGACCCATTCCCCGGGACCGGTTTTTCGTCCCGAGTCGCTTTTTGACGGCCCCGAGGGCCGGTAAGGGCCCCCAGAGGCCAAAAATCATGAAAAACTCGTCGTGATTCTTTCATAAATTTGTTCATTCAAAAATCATGAGGAAAAACCTCCCGTCGTGATTTTTTCACAATTCGAGGGGGTCTGGGGACGTGGAGCGGGAAATGACCGGCCAGCGCACACCCAAGCGGGGAACGGCCGCCCCCACCTCTGCCTCTCCGGCCCCAGGACCTGGCGCCCTCGCCGGCTCGACCGCCTTTTGCCCCCGCAGGGCCCGCAGGCAGGCCAGCAGCCGCGGGGCAACCCTGCGCAGAGGACGGTCTGCTCTGTGTGGCACGGGCGGCCCGCCTCGTGGAGAGACGGGTTTGGGTTTCCTTCCACGGGCCGTCTTCCCCCACGCCCGTGGCAACCCTGCGCCGAGGACGGTCTGCTCTGTTTGGCACGGGCGGCCCGCCTTGCGGAAAGGCGGGTTTGGGTTTCCTTCCACGGGCCGTCTTCCCCCACGCCCGTGGCGTCTGCACTGCTGTGAGGAGTGTGCGGGCACACGTGGTGTCGGTCCTTGAACTTCCTGCAGTGCCCCCGAAAAGGGTTTGTGGGCACCCGGGGCCGTCGAGGGATCAGGAAATTCTGCGGCGCACATGCTGGCAGGTCGCTTTCTTAATCGACATGCTAACTATCGTACGCGTGGTGTAGCGACACCAAGCCCAGCTTTGCGTGGCGAAGATGATCCTAGCGTGCCTCTGATTGGCCTACGTTCGCAAATCTCGATTAAACGTTGCGGGTGGAACTGGGTTAATATAGCGCGTCTTAGGCGAGCTGAACTGTTCCGAGGTTGTGCGTATGTAAATGACTTTGTGTGACTTGCATTTTGGCTCACGTGGGCGGCTCTTGCGCAAATGAGCTGAACTGAACGTAGTTTACAAAAGGTTACGCTCAACTTCGAATGCCTCTGCCTCGCTTAGCCACGTTAGGTCCAGATCATATGCTTTGGCTTGGTACTTACTAGGCTAGCGGGGCATCTGATGGCGTCGTTTTGTTCAATTGGACTTCAAGAAGGCTCAAACCATGGCCTTCTCAGGTAACCAAGTCGAAGCTCGCGGGGACCTCTTCGGTCCGTCAGATTCATTGGCCTTGCTGTATTTGCATCCTGCGGGACACATGTCCGACACCATGGTATGCGGCGGCATCAGACCAAGCAAGGCGGATCCCGATTCGGGGGAACCCCCGGTCCCCACCTTTCCGTCGCCCCGATTCCCACTCAACCCCCGACTTCCGGGCGTTGTTTCATGAGGAGAGCCTCGCCCTCCCCGCTCCGATTTTCCTCCTCTGGGAGGGACGAGGGAGAGGAGGAGGTGGAGGAGGAGAGGGAGAGCAGGATGAGGAGAAAGATGTTGATGCTGATGCTGATGCTGATGCTGATGCTGGTGCTGAAGCTTATGATGATGGCGATGATGGTGATGATGATGATGATGATGAGGAGGATGACGATGATGGTGATGGTGATGATGATGATGCCCTACGATTTGGGATGATAAGTTTAGGCTCGTTGGACCTGCACAATCATTTGCAACAGCTGCACCAGAAAGGGCATTACCCCTGTTCAGAACTCTGATGACGGACCTCGCAGCACAATAGACCGAGACGGAGACTGTGGGCCTCTTAGCCTCGGGGCATTACGGGGCACTATTCACGATAGTCGCCTACGGGATTGATTAAAGACGGCTAACCAAGCTCTAAGCCAAATCCAAACACATCAACATCGGCCTCATCATCGAGCTCGCCCTCGACCCCACATTTCCACCAGTCGGGGGAGGGGAAGGAGGAGAAGGCAGGAGAGGGACAGAGGTCAAAGGAACGAGACGAGCGAGGTGGGCCTCAGTGAACCCCGCGGACCGATGGGGCAGGGGTCGGGTGAGGGCTCGCTTCTCTGGGATATATACAATGGTTTTGTGCATGATGGAGGTCAAGGAAAAATGGTCTCCGGCTCTGTCAAGTACTGAGGTCGGGAGGGGGTGCAACTTGGCGGCATCAGCGGCAAGCTGGGCCACTTCTTTTTCATTTCTTCGGCAAGGGGCGAGACGGCCCCGCGGTCCGCACCGTCTTCGCCCGGACGCCATGTCGTTCTTGATCTCGAGCGCGGTCTGAATCTGCTGCCAAACTTCGTGCCGGCTGCTTGTCGGTGGGGCTCCTCCATCCAACACACTCTGAAACTCTTTCACGCACTGCTCGCTGTCGCAGAAGATGCACATAGGCACTTCCGCCATACGCACGAAGTGGAGCAATGCTGTTGCCTCCGCTCGTGCGCTACTCTGGCGGGGGCCAGCCAACTTCGCCGCAAAGTTGAGCCTGTGCCGAGGGGCGACATAGATAGTGTAGCCCGCCCGCCCGAGCCACGGGTTCTTGGGGAAGCGGCATGCGCCGTCGGTCGCGACAGCCATCCAGCGCTTGCCGTGGTCGTCGATCACGTAGTTGACCTGGTTCTCCGCGAGGTCCCCGTCCAACCCAGGCGGGGGGCGACGCTGCGGGGGTTCTGGCTCGGCGACCATGTCGTCGTAGAGCTTGATGGCCTCGTGGTCCATAAACGTGAGGCCACAGTGTCTGGTCGATGGCGGCCACTGTTCACGTTCAGCTTCCTGGGCTTGAGGCAGAAGGAGCAGGGCCTCCAGCTCAGCCTTCCAGCACGGGCACGTCCAACATATATGTTATTGCGCTTCTTGCTCACGATCACAAAATCAGCATTTAGCGTCGTCATCTTCTGATATTACCGATCGCTGTAGCCTCTGCTGTGTGTGGTTTCCTCCAGCCATACATGCCGATAGGAAGCCTCTCTGCCAATTTGTCAATATCCAGTTCTTGCTCTTGGATTGCAGTAGCCAAGTATTTGCCACCATGTCCAGTCCATATGTTTGCTGCGAAACGTCTCCCAAATCATGGCGCGTTGTTGGAACTCGTCGGAAGAACCATCGCCTCTGTGAAACACGAAGATGATGCATGAGGAAGTCGGTATGCCCCTCCAGCCACTTTATCTGCGTGCCAAGGTCGGTCTCGGTCTCGAGCGTGTCGAAATCTGGCCACCTCCATCTCAGCTGCCCTAGCGCCTTGATGAAGTTGCGTGCAGGCCCAGGGTGAGCGGTCCCCACGTCCTGGATGCAGTCCCGAAGGTCGGCGACGTAGGCACGTAGTTGAGGGACTCGCAGCACTTGGCGTCGCACCGATAACATTGCTTCACGATGGCTGATGGCGCATGGGTGAAAGATGATATGCCCTTTCAGTACGGCCCCCAACACGATCCACTGGCAAGTCCACTGCCTTCCTCTCAGCATAAGTGTTGCGAACACAGCCTGGTAGTGGTAATGCATCTTGATCTTGTTTGACGGCCCTAAGTCAGCTCCGACTGCGATCATCGAGGCCGCCAATGCTTGGGCAACATGTGCTTGTTTGTGTAGAGGAACAGGCAGCCGTTGGACTCGACGAAGTCAGTGTACCGCGTCTTGGAAATGTGCGTCCATGAGCGTAGTGTCGTCCTCGCCTCTGGTAACGATGTGGCTGCCGACGAGCCTGAAGGCGCGCTTGACAGGGAGGTTGAAACCCTGCACCTGTGTGGCCTCCAACTCCTGCACCATCTCCTCCTTCGTAGTCCAAGCTACCAGCTTGCCGAGGTGAAGCTCCTGTCCCGAGACCTGTCAAAAAGCAAAGACTGTCGGAGAGACTCGCGGATGCCTGCCATGTCCCACAGGGTCGAGTTGGAATCGTCAATGAATGTAATCGATAGTAGCGACCTGGGTATAACTCTATGTTGTCGAGCCGTCCACACATACATTAGCAATTTAAAATGATGATGATGCTGATGATGATGGTGATAATGATGATGATGATGCTGCTGATGATGATGCTGCTGATGCTGATAGTGGTGGTGGTGATGGTGGTGGTGGTGGTGGTGCTTCTGCTGCTGCCGGCGACGACGAGGACGACGACGACGATCCTGCCCCTCGAGGGCGAGCCACGCCCTCCCAGCCGGCGGCGGCGGCCGGCAGCGCGCTCCTCGCCGCGGGGCTACTGGTACACCGTGGCGGGGCCCGGGCTCGACGCCTCGGCCGCGCCCGGGGGGGGCGCGGGGGCGGCGGGCCGAGGCTGCGGGAGGCGGCGGAGGGCCCAGGCCTGAGCGACGAGAGGAGAGAGGTTCACTACTCCAACTTTTGTAGTAAAAGGGGGAGGGGGTCACAAACCTCCCAGACGAGCCATTTTAGACCCCCCCCCGTCTGGGGCGACCTCCATCAAAAAGTAGCCCCCCCCAGGACGTGCCAAGACGAGACGAGCCAGACCCCCCCAAGAAGGCAACCTCGGCGAACAAAACGCGAGGTGACATGCAGTCGGGGCGCTGACATAAGGAACCCTTTTCGTTGGGGGAGGGGCTCGGTGTTCCCTGATTGTCTAACAGTTTGCATCAGGTCTTCCTGAGGTTTTCCATGGGACATCGATGCTTAACTTATGAGAAAAAGAGGCCTCATTCCTTATTTAGGGTTCCTTAGGTCAACGCCCCGACTGTGCAGTCGGGGCGTTGACATAAGGAACCCTAAATAAGGAACGGGGCCCCTTTCTCCCACAAGTTGAACTTCGATGTCCCGTGGAAGACCCCAGGAAGACAGAAGGCAAACTGCAGCCCAATCAAGGAACCCCGAGCCCCTCCCCAACGAAAAGGGTGCCTTCTTCAGGGCCCCGACTGCATCGACCTCACGCGGTGGCTTGCGCGGGCCGCCGGCGCGGCATGCTACATTGGAGACGAGGGCACTCGCGCGCGGCTTTTCTTCGGGCAACGTGCACGCCACTGTCGGCACGGACGGCCCATTTGTCTTCCGCCGCTGCTCACCTCGTCGATTTTTCCCCTCCTCCTCCTCCTCCTCCTCCTCCTCCTCCTCCTCCTCCTCCTCCTCCCCCTCCTCCTCCTCCTCCTCCTCTTTCCCCCTCTCCTCCCCCTCCTCCCCCATTTGTCTTCCTCTGTTCTGTCGATTTTTCCCCTGGAATATGTCACACGTCGTCACGGCCAGCAGCAAAGCTCCCCCGCGAGCGCCCAACTTCGAGCTGCGGACCCTCCAGTCTCCGGAGAGCTGTGGCCCTCGATCCCCTCCCGCCCGGAAGCGCCCGGGGGGGAGGCAGAGCAAAAAAACGAGGACGTGAAGAGGGAGAAGAAAAAGGGCGAGAGGGCACGACGCCAACTACGAGGAAGAGGCGGGGAGGGGAGGCCGTCTGTGGTGGCTGGCGTGCGCGCGCGGATTGGTTCCTCCTCCTCCTCCTCCTCCTCTTTTTCTTTCTCCTCACCCCTCTCCACCTGACGTTTACGCGGGAAGAGGGAAGTGCTCCACCACCGAAATCCCCTCCACCGTGCGAGTGACTCCTCCTCCTCCTCCTCCTCCTCCTCCTCCTCCTCTTTCCCCTCCTTCTTGTCTTCACCATTGCGAGCAGCGTTGGCAAAAGGGTCACCCTAATTATCCAGATCTCCAGGGTAGTCGCGCGCCTCACCTTAGATCCTATGCTTTTCAACGCGTTCATTTCGAGAAGGAGGAGGCGAAGGGGAAGTGCAATCAGTGGCAGTTGTCCCACTGGTCAATGAGATCATCGTAACGTATCACATCACGAATTATCACGAAATCACACTGAAACCACATCGACACCACCATGATGGAGGGTGAAAGGTGAGACGGAGGAGAGCAACAATCAGAAGCACTAATACCGTACATGACAAACGAACAGTCTTGACCGCCAGACCGGGCATTGCACATAAAAAGCGAGGCAAGATGTGGATCCCACACCAGCAAATCTGCGGTAGGCGAGCACATGCAGATAAGCTGGCCAGGGAGACGAATCATAACACCTAAGCTGCATATATGAAACCCATCATGGTGGCGAGGGGGTAGGAGAACAGCAGGAAGAGGAAGATAACATCAGCAGGCTTGATGGACAATGAACACGACTTGCAATTCAGATCTCTGCACTGTTCGTCCGAAATGAGCGACCATGAACGGCGACGATCATTCAGTTCGCCCTTGGCCAAGCGAAGCAGAGAGGGCACTCCGCCACGCAACGTGCTGAAGAGGCGGCGTGCCTGGAGCCTCATCCATCCTCATCTGTGCACGTGCGGTCTTGATGACTGCCCCGCCTTGGTCGCCAAATCTCGCACACAGGGGACCGATTCTGCCCCATCCTCCTCCTCCTCCTCCTCCTCCTCCTCCTCCTCCTCCTCCTCCTCCTCCTCCTCCCCATCCCACTCCCCGCCCTCCTCCTGGCCCTTCTTTATCCCTCCTCCCCTTCCTTACCCCTCCTCCTCCTCCTCCTCCTCCTCCTCCTCCTCCTCCTCCTCCCTCCTCCTCCTCCTCCTCCTCCTCCTCCTCCTCCTCCTCCTCCTCCTCCTCCTCCTCCTCCTCCGGTTCCTCGTAATGCTTCTTCTCTTCATGTTCCTCCTATTCCTCAGCCCAGATGAGAGCGGAGCAGATTCTGCCCCACCCCCCCTCCTTGATCAAGGAGTTGCTCTGCCTTAGCTCCCGTACGTGCCGCTTCAGGAGGACGCTGATGTATGCCGGCCACCTCCCCTCGCCGACAGGCACTGCCCTGGCAC
>CAUYUJ010006014.1:251879-269379 GCA_963575745.1 Prorocentrum cordatum | reverse complement strand
GCCGGCGATAGTCGCCCATATGATGGGCCCGTGCTGCATAGGAGCTCACCGAACCAGAGCTGCTCGAGCGTCGAGGGCGCGCTTGAATGCGCCAAAGTCAGCGGCCAAGATATCAAAATGCTAGCAGCGCCGGCAGAAGCCCGTCGCGCGGCGCTGAAGCCTGAGACAGAGAGCCCATGAGAGCCCCGCCCGCGATAATTCCATGGGGCGCGACGTGGGCGAGCGGCAAATCGCGCCTCGGAACGACTGCGCAGACGACGCCTAGAGCGCCGGGGGGGCGAGGAGACTTCGACCTCCCCGCGAAGCCGCGAAAGCCCGGCGACAGCGTTGCCAGGGTCCTGTTTTTTTTTGGAGAGCGCCGATGAAAAGTGGACCGAGGAGCGGCTTAACGGCCTCGGCCGTTGGCGCGAGTGGGCGACTTTTGCAGCGAAGAAGAGCGCGACGGCTCCAGCTGCAAAAGACGAGCTGGCAGGCGCCGAAGCACGCGCTACCCTCGTCAATCGATCCGCCGAGGCTGGAAGGCGCAAGCGGCGACGCGGGCCAACCCAGCACAAGAAGACGATGAGCGCGGATGGCAACGAGATCCCCTTGCGCTCGGGCACGCGCCGCCGCGTCGACCACCGCGCGCGCGAGCGCCTCCCAGTCGACCGAGATGGTGCCCACTTCTTTTTCCAGAAGATTCGCTGGACCAAGAACTCATTCACCTTATCGCGACGCTGTTCCGATCCGCGCTGACGCAGGTAGATGCCCGACGACCTCCAAACATAGCCGCGCTGAGCGACCGCCACAATACTTGAGCATCGCGGAGAAGACCATGGGCTTGCCGAGCACGTGCGGCACATGTGGCCGGTGTGCCCTGAAAGCGAACGATGAGTCTCTTCCCCAGATCCAGTCCCTCCACTTCGTAGTTGGTGCCCAGCTGGTAGTTGGCAGCGACCCCCCACCCTGAAATCGACTCCACTATCAAGTTGCGACCGACGTCCTCGCGGCACGCGATGGCGAAGATGCGAGGGTCCGTAGCCCTCTGCCACTCGGCCGACCCGGCGATTGACTGCCCATAGCTGCCCCGGGGCTGCCCGCGCCAGGTCCAACTCTTATTCCAGCTTCTCGAACCTTTCAAACAGCGAGCGACCGTACGTCGACAAAATGTTGCACCACTTTAGGCGAGCACTGAAATGTGTACTTCGGCTCAGACGTAAGCGTCTATTTGAAAACGGTGTCCGCTGTCTCGGGCACCAGGCGGTGCAACATGTTGTCGATGTACCCGATGGGCGTTTTTTTTTTGTTTTCTTCTTCTGGCCCCTTCGCGACACGATCTCCCACATCCTCCGCGCATGCTCACGCTGAGGGCCGCAATCAAGGGCTCGACCTCGACGGCGCTGGTGGGGGTCTTGGCTAATTGCACTGTGACCAATGACGAGATTGACTCAGCGGAGGCCCTCGGCATCTCGGCGATGACGTCATTCTTGATCTTTGTTCCAAAACCTCCATGATCGGCGGACACGATCCACCACCACCACCACCTGCGCCATGAAGATATGGAGCCCACGGATCCTGAGACGATGACCGAAAATCAGACGCCCCCTGAGGATGAGGCAGTCCGCCGGTTCCAGCACCATGTGGCGACGTCCAAGGTGTCGGCGTGGGATGATCCTCACGGGCCGCCTCCACTCCACCTGTGGCCTGCTGCTCGATCTCGTGCGACGGGAAGGTGGCGATCTGCGAGATGCCCTCGAACAGTTTCGACATTGTTGTGTCCTCATGGGTACTGGCACGTTGGCGGCGGTCCCCACTGGGTGATCGCGATCTTCTCTCACTCCGCGAACGTTGTCCGGGCATGTCCAGATCCTCAACTCCTCCACGCGGCCTGCAGGATCGCCTGCCAAGCCGCGGCGTGGCGGGAGGCGTGAGGTCACCGGAGATCTCCGACATAGGGCAACAGCTGTCGCCGCCTCGGCGAATGCGACGAGAGCGGCAGCAGTTTCAACATAGTTATTTTCCTCAGTGTCCTTTGTCTTTCTTGTTTGGCATCTGCAATGGCTGTGGAGGGGTCTGGATATGCCTCATCTTACCCTCCCCACTCAATGTCAGTTGCGTTGACCACGGGGCCGCGCACTCCTGCCACACGCTGGTGTGACACGATCCACACCTGGGCGAACAAGCTGAGAGAGATCGGGGTCAAGCCGCCGACTAGCGGTATCGGCTTGGCTCCGCTGGGAACCTGACATCTTGAGCCACAGTGGCTACGGAGGAGGAGGAGTGGGAGGAAGAGAGGCGGGGAGATGAGAATGAGGAGGTGTAGTGGAAGGGGGGAGGGCGAGGGCGAGAAGGACAATGACGTGGATGCGGAGGAGGAGGAGGAGGAGGATGACGACGACGACGAAAAGCTCGACGACGACGCCGAAGGCGAAGACGGATCATGAGCAGGAGGGCGCGCGAACACACTCTGAGGAGCAACTTTTGGCAAGGTTTGGGGATACTGGACTCTGGCTACAATTTAACCACGTGGCAGGCCCCGGAACAACTTAGCGACCACTTATGCCATAGTCACACGCCGATGCCTCGCACCTCGCCCCAAGCATTCAGGTTGGCAGTGGCTCTGATGAGCTGCACCTCGACCGCAGACTCCCCCGCGCCTGCCAATTCTGAGTTTCCCTCCTCCTCCTCCTCCTCCTCCTCCTCCTCCTCCTCCTCCCTCCTCCTCCTCCTCCCTCCTCCTCCTCCTCCTTCCTCCTCCTCCTCCTATCTCCTCTGGAGGAGGGGAAGAGTCCATCAGTGCTTTCCCTCTGCCACAGCGTGCCTGGCGAGCGGACGAAGCGCCCCCGGACGCCACGACTGGGCGGCGGGGGGGGGCAGGGCATCCACGCGGGCTCCGTCGCCTCCGCCACCCCCTCGCGGCCCTCGACCGTGCGGATGGCGTGGAGGTGCTGCCTCACGAGGCCTCCCGCCGCCCTCCCGCGGCCAGAGAAGCTGCGGGCACGGCACGGGCCCGAAGGGCAGCCTCCCCTTCTGCTGCCTCGCTGCTCCGGCTGCGGATCCTTCTGCTCTCCGCTGGCGGTCACATCCGCCGCTCCCTGGCTGGGAAGCCCTGGCACGCTCTTGCTGCCGCATCTCAGTCCTGCATCTCGCTCAAGGCCGCCTCGCCTCCAGGAACCTCCCGCCCGCGCGCGGCGCCCACCGCCTTGCGCGGCGCCCCAAGAGGACCCGAGAACGCCCTCAAGTGTTCGGGCACTCGTGCGTCGAGGCTATGGTCCAGACGAGCGCTCAAATGGCTGTGGAGGCACACTGGCTGGAAGAGCTGCGTGCTCACTCTTGCATGATAGCCACGAACAACACATGCAATGGTCACTCGAAGTTCATGCCCTCCCCGCCCCTGACCTCCTTGACTGAATCCGTGCCCTGAATCCGTGCCCTGACCTCTCTTCCCCTGAACGGAAGGTTTTTTGTGGCGACGAACACGCTTTAACATGCAATGCGAAAAAGTGTACTGTTAACCCTGGGAGGAAATCCTAATATTTTTTGGGGAAGGAGTACCTACCTCGCACGACATGGTGAAATATACGTCGTGCAATCCATGGCTTCGCGTATGTTTCTATGACTGCCCAACCAACCAGCTAGCAACCAGCAAAAAACAATGCAAATCACCAAAACATGTAGACAACGTGCCAACCAGCCGAGTTGCCGGCCAAACAACCGACGAGCCAACAGACTAACCGAACGATAAAGCGCAGCCACGCACGCAATCAGAGGGCAGGCCAGCGGCAAACGGCGAAACTCTTCAGATTGCCGCAGAGCCCCCAGCGACAGCGCAATCAATCACCCAGCAGTTTCTGAGGATGCCCCAGGCGAGCTCGCGATTCGTGAGCAAATCGTGCGTAAAATTCCCCGACGAGAGCGCTAACTTCCAGAACGTCGAGAGCGCGGCACCCAGGTAAAGGATGTGGAGGTCCACCGTGAAAGCGCGAATCTGGAGTAAAACGCACGGACGCGTCAAGCGAAAGCGCGAGACCCCCAGGAAGCCCCAAGAGGCCCCCACGAGGCTTCCAAGCGGCCCCTCAGAGCTTCCCAAGAGGCCCACAAAATACCCCCAAGAGGCCCCCAAGAGCGCTCGTCGTCGTCGTCGTCGTCGCCATTCAGGGTCGGCGGCACCGGCCGTAAGGCCTTCGCAATAAAACGCACGGACGCGTCAAGCGAAAGCGCGATTCCTGAGTGAATTTGACGAAGTCCGAGGCGAGCAGCGATGGACGCTGCAGTTCGGGGGCACGTCAACACAGTCTGCCCAGGAAGACTTTCGCAGACAACAAACAAGGTGCGAGAGCCGAAGGGGGCATTTGAATCATGAGATATGGAAAAGTGGGTCAGACCACTGAAACGTGGCAACACTCGGACGGGAGCCTCATTTCCAAAGCCTTCACGCCAATAACACTCACTTGAGCTGCACGTCACCGCTGTTCCCGCGGCCAGGGTGCCACTGGAGCCGACCGGCAGCGGGACCGGCGTCAGGTTAGGTGCCCTGCGTGCGTCAGGTCAAGGGGCGGGGCGTCGTCGTCGTCGTCGCCGTCGCCGTCGCCGTCGCCGCCGCCGCCGCCGCCGCCGTAGTCGTCGTCGTCGTCGTCGTCGTCGTCGTCGTCGTCGTCGTCGTCGTCGTCGTCGTCGTCGTCGTCGTCGTCGTCGTCGTCGTCGTCGTCGTCGTCGTCGTCGTCGTCGTCGTCGTCGTCGTCGTCGTCGTCGTCGTCGTCGTCGTCGTCGTCGTCGTCGTCGTCGTCGTCGTCGTCGTCGTCGTCGTCGTCGTCGTCGTCGTCGTCGTCGTCGTCGTCGTCGAGCTCGTCGACATAACGGTAACCTTCCCTACAGCAGCAGATGTCGGCCGAGAAGGTCTGGGCCCTTGGGCTGCGCCGCCCCCGCGCCGCCCCGCCGTCGAAGTCTGCCCTGCGGAGCACCGGGGTCGACGCGAGGAGGGCGCCCAGCTCCGCCTCGATCTCCGTCCTCGCGCGTAGCCGATTTAATTTTTTTTTTTTTTTTTTTTTTTTTTTTTTTCCATCCTCGCGCGTAGCCGACCTCGATCTCCGTCCTCCCTCCGCCCAGCGAGGACCAGACACAGGCGGAGGAGGAGGGGGGGAGGAGGAGGACAACGAGGGAAAGCGGGGCGAGCTGACCCCGCGCAAGAGCAGGAGCAGGAGGCGCGGGAGGAAGAGGAGGAGGAGGAGGAGGAGGAGGAGGAGGAGGAGGAGGAGGAGGAGGAGGAGGGGCAGTCCTCCAGAAGGGGAAGGAGGAAAAGCACCCTGCTCTACTACGACAACATGCCGAGACTCGCTGCTCAAGCAGACAAGGTCTACTGGATGCACAGCACCAGACATGCAAACACGTCAGGTACGAGTGTCACAAAAACAGCCAACGTCAGAGCCGCTACGACGCACAGTGGAATCATGTGCGCAAGACTGACGGGTGGGGCTTTCCAGCTCTGGCGTCGGTGAAGTAACTCGTGCACATGGCAGCAAATGCATGCGCGAAAAGTCGGCTTCCCTGGGGCCACCACCGTGTACGGCCAGGAAGCTGTGCCCAGTGTGTCGCCGCGGCGGCCCCGGCGACACGCCATGCCCTGCGAGCGGACAGTTGGCGTGCCGCTCCTCCCCGCGGGGCGTGGGGCTCGGAATAGCTCGGGACGTGGACGCGTGGGAGCTGCAAAGTCGTGCCGCGCCGAAGCGTGGCGGGCCAGAACCGGCGGAGCGACAAGCTGTCAAGAAGTTCCCGACCGTACGACGCACGGTGGGCGGATGTGCGCGAGGCTGACGGGTGGGACTTTTCAGTTTCAGCACCGCCGAAGTGACTCATGCAGGTGACAAGTGCGCAAGTGCGCGCGCGAGCAATCGGCATCCCTGTAGCCACCACCACGTGCGGTCGGGGACTTGTGCTCAGCGTGTCGCCGCGGCCGCCCAGCAACATGCTGTGCCCTGCGAGCGGACAGCGTGTCGCTCTCCGCTCCGCGGGTCGGGAAGCTCGGGGAAGGCTCGGCACATGGAGGCCTGGGGGCCCGGGACGTGGGTCGCGACGAAGCGTGGTGAACCAGCATCGCCGGAGCGACACGCTGTTCGAACACTCCGGACCGCACACATCTGACACAGCCTTCCATCTCCCACAGGCAGGGCCGGCGTCCTGGGGTCTGCGGCCTTGCCTGTGGAGCCGCTGCAGTCGCTCGTCGCAACGCTGACAGTGTCACCTCTGGCTGCATTTGGTGATCTGGACTCCTCCTTGTCGTCCTTCTCCATCTCCTCCTCCTCCTCCTCCTCCTCCTCCCCCTCCTCCTGCTCCTCCTCCTCCTCCTCCTCCTCCTCCTCCCTCTCCTGCTCAATCTCCTCCCTCCCTCCTCATCCTCCTCGTCCTTGCTGTCATACTCCTGATCCTAATCCTCCTCCTTCCCAGTCAACTGCTCCTCCATGACCTCCTTCTCCTCCTCCTCCTCACCAAGATGCCCACAATTGTTACTCAACGTGTTTATCGTGCTCTTCATCCTCCTCCGCCTCCACCTCCTCGGCCTTATGAAAATCCTCTTCGCTTCCCCCTTCTTGACAGCATCCCATCGCCCTCATCATCATTATTTCCTCCTCCTCCTCATTCCTGTCTGCTGCTCCTCCTCCTCCTCCTCCTCCTCCTCCTCCTCCTCCTCCTCCTCCTCCTCCTCTTCCTCCTGTTCCTCGTACAAGCAACATGTACGGTAAAGTTGCGCGATAAGGATGCAAGCCCCTTGACCGCCCATGTCGAAGTTGCTCGCGCGGGGCTGGCCACCGAAATCAGTCAAGGATGGACCGAAAAGGCAAGGACACAAGGGTACCCTTGGGACCCACACTTGTCATCGAGTTTGGCCATCATCATCACAATCAGACTAACCACCATCAGCAGCGTCACCATCATGACCATCACAATCATACTAACCACCATCAACAGTGTCACCATCGAGTTTGACCATCATCATCACAATCATACTAACCACCATCAACAGCGTCACCATTATGACCATCACAATCCAAATCACCCTCACCTTGCCGTCGCTCGGACGTCCATTTCCCGTGCATGTTTCAGTTTCGTGCGCGTTTTTTCCCCAACCATCCTGTGGTGTTGGGTCCTCGTTTTGGAGAGACAGCGCCCCGCGTCCCCTCCTCCTTCCTCCTTCCTCCTTCCTCCTCCTCCTCCTCCATCATCATCATCATCATCATCAGCATCATCATCATCACCATCATCATCACCATCATCATCATCATCATCATCATCATCATCATCATCATCATCATCATCAGCAGCATCATCACCCTCATCATCATCAGCATCATCATAATCAGCATCATCATCTTCATCATCGTCATCATCATCATCATCAGCAGCAGCATCATCATCACCCACTTCGGCACACCCCTCACACGTTTCGTGGCCCCATAGGGAGCTCCACCGAAGGTCCCAGTGGGTGTGCCCGCATGCGTCCCGCACAACCATTTCGGCACACCCCTCACACGTTTCGTGGCTCCGTAGGGAGCTCCACCGAAAGTCCCAGTAGGTGTGCCCGCATGCGTCCCGCACACCCATTTCAGCACCCCTCACACGTTTCGTGGCCCCGTAGGGAGCTCCACCGAAGGTCCGAGTGGGTGTGCCCGCATGCGTCCCACACACCGATTTCGGCACACCCCTCACACGCTTCGTGGCTCCAGAGGGAGCTCCACCGAAGGTCCAAGTGGGTGTGCCCGCATGGGTCCCGCACACCCATTTCGGCACACCCATCACACGTTTCGTGGCCCCATAAGGAGCTCCACCGAAGGTCCCAGTAGGTGTGCCCGCATGCGTCCCGCACACCCATGCACACCCATGCCGGCACACCCCTCACACGCTTCGTGGCCCCATAGGGAGCTCCACCGAAGGTCCCAGCGGGTGTGCCCGCATGCGTCCCGCATACTCATTTCGGCACACCCCTCACACGTTGCGTGGCCTCATAGGGAGCTCCGCCGAAGGTCCCAATGGGTGTGCCCGCATGCGTCCCGCACGCCCATGTCGGCACACCCCTCACCCGCTTCGTGGCCCCATAGGGAGCTCCACCGAAGGTCCCTGTGGGTGTGCCCGCATGCGTCCCGCACACCCATGTCGGCACACCCCTTCACACGCTTCGTGGCCCCATAGGAGCTCCACCGAAGGTCCCAGTGGGTGAACCCGCACGCGTCCCGCACACCCATTTCGGCACACCCTCACACGTTTCGTGGTCCCACGGAGAGCTCCACCGAAGGTCCCAGTGGGTGTGCCCGCATGCGCCCCGCACACCCATTTCGGCACACCCCTCACACGCTTCGTGGCCCCAGAAGGAGCTCCACCGACGGTCCCAGTGGGCGTGCCCGCATGCGTCCCGCACACCAATTTCGGCACACCTTTTCACACGTTTCGTGGCCCCATAGGGAGCTCCACCGAAGGTCCCAGTGGGTGTGCCCGCATGCGTCCCGCACACCCATGTCGGCACACCCCTCACACGTTTCGTGGCCCCGTAGGGAACTCCGCCGAATGCCCCAGTGGGTGTGCCCGCATGCGTCCCGCACACACATTTCGGCACACCATTCACACGTTTCGTGGCCCCATAGGGAGCCCCACCGAAGGTCCAAGTGGGTGTGCCCGCATGCGTCCCGCACACCAATTTCGGCACACCCCTCACACGCTCCGTGGCCCCATAAGGAGCTCCGCCGAAGGCCCCGTGGCACAGTCCGCATGCGTCCCCGTTACCACTTCGCCCCACCCCTCACACGTTTCGTGGCCCCATAAGGAGCTCCACCGAAGGTCCCAGTCCCAGTGGGTGTGCCCGCATGCGTCCCGCACACCCATGGCGGTACACCCCTCACACGCTTCGTGGCCCCATTGGAGCTCCGCCGAAGGTCCCAGTGGGACAGTCCGCACGCGTCCCCGCCATCCGTTTCGGCCCACCCCTCACACGTTTCGTGGCCTCACAGGAGCTCCGCCGAAGGTCCCAGTGGCACAATCCGCATGCGTCCCCGCCACTCATTTCGGCACACCCCTCACACGTTTCGTGGCCCCATAAGAGCTCCGCCGAAGGTCCCAGTGGCACAGTCCGCATGCGTCCCCGCCTCTCATTTTGGCCCACCCCTCACATGTGCGTGGCCCCATAGGAGCTCCGCCGAAGGTCCCAGTGGCACAGTCCGCATGCGCCCCCGCCACTCATTTCGGCACACCCCTCACGCGCTTCGTGGCCCCATAGGAACTCCGCCGAAGGTCACCGTGGCACAGTCCGCATGCGATCCCGCCATTCATTTCGGCACACCCCTCAAACATTTCGTGGCCCCATAAGGAGCTCCACCGAAAGTCCAAGTGGCGCAGTCCGCATGCGTCCCCGCCACTCAATCTCGGCACACCCCTCCCACGCTTCATGGCCCCATGGGGGACTCCACCGAAGGTCTCCGTGGCGCAGTCCGCATGCGTCCCCGCCATACCCCTCGCACGCTTCCTGGCCCCATAGAAGCTCCGCCGAAGGTCCCCGTGGCACAGTCCGCATGCGCCCCCGTTATCACTTCGCCCAACCCTTCACACGTTTCGTGGCCCCATAAGGGAGCTCCACCGAAGGTCCCAGTGGCACAGTCCGCATGCGTCCCGCACACCCATTTCGGCACACCCCTCATACGCTTCGTGGCCCCATAGGGAACTCCACCGAAGTTCCCCGTGGCGCAGTCCGCATGCGTCTCCCTCACCCAGTACAGCGTTTCGTGGCCCCATATGGAGCCCCACCGAAGGTCCCAGCCAGCCAGCTAGCTCTCTTTGCTCCGCGCAGCGGACGACCCGCGCGCGTCGCTGGGACCCCTCTGGGGCGACCAGCGCGCGTCGTGGGGACTCCGTGCTGCGTTCTGCCCTGCGCCTCGCTCGCACGTCGTCGCTCTGCCCAGCGGCAAGAGCCTTGCCTGCTATCAGCCAGCCAGCTAGCTCTCTTTGCTCCGCCCTGCGGGCGACCCGCGCGCGTCGCTGGGACCCCTCCGGGGCGACCTGCGCGCGTCGCGGGGACTCCGCGCTGCGCTGCGCCCGCAGCCTTGGACTTTTGGTGCGTGGGCAAAGCGGGGGTAACAAAAAAGGGAGGAAGCGGGCGCGATCCTCGCGGGGGGGCGCGCCGACATTGGCGTCGCGGCGCGCGGGCGATGCCGTCGGGGAGTCCCGGGGAAGCTCCTTGCGGCGGCCACGCCCATCGTCACGAGTACTCAGAGGCAGTCATTCTCAAACTATTGACATTCATGTACAATTGCACCATGCTTTGTCATACTCGCATTCATGCACGTAGACTCGCTCGCACGCAGATTCATTCACAGTCAGACGCACCCGCGCTCAGATTCACCCGCGCTCAGTCTCCCTACGTACTCAGATCAATCGTTTTCGTTCGCGTTGTGTACCACGCCACTCATGTCGGCACACCCCTAGCACGGTTCGTTGCCTCATAGGGATCGCCACCGAAGACGTGAATCACTATTGCGGTACTCACATCTGCATATGGTTGGGTCCCTCGTCAGGCTAATTTTTGCTCGCTCGTCCAGGATGGTCCTCGATGGTTCTCGCCGAGGAGAAAAAAAACACGTCCGAGCGATGCCAGGTCACCGTCACCATCATCCGCCGCCCGCCAGTACTCCTCCTATCCAGCCTTGACCTTTCCATCGTGGCTCCTCTCCGTTCCTGACTCTCTCTGCCGCCCTCCCTCCCAACACGGCAGCAGAAAAATCATCCTGGCGAAGGACCCAACCATATGCAGTTGTGGGTACAGCAATTGTGAACATCTTCTTGGGTGAAACTCCCTATGGGACCACGACGCGCTGCACTGGGTGGGGGGGAGCGCTGTTCTGGGTGAGTGGTGTTGCAAGTAAGGCTTCCGGGATGCATGCGGACGGTCCCACTGGGGGCTTCGGTGGAGCTCCCTATGGGGCCACGAAATGCTGCACTGGGCAATTGAAAATGCCAAATTGGGCTTCCAGGGCGCATGCGGACGGTCCCACTGGAGGCTTCGGTGGAACTCCCTATGGGGCCACGAAGCGCTGTACTGGGTGGGTGAAAATGCCAAATTGGGCTTCCGGGGCGCATGCAGACGGTCCCGCTGGGGCTTCGGTGGAGCTCCCTATGGGGCCACGGAACGCTGTATTGGGTGGGTAAAAATGCCACGTTGGGCTTTCGGGACGCACGCGTACGGTGGCACTGGGGCCTTCGGTGGAGTTCCCTACGGGGCATGAAATTCTGGGCAGGGTGGGTGAAAATGCCACAATGGGTGTTTCGGGACGCTTGCGGACGGTCCCACTGGGGCCTTCGGTGGAGCTCCTTGTGGGGCATGCGGACAGTGGCACTGGGGCCTTCGGTGGAGCTCACTGTGGGACCACGAAACGCTGTAATGGGTGCGTGAAAATGCGAAACTCGGACGCACTCGGACGGTCCACTGGGGGCTTCGGTGGAGCTCCCTATGTGGCCACGAAACGCTGTACTGAGTGGGGGGGCGCATGTGGACGGTGGCACTGGGGCCTTCGGTGGAGCTCCCTATGGGGCCACGAAACGCTGTACTGAGTGGGGGGGACGCATGTGGACGGTGGCACTGGGGCCTTCGGTGGAGCTCCCTATGGGGCCACGAAGCGCTGTACTGAGTGCGAGGGACGCATGTGGACGGTGGCACTGGGGCCTTCGGTGGAGCTCCCTATGGGGCCACGGATAGGGCTGTACTGAGTGGGGGGGACGCATGTGGACGCTGGCACTGGGGCCTTCGGTGGAGCTCCAGTACATGGACAATGTATTCGAACCCGATGCAGACGTGAAGGGAATGCTGGTCCCCCCCCTGCCCCCCCACTTCAATGTTGAGATCGGTATGGGTGTTGCTTTGCGGGTTCGAATATAATTGTCCACCCAAGCCCCCCCTTCATTGCCACGTCTCCCCAATCTTAATTTGGGGGTCCGGGGGACATCTTGTGTCGCAGGGTTCGGATATATTGTCCATGTGCGGTCCCTATGGGGCCACGAAGCGCTGTACTGAGCGGGGGGGACGCATGTGGACGGTGGCACTGGGGCCTTCGGTGGAGCTCCCTATGGGGCCACGCAACGCTGCACTGAGTGGGGGGGACGCATGTGGACGGTGGCACTGGGGCCTTCGGTGGAGCTCCCTATGGGGCCACGAAACGCTGTACTGAGTGGGGGGGACGCATGTGGACGGTGGCACTGGGGCCTTAGGTGGAGCCCCCTATGGAGCCACGAAACGCTGTACTGAGTGGGGGGGGCGCATGTGGACGGTGGCACCAGGGCCTTTGGGAGCTCCTTGGAACGCTGTACCTATGGGGGCCATGGGGCCGCGAAGCGCTGTACTGAGTGGGGGGGACGCATGTGGACGGTGGCACTGGGGCCTTCGGCGGAGCTCCTATGGGGCCACGAAGCGCTGTACTGAGTGGGGGGGACGCATGTGGACGGTGGCACTGGGGCCTTCGGTGGAGCTCCCTATGGGGCCACGAAACGCTGTACTGAGTGGGGGGGACGCATGTGGACGGTGGCACTGGGGCCTTCGGTGGAGCTCCCTATGGGGCCACGAAACGCTGTACTGGGTGTGGGAAACGCAGGGAAGAGGGGGAGGAGGGAGGAGGAGGGGGAGGAGGAGAGGAGAGGAGAGGAGAGGAGAGGAGAGGAGAGGAGAGGGAGGAGAGAGAGGAGAGGAGAGGAGAGGAGAGGAGAGGAGAACGCGGGGACCGTCTCTTCAAAACGAGGACCCAACACCACAAGATGGTTGGGAAAAAACGCTCTTGGAAACCAGACTCAAGATCCAAGAGTCTAGAAACTGATCCGCAGAGCTCTTCCCTCACTCCCTCCTTCCCTCCATATCTATCCTTGTCATCCACCTGTTCCTTCCTCCCTCTCCCGCTGCGAACGGGAATGATCTTCCTTATCGTATCTTATCACCAGCACCGTCATCAACATCATCAGCATCATCATCACCACCATCATCATCAACAGCAACAAGAGCATCATCGTCATCACCATCATCACCATCATCATCCTCATCATCATAATCCTCAGCATCACCATCAACATCACCACCATCGTCGTCATCATCAGCATCATCGTCATCATCATCACCATCAGCATCATCATCATCATCATCGTCATAATCCTCATCCACATCATCATCAGCACCAGCATCATCATCATCATAATCATCATCATCACCATCACCGTCACCATCACCATCATCATCATCATCATCATCATCATCATCATCATCATCATCATCGTAATCAGCTTCATCATCATCATGACCATCACCATCATCACCCTCACCCTCACCATCAGCATCAACATCACAATTATTATCACCATCATCATCAGCATCATCACCATCACCATCATCATCGTCATCATCGTCATCAGAATCTGTATCAACAGCATCACCAGAGCTGGCTGTGCATACTCGCCCGCTCGCTTGCTCATCGCCCCCCCTTAATCAGCGGACGGAACTGTGCGGGCCAAGCTCTATGTACGCTTTCCGTCCGACACCATGAGCGCCGTCGCGTGAGTGCGGCCCTCGTTCGGCAACCTTCTCGAGCGTCGGTTCGCATAGGAGAAGTCGAATCTGGAGGGAAGAGGCAGAGGAGGCAGAGACAGAGGGGCAGGAGGGGATGAGCCAGGGAATGAGGGGCAGGAGGGATGGGAGCGGAGGATGAGGAGGTGGCGAAGGACGAGGAAGGAACATGGCGAAGGAAGACTAGGACGATGCAGGAGGATGACGAGGAGACGGAAGACGATGATGAAGACGAAACGGCGGCGTACGACGAGGATGGAGGTGCAGTAGGAGGAGAGGGTGGCGGAGGAGGGAGCGGCGAACGAGGAAGAGCGAAGCGCAGATATCGAGCCCTCTTCCTGGCTTCCTCCTCCTCCTCCTCCTCCTGCTCCTCCTCCTCTTCCTCATCCCCCCTCCTCCTTCTCCTCTTCTTCCTCCTCCTCCCCGTCGTCATCTACACCGTCCTCTTTGGACATTCGCGAGATGCCGTCGCCGTCGTTGCAGCCTTCCGCCACGAACTTCCGAACCCGGGCAGCCCCCTTGGCCGCTTGCGCGGCGGAGGGGCACCGCGGGACACCAAGGAGATGCCGTCGCCGCCGTCTGGTCAAACCCCTCACAGAGTAGCCGGCCCCCTGCCCTGCGGCCTCTGAAGGCCAGGAAACAGCGAATAGAAGGCGAAAGTGCGCGAGGATGGGGAAACAAGACGACAGGAGAGAAAAGATGCGGAAGGAGAGAGAAAAGAGAGGAAGCGGAGATAAGCAGAAAGACGGGTGGCATTTATTTAGCCATGGGGCGCTCGTGGCACTAAGTGAACTCGCCTGGCAGAACCTGGGCGTATCGCCCCATAGATCTCCCTCTATCGCAGTCGGTGTCCCTGTCGCGGTCCGTCAACAGATTTCGCTTCCCCGATCACCCTTCACGTCACTGACAGATTCATTCGATCAATATCACTGTCGATCCCGTGGCCGGTGATTGTGACATTGAAAACCGTTTGGCGTATCGGGTTCTCTGTGATCTCACCCCCTAAGTATCGCTATCGATCTCACTAGCGATGCTGGAAGCCACCTGGATACGATCGGGACACCACTGGGGCACCATCGGTACACCACCAGGGCACCATGCAGACACCACAAAGACACCATCAGGACACCATCGGAACACCACTCGGGGCACCTATCGGGACACCACAAAAACACAATCGAGACACCGTCGACACACCACCAAGACACAATCAGGACACCAATCGGGACACGGGACACCGACGGGGCACCGACGTGGCACCGACGGTACACCGACGGTACACCGACGGGACACAGGCGATACACCGACGGGACACCGACGGGACGCCACGGCGGGACACCCCCAAGCCACCGCCCGCCCACGGGGGGGGAGAAGGGCCGAACAGTGGTCTTGCCGCGCTCCAGCCGCAGCGGAAGCAGTGCTTTCGCCCGCTGGCGCAGCTTTGCCTCGCCCGCACGCACGACACGAACCCGAAACCGACACCGATTTCCCAGTGGGGGACTCTCCGTTCCACTGCGATCTCCCACCCCCCCCCCAGCCTCCGACCGATAGTGAGATTGATCGTAGGGTCGAAAGTGAGATCGATAGTGAGACTGGTAGTGAAATCGATTGTGAGATCGATAGTGAAGTTCATTGTGAGATCGATCGTGAGATCGGTCGTGAGATCGATAGTAAGATCGATAGTGAGACCAGTAGTGAGATCAATCGTGACATCGATTGTGAAGTACATCGAGTGAGACCCATCGGGTGAGATCGATAGCGATACCGATCGTGAAACCGATCGAGTGGAACGCTGGTGGCCCCGAACCTCCTTATTGCCCAAAGGGTGGTCGTACAGGTACACATATGGGTATTTCTGCGTCGAGTAACTACTGTGGCGCATCAGCAGTATCCCCTCCTCTCCTCCTCTCTCCTCTCAATATTCAAACTCACTCACGCACTAGGACTCATTCACACTCAGACTCACTCGTACTCAGCCTCGCTCACACGCTGACTCGCTCCCACCTAGACTCACTCATCACACCCAGACGAATCTCACACGTACTCAGACTCGTTCAAACTTAGACCCAACCGCACTCAGACTCATTTACATTCATAATACATTCGCACTCAGGTTCGCTCGCACTAGGACTCACTCACTCTCAAGCGTTTACATTCACTCACACATATTTCATACACTCGCATTCACACTCAGACTCACTGACACACATACACACTCACAAGCATATTCAACGCTCACAGACCATTCACACTCAGACTCGCAGAGTGTGAAGATGTCTCGAGCGACTCCTCTGCTTTCAGAACAGATTGTGAGGATGTCCTGGGCGGTGCCCTGCTTTCAGCACCCCAAGTGGGGCCGCCGTGGGTGGCATCGCTTCCCCATTCGCGGCCAGAATTGGGGATGTCTCAAGCGGTTTGCATTGCTGGTAGCGCAGACCCCCGTGCTTTGAACGCAGATTCAGAGGAGGTCTCGACTGAGGCGCTGGCTTCAGCACCCCATCGGGGAACTGCCAGGGGTGGTCTCACTCTCCCGTTCGCGCCCAGATTGCGGGGATGCCTCAGGCAGCTTGCCCTCAGGCTCCTCTGCTTTCGGAGCAACTTAGAAAGATGTCTCGAACGAGTCACTGGCTTCAGCACCGCAGCGGGGAGCCGCTATGGGGGTAGGACTCTCGCCCCTTCGCGCCCAGATTGCGGGGATGCTTCGAACAGTGTCCCCGTTTGGTGGCGCAGGCTCCTCTGCTTTTGAAGCAGATTGAGAAGATGTCTCGAGCGAGGCGTTGGCTTCAGCAATCCACTTGCGGCCGCCAAGGGGGCATGACGTTCGCCCGTTCGCGCCCGCATCGTGGGGATGTCTCGAGCGATGTGCTCGTTTCGAGCGTTCGACACCCCCAACTCCCATTGAAGGAGAAGAACGGCCGCCAGGGAGGAGGACTGAGGACGGAGGAAGAAGGAGTAGGACGCGAAAGGAAAGAGCAGGGAGGAGGGAGGAAGAAAAAGGAGTGGCCACGACGAGGAGGAAGAGCAAGGAGGGGGGGAAGAGGCCGCCAGGGAAGGGGACGCTTGCCGGGGAGGAGAAACAAGGACTGACGACGGAGGACGAGGAGGGATGACGACGAGGAGGAAGGACGAAGGCGGACGGAGGAGGAAGGAGGGCGCAGGAGGACGGAGACTGGAAAAGGGCGGGGAAGAAAGGATGGGCTACGACGGGGAGGCAAGGGAAGGATAGGGGAGTGGGTCTGCTCACCGCCCGTCTGTCTCGTCGTCGTCGTCGTCGTCACTCATCGCGGCTGCCGCCGTCGATGCCGTCGTCATCGTAGCTCGGCGGCGCTGCAGGGCCAGCTGCGCCCGACATCGCAGCTGAGGACCTTGTAGGGCCGAGCAGCTCGCCGAGCTGCTTGTCGGCGGGAAAGGTTCGCACCTGCCGCAGAAGGGCTTCCCCGCCTAGGCGACCCTGGGCTTCCGCCACGAATGGCGTTAGTCTGCCCCCACAAGGAACCCAGCGTGCTTTTGGCCCTCGGCCCTCCTGGCGGCCTCGCCAGCGCGGCGCGCAGGTACCGGCGCGACGCCTTCGGCCGCCAGGTGGCAGATCGACACGTCGATCCAATGCCAACTGGCCTCGCCGCTGTGCTCGACGTTACCACGCGATCGACGAGGTCCACGCCCGGCAAGTCCGCCAGCCACTGGCTGCGGACGCGTCTCAGGCCGGCACCCGCTGCCCCGTCAGCAGCACCAACTGGTGCAGAAAGCGCCCGCCACGATGCATGTACTATAAGAATTCTCGGTACGGGCGTCGCCCCTGGGAGGGCGACGCACATATAGCACAAGTATGTTGGGGTGACGCCGAGAGAATGCCCTGCCTCGTCGTCCAGCTGCAGCAGAGAGGCGCCCGGCACAGGGGTCTGCGAGCTGGAGGGAGAGCTCTGTCCAAGCGCCCGAGATGGCCTCGCC
>CAUYUJ010006014.1:241879-246879 GCA_963575745.1 Prorocentrum cordatum | reverse complement strand
AAGAGGCCCCCCAAAGGCACCCAAGGCGCTCCAAGAGGCCTCGGCGAGAATGCCACACTCATTGATTATGTTGGCCTCCTGGGGGAGGCACTGCTTAAGGTGACTCGGGAGAGCCCAAGATGACCTCCAAGATGGCTAAAAATATCCCAAGATGCCTCAAAATGGCTCCCACGATGCTCCAAGAAGCCCCAAGACCGCTCCAAGACGGCTCCAAGTGGCCAAAGAGCTCCCCCAAGAGGCCAAATCGATGTTTTTGGCGTTCTCGCCTTTTCACGCCGCCCCCTCACTCTTATCCACGACTGCGGGGTGCTACGTAAGAATAGTACTAATACTCCCAAACATGAACATAATAATAATACTAAAAAGAAGAAGAATAATCATAATAATAATAATAAGAATAATAATATCAATAATAATGATAGTAATAATGATAATACTAATAAGAAGACTAACAACAAGACAAAGAGGACGAGGAGGAGGAGAAGGAGGAGGAAGAGGAGGTAGAGGTGGAGGAGGACGAGGTAGCGAAAGAGTCGGAGAAATAGTGGGCGGCTGCCACGGCCGGGTGGCTACATACGGCGCCCTCTTGGCACTCTATGGGGCCGTCCCGGGGTCCTCTTGGGCAGCATTGGAGCCAGCAGAGGGCCTTCGCGAAGCGATTTGGCGTTGCCTGGGATCGATCTTGAGAACATCTTGGGCCACCGTGGACGTTCGTGAGACCGACAAGGAGACAATGCCAAATCCTTGAAACACGCCAAGCAATATCAGCGGTTTTGGCCGATCGGGGTCCCCATGATGGCCCTCGTCTACCTTTCTGGGAGCATCTGGGGCGCCTCCAGGGTAGTCTTGCCTTGTTGGGCTGTCTTGGGCTGTCTGGAGCCCCTCGAGGCCGTCTGGGGGGCCTCTTGGGGGCCAGCTGGGGCCCTACTGACGCACTCTGGGACCGTCCTGGAGTTCTCTGAGGCCGCTTCGGGCCCTTCTTAGGCAGTCTTGGGGCCAGCTGGGGACACATCGAGAAGGAGACACGCTATGAAGCTTCAAACAATCAATAACAGACACCTGCCAGCACAGCGAAGCCAACCGAATTGTGATCAAAGCTGGTGGCACCTCTTGCAGCACACAGATAAAGTCGGAAGCTACGTGCGGGAGAAGACACTTCTTGTGGGAGTCAGTAGCAGCCAAACCAGCTTCCCCACCCCCCTGTCTAGCCTGCCCCCGCGAGGAGGAGGGAGGGGGCAGCCCGACGGCTCCCTGCCGCTGGAGCTTTGACCCCACGTGTAGATCGAGCAGGGACCGACCGTCCCGGCATTCCTGTAGTCCTACCACAAAGTGTTCGTAGAACCCCAAAATGTTCTAATAGCAAAAACAATATGCTTAGAACATAAACCCGATGTGATAAAACAAGACAGACTCCGCCAGAAATGCTCTAAGAACATGGCGTGGAAACCACAACAGGCTCTTAGAACATGGTTTGGTAGGGCTACAGGCGAGCCAGGACGCTTCGCCACTGCTTGACGTCAGAGGCGGCAGCTTCAAAGAAGTGGACTCGGATTCGGATTTGGAAGGGTCGCGAAGCAACGTCAACGACTGGACAACTCGGGAGCGCGTCGCTGCTCCACCCTAGGAGCCAGACCTCTCTCTCTCTCTTGAAGGGGCCCAAGGACACACAACTAAATACACACAAATCACAGGATTCCCCATATGTTCTTATACTTCATGGGTTTTTGTCTTCCCCCCCCAACTTCCCATAGTTTCCCATATTTTCCTGGGAGTCGACGATTAATTTTGCCTGTGTTTTTTCCCCTCCTGATCTCTCCCTCTCTCTCTAAACACACGCGACATACACTCCCGACGCTTCTTGGTAATATGAGGCGGGCCACAGAGGGAGGAAGGGGACGAGGCGGGAGAAGGGGGGAGAACAAGGAGGGGGGAACAGGCCGCCCCCCCCCACGCTCTTCCCCTCTCCCTCCCTCCCTTTATGGAGATCCCGACCCCTTCCCCGAGGCCTGCCTGAACATCTGTTTCGCCATGGGCCGCTCATCTGCTGCCCCCCAGGCCCGCAGAGGGGCCTCCAGAGGCCCAAACCCGTGCACCAAAAAAACACGCCGCGATGCTGTGGCGACGCCTGCCTGGCGATCTGGGCGTTCCCCTCCTCGGGCACGTCGGCCGGCCGACCCTGGGCCCATGATCGGCGCGTGTGCCTCCCTGGCCCAGCATGGGCCAGGCCGGGATCCAGGGCCCCGGATGGGCCTGGCCGGGATCGGCGAGGTGGATGGCGCGGAAGCGCAACACATGAGCTTGCGACGTGTGATTATCGCGGCGGGCCCCGCTTCCGCACAGAACCAGCGCACCGCGTCGCCAGACCGGGCCCTGGCCTCATGTTTCGGGGGGTACCCTCCCCGATCCGTGGATCTGGTGCTCACGCGCCAGGCCTGTGGATTTCTATCCATGCCAGGATGTGTCCCAGGATAGTCCTTGGCGTCTTGGCTCCCTGGGATCAGCGGTCTCTGCTCATGTCCTTGGCCGCCTTCGACGCCCTCTTCCTGCTCAGCAGGCCTGTGCGCTGGCACGCACGCACCTGAACTACGTGCTCTCAACGTGCTCCGCCGCCCGAGGTTTCTTCTCCCCCCGTCCGCGCTCTTCCCGCTCCCGGGTGTGCATAATCAGGCCCCGCAGTGCCCCTCGGTTGCCTCCTCCGACAGCGGCCTGTTCCCCAACCGCTGCGACAAAAGAAACGCCCGAGGACAATTGATGTCCTCTGTTGGGACGCCCGAAATGGGTACGGAAAGAATGGGCACAATGCCCAACAGCAGTTCCTGTACATTTTGAACAGGATTCGCTGTCCACGCCGCCGCGGCCTGTGTCCATTCGAGACTGAAGGCCGCCTGCCCAACAGCGGCCGCTGTTGGTTAGGGACAACATTTGTTGTTGGGCATTGTACCCATTCTTTCCGTGCCCACTTCGGGCGTCCAAACTCTGGCCCTCCGCCCCCTCCTCCTGGCCGCCCCGGGCGCGCGGTCTGCGCGCAGGCACCCAGCGTCGTCCAGGCGCTGCTCCAGCCTTCGCCACGGGCCCCCCGTTCCGCCTGGCGGGGAGGAGGAGAGAAGACAAGGAGGAGGAGGAGGAGGAGGAGGAGGAGGAGGAGGAGGAGGAGCAGGAAGAGGAGTTCTTTAGTTCTCAAACTTTGCAAGACTGGCCTTGGACACTGGAAAAGAACTCTCTGGCTAGGGCTGGGGCACAGTAGACAGTGCTACGCCTCCCCCTGTCGTCATTTTTCCTTTCGGCAACCATGCCGCTAACTGCAACACCTGGTACATTGACAATTGCGGAATCTGGCAACCACTGACATGCCATCAGGAGGAGGAGAAGGAGGAGAACGAGGCGGGGGAGGACTGCACAGCCTCAAGGGTGGCTGGTCCCTGTGCTCGGGGTGGGAATGACAGTCGCACTTCCTGCACATGTTGCCCCGGATCCCTGTCTGGGGGGCGACGACGGACTGGCAGCCACTGCTTAGCCAGCATATTTGAGCAATGGTGTGAAGTCCCGCTGCGGGTGGATGACTTGCGGCACAAGTAGGCGGATCGGGTGGCAAGGTCTGTGCGCCCCTCGACGTAGAGCACGACGGAATGAGGATGCCCGAGTGGGACCAGGCAGGCGCGTTACAACAGCAACAACAACAACAACAACAACAACAACACCAACAACACCAACAACACCACCAACAACAACAACAACAGCGGAAGAACGGAGACTCTGGCCCCGGGACGGGGTCACACGCTCAACGGACACCCCGGTGGAGCAACGGACACCCCAATCCCGTGGGCTTCGTATTGGCGTTCAGTGTGCCACGGCGACTCATCCGGCCCTCAGGCGGCTCCCCTGCGCCAGCGACGCGCCCCAGTGGACAAACGTACACTCGGGGCCCGTGTCTCACTCCATCCGACCTGTGGCCTCCGCAAAAACCGCCCCTCCCCGTGTGCTGCCGCCTTCTCCGGCTCCGTGCTTGCGCTCTTCAGGAAACCTCCGAAGTCCTGAAGATCCTTGGGGTCCCCAGGGAACTTCAGGGATCCTGAGAGATCCTGCGGGATCCTTCGGAATCCTCTGGTCTCCTCACGAGTCCTGAGGAATCCTCAGTGATCCTCAGGGGTCCTCAGGAGTACTGAGGGATCCTTACGATGCTCTGGACTCCTCAGAGTCCTGAGAAATCCTCAGAGATCCTCACGAATCCCAAAGAAACCTTAGGAATATTATGGGTTCCTCCGGACTCCGGAAGAATCTAGGAATCCTCAGGAGCCCCAGCGAATCGTTGAGAATCTCCTAGGCTCCTCAGGAGTCCTGAGGAATCCTTTGGAATCCTCAAGAGCCCGAAGGAACCCTTAAGAATCCCCAAGAGTCCTCAGGGATCCTTCGGAACCCCGTGGGCTCCTCACGAGTCCTTCGGAAGCCTCAGAGATCCTCAGGGATCCTCTGGAGTCCTGAGGAATCCTTAGGAATCTTCTGGGCTCCTCAAGAGTCCAGAGGAATCCTTAAGAATCGTCTGAACTCCTCAGGATTCCAGAGGCATCTTTTGGAATCCTCAGGAGTCCCCAGGCAATCTCAAGCATCCTTAGGAATCTTCAGGGCTCTTCAGAAATCCAAGAGGAATCCTGAGAAATCCCCAGGTGCCCCCAGAAATCCTTCGGAATCCTCAGGGGTCATCAGGAGTCCCGAGGATTCATTCGGAATCCTCTGGGCTTCTCACGAACCCTGAGGAATCCTCAGAGATCCTCAAGGATCCTCAGGGATCGTCAGGAGTCCTGAAGAATGCTTCGGAATCCGCAGGGGTCGCCAAGGATCCTCTGGAGTCCTGAGGAATCCTTCGGAAGTTTCAAAGTTTCTCACGAACCCCGAGGAATCCTTAAGAATTCTCTGGGCTCCTCAAGAGTCCAGAGGAATCCTTAACTGGGCTCCTCAAGAGTCCTCCGGAATCCTCAGAGATCCTCAAGGGTCCTGAGGAAGAC
>CAUYUJ010006014.1:221879-236879 GCA_963575745.1 Prorocentrum cordatum | reverse complement strand
TAGTAGTAGTAGTAGTAGTAGTAGTTAGTAAGTAGTAGTCGTAGTAGTAGTAGTAGTAGTAGTAGTAAGTAGTAGTAGTAGTAGTATAGTAGTAGTAGTAGTAGTAGTAGTAGTAGTGATACTAGGCAATGCCCTGCGCGTCCGGTTCCCTAGTAGTGAATCGTTTTTATGATGCTGTTTCGCTGTCGCTTGCATTATTGTGCATTGTCTGGTGCGCTTGGGAGGCTTATGCTGCGCATGTTGGGCCCCAGAATGACACTTGACATTAAGGGTTTCAATTTGGGTTTAAGTTGGCCCAAGTCTGTTTAATCGGACATGATGGAACCGAGCGTCCTGTGCGTCCGGGCACCCCGCTGTCGAAGGTGGAGGATGATGAGTTGGAACCGGATGATGATGACGGTGACGATGATATTGTTGTGGTGATGATGATGGTGGTGGTCATGATGATGGTTGTGATGATGCTCATGACGATGCTGATCATGATGATGATGATGATGATGATGATGATGATGACTAGGAAGAGGTGATGACGAAGCTGTTGATGACTTTGGAGCACTCTTGGGGGTGAAACCGTAAGAGTCCTTGCAAATCGTAAGGAATCGTACGGGCCCAAAAAGATTTCACTAATGACCCGGACGGGCAAGGCGTTCGGTTTGCACAAGGAGTCTTCCCGATTCTGAAGGGAGTCCTAATGATTCTAAGGGTTCCTAGGGGGTAATCAAGAGTCGTAGGGAATCGTGGGGACTCCTGGCGAATCGTAGGGATTCGTAGACAGGGTTCCTAGAAATTCCAAGGGATTCCTAAGGGTTCCTATGGATTCTCCTAGAGACTCCTAGGTAGTGAAATTCTTAGGGGTCCTTGCAAATCGTGAGGAGTTGCACGGGTTCCTAAGGATTTCACTAGGGACCCGGACGGGCAAGGCGTTCGGTTTGCGCAAAGGGTCTTCAGGATTCGCAAGGGATTCCTAAGGATTCGTAGGTGTTCCTAGGGATTCCTAGGGACTCCTAGAGAGTCGTAGGAACTCCTAGGGAGTTGTAGGGAGTCCTAGGGATTCCTACGGATTCTTAGGGATTCATAGGGAGTCGTTGGGATTTGTAGGGGTTCCTACAGATTCCTAAGGATCCCTAAGGGTCCCTAAGCATTCCTGGGGACTTCTAGGTAGTGACATCCTTCGGAATCTTTGCGAATCGCGAGGAGTTGTCATGGTTCCTCCGGATTTCACTAAGGACCCGGACGGGCAACGCGCTCGGTTTGTGCAAGGAGTCTTAAGGATTCGCAGAAGATTTTTAAGAATTCGTAGGGATTCGTAGTGATTCCTAAGGATTCCTAAAGAGTCGTAGGGATTCGTGGGGAGTCGTAGGGAGTGCTATGGATTCCCAAGGACTCCTACAGATTCCTGAATATTCCTGTGGGTTCTTCCACCAGATTCCTATGGATTCCGAAGGATTCCGAGGCATTCATGGATTCCTAGGTCGCGAAATCATCAGGAATCTTCGCGAATTCGTGAGGATCTGCAATGGTTCCCAAGCATTTCACCAGGGACCAGGACGGGCAAGGCGTTCGGTTGGCGCACGGAGTCTCCAGGACTCGCACGGGGTTCCTAAGGATTCGTCGGGATTCCTATGTGTTCCTAAGGACTCCTAGGAGGTAGGCCGTATGGAGTCGCAGGGATTCCTAAGGAGTCGTAGGGGGTCGTGGGGATTCCTCGGGATATCTAGAGTCGCAAGGATTGTCAAGGATTCCCAATGAATTCCTAGGGAGTCGTAGGGATTCGTCCGGATATCTAGGGATTCCTACGGATTCCTGGGGAGCCATGGGGATTCGTAAGGGTAACTAGAAATTCCCAAGGATTCCTAAGGATTCCTAAGGGTTCCTAGGGATTCCGAAATAATGCAAATCGTGAGGATTTGCACGGGTTCCTAAGGATTTGTACTAGGGACCTGGACGGGCAACGCGTTCGGTGTGCGCAAAGAATCTTCAGGACTCGCAGAAAGGATTCCGACAGTTTCGTAAGGAATCGCAGAGATTCCTAGGGATTCTTAGGGAGTCGGAGGGAATCGTAGGGATTCCTGGGGAGTCGTAGGGATCCGTAAGGGTTCCTAGAAATTCCTTGAGATTCCTAAGGATTCCTACGCAGGACGAAAGATTTGCCCCTTGACGCCGAAGAGGACCACCCCCGTCCCCTCGTATAATCTTAACACAGGTGGGGGCCTGCGGTCGACGGATCCCATTCTTGTCGGTTCCCGGATCGAATTCCATTTTATAAATTCAAAACGGGGTAGAAATGGGATCCGGCGCAAAAAACAAGGTCCGACGCGGATACAGAAAATCAGAAATCTGATCCGCACGCACGGAAATTGGATCCGCCGCGATTTCACGACTACGGTAAGGTAGGAAATCGGACCCGAGCGACTCTCAATGGATTCGCCGCTGCGATTTCCCAGAGGACCCGTGCACCGCGCGGGACCGTGAGGTTCAGCGCCAAGAAGAAAAATCTCTCGGCCAGGGGATGGGCGTTTTTGGCGTTCGGGCCATGGGATCCGCCGTAGAAAAACCAGGTCCGCGCGCCGGCGCACTGCGTCTCCCGACCCAGCGGGCCCCCTGAAGTTCCCACCGCGCGGTGGCACGCCGCGCGGCGCTCGGCGCCGCGTCTGGCCGAGCGATTTCGTCGTCCGCCAGCTCCCGCGGGGGACGATAACGAAGGGCGCCTGCGCACTTTACGCAGGACGAAAGATGCTCCTTTTGACGCCGAAAAGGACCACCCCCGTCCCCTCGTATAATCTTAACACAGGTGGGGGCCTGCGGTCGACGGATCCGATCCCATTCTTGTCGGCTCCTGGAACGAATTTAATATTATGAATTCGAAACGGGGTATAAAAGGGATCCGGCGTGAAAAACAAGATCCGCGCGCCGGCGCCCTGCGTCTCCCAACCCAACGGGCCCCCTGAAGTTCCCACCGCGCGGTGGCACGCCGCGCGGCGTTCGGCGCCGCGTCTGGCCGAACGATTTCGTCGTCCTCCAGCTCCCGCGGGGGACGATAAGTAAGGCCTGCGACGGTGAGGACCCCGAAAAGAAACGTGCGACGAGGACGTGTGTATCCTGGCCGCCTGGATGCTGCGTGGCCCAAGGCTGATGCAACGTCGGAAGCGCCGAGCGCATGCGAGGAAGTCTCGAACGGCAGTCCTCAAGAGCATGTGAGGAAGTCTCGAACGGAAGCCGCAGAAAAGATATGTGCCGCATGCGGCAAATGACAGGTCGGATGCCAAAAACGCCCATCCCCAGGGCGAAAGTTTTTTTCTTCTTGGCGCTGAACCTCACGGTCCCACGCGGTGCACGGGCCCTCTGGGAAATCGTAGCGGCGAGCCCAATGAGTTTCGCACGGATCCGATTTCCAACCTTCCCGTAATCGTGAAATCGCAGCGGATCCAATTTCCGTGCGCGCGGTTCCCATGTCTGATTTTCGGGATCCGCGTCGAACCTTGTTTTTACGGCAGATCCGATTTCTACCCCGGTTTGACTTTACAATATTAAATTCGTTCCAGGAGCCGACAAGAATAGGGTCCGTCGAGCGCAGGCCCTCCCCGTGAAGACTCTACGTGGGGACGGGGGTGGTCGTCTTCGACGTCAAGAGGAAAATAGTTCGTCCTGCGTAAGAAGTAGTAGAAGAAGAAGAAAAAGTAGTAGTAGTAGTACTAGTAGTAGTAGTAGTAGTAGTAGTAGTAGTAGTAGTAGTAGTAGTAGTAGTAGTAGTAGTAGTAGTACTAGTAGTAGTAGTAGTCGTAGTAGTAGTAGTAGTAGTAGTAGTTGTAGTAGTAGTAGTAGTAGTAGTAGTAGTAGTCTGCGCCCGTAGTAGTAGTTTTTTAGTAGTTAGTAATAGTAGTAGTAGTAGTAGTGGTAGTCGTAGTAGTAATCAATAGTAGTAGTAGTTGTAGAAGTAGTTGTAGTAGTAGTCGTTAGTAGTGTAGTAGTAGTAGTAGTTCGTTAGTAGTGTAGTAGTCGTAATAATAGTAGTAGTTAGTTAGTGTAGTAGTCGTCGGGTAGTAGTGATTATAGTAGCGCACGATAGTAGTAGTAGTAGTAGTAGTAGTAGTGATAGTAGTAGTAGTAGTAGTTAGTAGTGGTAGGAGTAATAGTAGTAGTTAGTAGTAGTAGTAGTAGTAGTAGTAGTAGAGTAGTAATAGTAGTAGTGGTAGCCGTAGTAGTAAATGGTCGTAATAGTAGTAGTGGTAGTAGTAGTTAGTAGTAGTAGTCGTATTACAGTACTAGTAGTCGTAGTAGAATAGTAGTACTGGTAGTAGTCAGTAGTGTGGTAGTAGGAGTAGGGGTAGTAGTAGTAGTAGTAGTAGTAGTAGTAGTAGTAGTAGTACTAGTAGTAGTAGTAGTCGTAGTCGTACTCGTAGTAGTAGTAGTAGTGATAGTAGTAGTAGTAGTAGTAGTAGTAGTAGTAGTAGTAATAGCAGTAATAATACTAAACGTTATGGCAGTAGTGGTAGTAGTCGTAGTCGTAGTCGTAGTAGTAGTAATCGTAGTAGTAGTAGTAGTAGTAGTAGTAGTAGTAGTAGTAGTAGTTGTTGTAGTAGTAATAGTAGTAGTAGTAGTAGTAGTAGTAGTAGGAGTAGTAGTAGTAGTATTGGTAGTAGTAGTAAAAGTAATGCTGATAATAATTGGGATAGTAGTGGTCCTAGTAGTGGTAGCACTAGTAGTAGTAGTAGTCGTAGTAGTAGTAGTAGTAGTAGTAGTAGTAGTAGTACTAGTAGTAAGAAGAAGAAGAAAAAGAAGAGTAGAGGTCGTAGTAGTAGTAGTAGTAGTAAAAATAATCCAAATAGTAGTGGAAAAGGTAATCGTAGTAGTGATGCTAATAGTAGCAACAAACACCGTAATAGTAGTGGTAGTAGTAGTCGTAATAATCGGAATCGGAAAACTCGAGCAGTAGTAATTCTGGTAATCGTAGTTGCAGTAATGGTGGTAGTTGTTGTTATAGCTGTGACTCTGATAGTTGTAGTAGTAGTCGTAGTAGTCGTAGTAGTAGTGGTAGTAGTAGGTGGTAATTGTGGCAGTAGTGGTAGCAGTAATAGTAGTCGATGTAGTAGTAGTAGTAGCCGTGGCCGGAGTAGTCGAAATAGTCGTAGTCGAAGTAGCACGCGTAGTCGCAATCATAGCCCTAGTGGTAGTAGTAATTATAGTAGTAGTAGTAGTAGTAGTAGTAGTAGTAGTAGTAGTAGTAGTACTAGAAGTAGTAGTAGTAGTAGTAGTAGTAGAAATACTAGTAGTAGTAGTAGTAGTAGTAGTAGTAGTAGTAGTAGTAGTAGTAGTAGTAGCAATAGTAATTAACCAAAATCGTGACAGGAGTAATAATAGCAATAATAATAGTAGTGGTCGTAGTAATATAGTAGTAGTAGAAGTAGTAGTAGTCGTCGTAGTAGTCGTAATACAAGTCGTGGTAGTCGTAGTGGTGGTAGTAGTAGTCGTAGTAATCGTCGTCGTGGTGAGAGTAGTCGTATCTGCGATAGTAGTAGTAACAAGTGGAATAGTAGTAGGCATAGTAGTAATAGTAGTAGTAGTAGTAGTAGTAGTAGTAGTAGTAGTAGTAGTCGTCGTGGTAGTAGTAGTAATAGTATGTCGTAGTCGTAGTAGTAGTAGTAGCAATGGTACTAGTAGTAGTAGTAGTAGTAGTAGTAGTAGTAGTAGTAGTAGTAGTAGCCGTAGTACTAGTAGTAGTAGTAGTAGCAGTAGTAATCGTAGTATTCCTAGCAGTGGTGATGATAGTAGTTGTAGTATTAGTAGTAGTAGCAGTAGTAATGATAGTAGTAGCCGTAGTAATAGTGGTAGTAGCAGTAGTAGTAGTAGTAGTAGTAGTAGTAGTAGTTGTAGTAATAGTAGTAGTGGGAGTAGAAGTAGTAGTTGTAAGAATACGAATAGTAGTACTCGTGGCAGTGGTACTAGTCGTAGTAGTACTAGTAGTGGTAGTAGTAGCAGTCAAAGTAATACTGCTAGTAGTAGCCGTAGTAGTAGTAGTAGTAGTAGTAGTAGTAGTAGTAGTAAGAGTTTCAGTAGCAGTAGTAGGAGTAGTATGAATAATAACAATATTCGTAGTAGTAGTAGTAGTCGCAGTAGAGGTGGTAATAGTAGTAGTAGTAGTAGTAGTAGTAGTAGTAGTAGTCGTAGTAGCAGTAGTAGTAATAGTAGTAGTGATAATCAATAGAAATTAGTAGTAGTAATCGTAGTAGTAATAGTCGTAGTCGCTGTCGCAGCTTCATTCTTAACCGTATTCATAACAATGCTAGTAGTAGTAGTAGTAGTAGTAGTAGTAGTAGTAGTAGTAGTAGTAGTAGTAGTAGTAGTAGTAGTAGTGGTAGTAGTAGTAGTAGTAGTAGTAGTAGTAGTAGTAGTAGTAGTAGTAGTGGTATCAGTAGTAGGAGTAGTAGCAGTAGTAGCAGTAGCAGGAGGAAGAGGAGGAGGAGGAGGAGGAGGAGGAAGAGGAGGACGAGGAAGAAGAGGAGAAACGCGAAACGTCACGGGGCCTCTTCGGGCTCCCGTGGCGTTGCGCGTTGCTCTGGGGCGGGAGCAACGGGCCCTCCAATATGTTCTTGTAAAGAATCCGCATCGCGGAATCCCACTTCAGCCACGCACTCAGGGACAGTGAATGACTGTTCGCCCCCATCACTCTGACATGCGATAGTGATATCATGGGGCGGAGACAGAGGGCACGGTGCTGGCAGAAAACAAACAAGATAGGGCCATGGCGAAGGAAGGCAGCAGCCGTAGTGGTTATGAGAGCTGGGGCTAAGACAGATGAGAGATCGCGCGGGCAGCCAGTAAGTAGGAGGTTGGGTGATCTCGCGGGTTTATAGAAACAGCAACTACCGGTACTGAATACGATGGGAGGACAAGATGGGATGGTTGGCCAGCCGACGCAATAGGCGCGGAGCGACAGAAGGAGAGGAAGAGACACAAGCATAGAGCACGGGGAAACGGGCGACAGCAGGATGGATACTGTCGTACTGCGAAGGGGGGTGATGCCCCATCCAGCCTGAAGCGAAGTAGGGGTAGCGGTAGAAAGGGAGAAGGCGGGCAAGCGAAGCGGAAAGGGTGATAAGAGTAGCTGCGCTGAGGTTTCGTGCACGCCGCTCTTGCGAAAGTGGAGCTTCGGTGCTACACAGGAAGTAGGAAGGCATACGACAACATACTTTGGGAGGGCATGTCCGCCAATCAGAGCTAGGGAGCCAGATCCCCCTCTCTCTATAACTATATGATTTATGTATGTGTATGTGTATCTATATGTGTGTATCTGTGTATTCGTGTACAACCCCAGTGATCGCACAGGCCCTCTGGGCGCAGGTGGTATAACTCCCGACTCCGAAAGCCCCGTCTGCCCGTTTTCGAGGAGGGGGTGCCCCTCGCCTCAGCCATGGCACTCGCACGAGCGGGGCACGAGGCCGAGGCGGAGCGCCCACGAGACAGACGGGGAGAGACGGTCCAGACCAGACCAGCACGGCAGGCCAGCACGGCAGACCCGACAGAGCACGGCAGACCAGCAAGGCAGACCAGCACCTGCGCACCAGCACGGGCAGACTTGGCACTGCAGACCAGCACAGCAAAGCAGACGGGCACGGCGAACCGAACCAGCGCGGCAAGCCAGACAGGCACGGCGGAGCGGGCCTGCCGAGCTGTTCGCACGCCACCCCTGAACTGCCGTGCTGGTGTGCCGTGCTGGTGTGCCGTGTCGGTCTACCGTGCTGGCCTGGGGGCCTCGTGGGGCCTCGTGGGGGCCTGCTGGGCGCCTCTGGGGCCTCTTGGAAGCCTCCTGAGGCCTCGGGGCACTCGTGGAGGTCTCTGGGGGATCTCCATGGATCTCCTGGAGACCCCGTCGGCTCCCGGAGGACAGCCCAGAGGGCCCCGGGAGCAAAAATCGTCCCAACTCCATTGGGAAACCGTGCGCGTGTTCAGCGAGTTCGCTTTTTTTGTCTGCGCGGCGTCCAAGATTGCCCCAAAGGCTTGAAGCTCGCCCCAAGACGGCCCAAGAGACTTCCAACAGGGCCCAAGAGGGCCCCAAGACGGTCCAAGAGACTTCGCAGACGGCCCAGGAGGGCCCCAAGAGAGCCCCGAGAGAGGGAACACGAACTGACATTCCGAGCCCTCGGCCCAAAGAGGAACCCTGAGACAGCCGGCAGGCATCCCAGAAGCTCCCAAGAGGCCCTGAGCGACCCTGCAAGAAACCTAGAATCAGTTGCAAAGTATTGCAAAACGGTTCCACGAGGCCTCTAAATACATCACACTTACATCCAAAACGATCCCCCAAAGGCTGCCTGAGGAGCTCACCGTAGTCCTCCGAAAGGCTTTCGGACACAGTGCAATACAGTAGACGCAAATGATAAGTGCTGCTATAAGAAATCGTAGGGCGCATGATTCGTCGATGTTTGAGGCTCCCAAGGTGCCCCACAGCTTTTGTGGGTTCGTGGGGCCGTCGGGGCAACAACTCTCTGTGGAGCATGTGCTGGCAACCAGGTTTCTCAGTTTGTGCGCTTACTCTCGCGTGCAAGACACGCCAGCGAGCCTTCTAGTTGTCTGCGGTCCTGGTCCTGAGCCTTCCCGAGTCGTGAAACACAACGGGAGGCGCGTAGCTACATGTGGCCTCCAGGTCCTCACCAAGAGGTACCCGAAGAGGCCTCCAAGAAACTCCCAGAGCAGAAAATCTGCGAACGCTTTCTTGATTGACTCCCGTCGTCGTCGTCGTCGTCGTCGTCGTCGTCGTCGTCGTCGTCGTCGTCGTCGTCGTCGTCGTAGTCGTCGTCGTCGTCGTCGTCGTCGTCGTCGTCGTCGTCGTCGTCGTCGTCGTCGTCGTCGTCGTCGTCGTCGTCGTCGTCGTCGTCGTCGTATTGTATAGCACTGCATATACTGAAACCAAGCGCGCGCTTCGCTCGGGCGCCCGCTTAGGCTCGACCCTGGCTCTGGCAAACGTCCATACGGAAGCCCGATGCGAACGCCGAGTAAGAACTGTCAGCATGCCCGCATTGACATACACTGATAAGTCGCTGCGCGGCGCGCTTCCATTCATACATCCGACGGTTCGTGCAGCTGTGACATAGTGCGCTTCCTGGACGTGCAAAGTAAGTGGTGCAAACTACGTTGTGCAAGCTACATGGTGCAAGCTATGGTGTGTAAGAAATGTGGTGCGAGCTATGTTGTACAAACTATGTCGCATAAGCTATGGATGTAAGCGATGAGGTGAAAGCTATGTGGTGCAGTGCATGTGGTGCGAGCTGATCGGTGGAAGCTGTGTGGTGCCAGCCAAGCGGTGCAAGCCATGCGGCGCAAGCTTTGTCAGACAGGCGGATTCAAGTGGGGCCTCGCGTGCCTTCCTCCGCTAACGATCGCTCAACGATGACACATTGTCAACAACCACCAGGCGGCGTCCAGTGAATTGCGACGAGACTTGTGGGTGGCCCTTTCAAATACCTCCTGCTCATGAGGCGACAACCGCCCTAATCCGCGGGAACTAACCTTATCAGCTCATTCGCCCTGTCGATCTCGATCCTCACAGCGTCGAAGACGGCCCAGGGGGCCGAGGCCTCCAGGAGAGCCCCAAGACGGCGCCCAAGACGGCCCAAGAGCGCGCCAAGGGAGGGAGCTCGACCTGATTGTTCGAGCCCTCCGCTCCCACGAGGGGCGCTTTCGTGCTCCGCCGTGCTCGTGCTGAGTACCTCCTGCTGTGCTCCAGCCCCTCGGGACGGCGGCTTCGGGAGAGGCCTCTGGGCGCCCGCTTCCGCTCATCCTCCCCCTAGTGCGCCACTGGAGTGCCTGGATTGGAAGAGGAGTAGCAGGAAGGAAGGAAGGAAGGAAGGAGGGGGAGGAAGGAAAACAGGAGATGGATAGGGACGACAGGAATGGACGAAGAGGAAGAGTACACTGAGCCCGAAGAGAAAGGGATGCAGGCGGCCAACCAGGGACGAAAGAAACCAGGGGCATGATGAATGAAGAGGAGGAGGAGGAGGAGGAGGAGGAGGAGGAGGAGGAGGAGGAGGACCAGGACAAACCCAAGACGCATCAACGATGCTGCCAATACACCCTCCCTCCATTTTTTTCCATAAGCCCCCACACGCAATTGTTCTCATTGCGGGAATTGCCCCATTGAGAGACAGCCGTCGGATACTCCTCCATCTGCCAAAGCGCCATGCCTGGGACGTCAGCGCCGCGAATCCATCTGAGCGCTGCGCCCTGACAACCCCAGGTAGTGCCAGAACATGCTTCGTGGGACTCCAACGCCGCGAATCGGCGTGACTGCTTTGCCCTGACCAGTCCCAAAGCATGCCAGAAACACCATTCCTGCCACTTCAGCCTTACGGATCCCTGAAAGATTGTTGCAACCTGTTTCCATGAATGCGCGCGGCGCTAAGGCGAGAGCCCACCCTCCATCCTGGAAGCTGCACGGATGTTGCAAAACGAATACGCGCGGCGCCAAAGCAAGAACCACATTCTGAAAACGACACCGCTCTTCATCATTGAAGCTGTTGCAAACTTTCAAAACGAATGTGTGCGGCACTAAAGCGAGAACCCTATTCTGAAACCCACTCGCCCTCCATCCGTGAAGCTGTTGCAAACTTTCAAAAACGAATGTGCGCGGCTCTAAGGCGAGAGCCACGTGTTGAAAACGGCCCGCCCTTCTTCCTTCAGGCTGTTGCAGACTCCAAACTTCAAAATCAGAAGTGGTGAGGAAGTCTCAAGCGAAACGCCGGCCCGCCCTACCGACACGTCTCGGGGTGCGACATGGAGGAGTTCTTTACAAGGAAAAGTGATGGAGGAGTGGGAGGAGGAGGCGAACGAGTGGGCACACAACAGGAGAAGGAGGCTGAGGAGGAGGAGGAGGAGGAAGAGAATGAGGAGGAGGAGGAGGAGGAGAAAGAATAGGATGGGGTCGATGTGCGGTTGGCTTCGGCGTTAATGGACCTTTCGACCTCCAGACATGAGCGGTGGGCTTTTCAGCAGCCCGACGCACCCTTGCGGCGCGCCAAAGGAGTCGGGCGAGGGGGGCGACCTTATGCGAACGCACGGGCCCTTTCCAAGGTCCAGAGGCTTGATCGGCAGCTCATACTGGACGAAGAGAAACTGTATGAGTAAACTTTCGGACATTCGCGCGGATTTCTTGGGTCGGCGCTTGACCCCCTCCCCTGGCGCGCGGAGCGCGCCAGGGGCGGCACCAGCGACGCCGCCAAGGGGAGCCCAGCGCCGATCCAAGCAGACCGCGCGGAGCTCCGAGCATTTATGCGTGTGCGGTCTTCCTTTCTCGTCCTCCTCCTCCTCCTCCTCCTCCTCCTCCTCCTCCTCCTCCTCCTCCGGGGGAACGAGCCCTTCTATGAGGCCCCCTACCTTCTTCGAAGGCCGCCCCGCCGCCCCCTCGGCCTGCCCCACCGTGCCCACGCCTCTGACCACCGGCTGCTTGGCTGCCCTGGCCACCGGCGCCGCGTCGGGCGGCCTGCCTGCCTCATCCGCGCGAGCTCGCAAGGACTGGCAGGGGACCCACCGTCACACCAATCAGTCCAATGCTCCCCTCCCTCGCCGTCACTGCCGCACTCCTGTAGAAAAACTTGTTACAGAGGTGGCCATGGGTTTCAGGGAACCCTTCGGGATTGCATCGGAGTCTTAATGCGACTGCCCAGCCATAGGCTCTCTCCTCACAACGGCGGATGGGGGCCGGAGGGGCTGCTGCATCGATCCGTCAAGTTCTTCTTCAGGAGGGTCGTAGACGAAGAGAGAGCTGCACGAAGACAGAGTTGTAGGGAGAGGAGGAGCGCAGGGGGAGGAGAAAAGGGAGGATGAGGAGGAGGAGGAGGAGGAGGAGGAGGAGGAGGAGGAGGAGGAGGAGGAGGAGGAGGAGGAGGAGGAAGAGGGAGGAGGAGGAGGAGGAGGAGGGGGGAGGAGGAGGAGGAGGAGGAGGAGGAGGAGGAGGAGGAGGAGGAGGAGGAGGTCGAGGAGGAGGAGGAGGAGGAGGAGGAGGAGGAGGGGCAGGAGGAGAGTCGAGGAGGAGGAGGAGGAGGAGGGAGGAGGAGGAGGAGGAGGAGGAGGAGGAGGAGGAGGTCGAGGAGGAGGAGGAGTAGGAGGAGGAGGAGGAGGAAGGAGGGGAGGAGGAGGAGGAGGAGGAGGAGGAGGAGAGGAGGAGGAGGAGGAGAGGGAAGAGGAGGAACCCGCGCGCGACCTTCCAGAGGTCCGCGCGGGTGTCTTGGATCGGCGCCGGCCGCCCCCGGCGCTGGCCCCTGGCGCGTCCTGCGCGCCAGGGGCGGGGGCTCTCGCCGCCTGTCCAAGAGATCCGCGCGGAGCTCGGAGCTCCTCCTCCTCCTCCTCCTCCTCCTCTCCCCTCCTCCCTCCTCCTCCTCTCCTCCTCCTCCTCCTCCTCCCTCCTCCTCCTCCTCCTCCTCCTTCCCTTTTGTGCAAGAGCCATGGCACACGTGCCACCTGTTTGTGCATACACGTCGGTCGGAAGAAGCAGGTAGAAACATGAAGCAGGAAGGCGGATATAGCAGGTTGGGTCCAGGCCCTCCCAGAGAGTAACAGAGCACAGCAAGAGCATGCCGATTCTTGAAGCGGGAAGGCGCTTGCAGTAGACTGGGATCTGGGAGTCCAGATCAACCTGCTTTCAACGACCGGCGTGTATGTTCGTCTCCGACCCTCGCCGCCACCCAGCTTCGCGCATCGCACCGCTTGAGGCGCCAGCGCGCTCTCGCGCGGCCCCCATGGAGAAGGGCGCCACTCTGGCCCGGGCCGCGAAGCTCAATTGTCTACGCGCTGGTGCGGGTGACCCGGTTCCCGCCTCCTCCAGGGTGCCCCGCCAAGGCAAGGGGGGGTAGGAGGGGGAGGATTAGACTGGTGATCGAAGCGGTGGGTTCCACCAGCTGTGCTCAGAGGCTGTCCTCCTCTCTCTGCAGCCTCTCCGCGAACATCGCCATTGCCTGCTCCGCCGGTATGCCCTGCAGGCTCATCCACAAGCGCCACTGCTCTTTCTCGCCCCCGTTGAAGACGCCCGCGGGTTTCGGTACTCTGCAGTCTCCCTCGGTTGCCTGCTTGTGAAGCGCCCAGAGTTCTCTACATGCCTTTCCAGACAACTGCTCCTTCATCTGCATCCATGCAGCCTCTGCCTTCATGAACTGTGTTCGCCCTCCTGGATCGGACCCCGAAGAGGCGTCTGACGAGGCATACCTCTGAGGCCCCAAAAGGCCCACCGCCATGTACTCGACGTCAGGCTTGATGCCAAACGACATCAAAACACAAATGACGCCCATGAGCGCGTTGAACAAGCCAGCGAGGAACCCGCCGAACCCTCCGCGGGGCATCCAGGCTGCGCGGAGCAGGCTTTTTTGGGCAACCCACACCCTCAGCAGCTACGCGACGAAGCATGGCCGTTGGCAGCTGAGGCGCGGGCCTCCTGGCGTGGCCATCAGGCTGCGCGGGCAAAGTTTCGAATCGAGTTGGCAATTCAGCAACTGGGTAACCTGCTGTGCTCTGCAGAGCTTGCTAAGGCCTCAGAGCCTGAGAACCCGAGAGATCACTGCTGTGCTCATTCAGACCTGAAAACTTAAGAACTACCTGGTCCCACCAGCCCTCTGGGCGTAGTTAGCTAAGCGCATCGGCTCTTTCGAAACAAGTCCTCCTTGCCCTTCCTGGCGAAGTTTATCCCTACCCCTACCTCATCCCAACGGTCTGGAAAGGGCGCTCAAGATGGCCCTTGGTGGCCCCGAGATGGCTCCGGGTAGCCTAAGGTCACTTCCCAAACGGTGCAATCCGATCCACGTTGGCCCACTACGGGCTCGAGCATTCCTCCAAGAGGCTTCAAGTCCACCGCGAGATCATTCGATGTGGCCTCAGAGCCTCCCAGAAATGCCACCAAGAGGTCAACCTCGTCAACAAAACAAAGCGTTTCAATGGTTCTCGCCTTTTGCTGCCGATGAGTACCAGAGGACTCAAAGATGACTCCAAGGTGCCCTCAGGGGCCCCGAGAACACCTCAAGAGAGCCCCAAGAGCAACCCAAGAGAGCCCCAAGAGCGGGCAAAGTGGCGATTTGTCTGACTCCAAAGAGGCGGTGCTCCATTGGGACCACTCCTTTTTTACCTCCACGATGGGCCCAAGAGACCCCCACAGGCACCCGAAAGGGTTCCAAGTGAGTGAGCCCCAAAAGAGTCCCAAAAGCTCTAAAGAATGTACCAAGGGAGACCCCATATGGCGCCGGGAATCTTCTGAGAGGCCCCCACAGGGCCCCACATTCTGCCCTGTTGGGGGCTCAGGCTAATCCCAGCCTCGGTTTCGCTAATGTCCTCCTTCCCCAGCCTCCTCCCATATACCAGGGACGTGATGCTTAATTTTACTAGCACCCCTAATCCTCACTCCCGCTTCCTCTTTGGGACTCATTTATCTTCAGACCAGCTCATACTCAGGCCACTCAAACTCTCTCACACACATACACACGTAGACTCGCTCATACTCAGACCCACTCAGATTCACTCAAGCTCGGACCAATCTACTCAGTTCCGCTTGCGTACAGACTCGTTCACAATCAGTCGTCATATTCATTCATACTAAGATCACTCATGCGCAGACTCACTCGCGTTCACACTAAGCAATATTCAGACCCACTCGTGCTCGGACTCACTCCAACTATGTCTGACTCACCCATTCTCAGACTCAATCCGTCGTCGACTAGGCGTCCCCATCAGGCAAACATAGACCCACCTTCGTACAGACCCCATGACCATCGCGATGTATGACACGGGCCTCGTTCGGACCTCGTATGCAGAATTGCTACCCTCTAACGCCCATCGCAAGGGTAGAAACCCATTTGATCAACGCTACTACTTGGAATATTGTGATGTTTGCTGTGTTCCCTCTCGCGCCCTCCCCCATCCTCCTCCCTGCTTCTTTCGCCCCGCCTGCTTCCTCCTCTTGCTCTGCTTGTGAGTATGTGTCCCTGCTCATCCTCCTTCTCCTCCTCGTGATCTTCCGCACGCCCCTGGTCC
>CAUYUJ010006014.1:199379-219379 GCA_963575745.1 Prorocentrum cordatum | reverse complement strand
GGGGGTGGGGGCGGGATGGCACTCCCGCCCTGCGCATGAGGGGGGGAAACTACGGGGGAGGGGGAATGGGCCCCTCCCGTTTTTGGGGATGGGGACCGCCCAGTTTCCGGGCGTCCGAAATGTTTTGAAATGGGCGGGGGTTACAACCTCCCCCCATCAAGCGACCACAGAACGCGCTCTTCCGCACATGGGCATCTCACCGTGGAGCCGCGAAGGGGTCATGACACGGTCCTCTTCCCGCCCAGATTGTCGGGACCTCTTTTGCAGAGTTGCAAATGGGGGGGGTACACATGTCTCCCTTCAAAGCCCGAAGACCATCGTGATGTGGCAGGCATGGCACTCAGGCATCCCTTTGGGAAGCCGCCAGGTGGTATGACACGGGCCCGTTCGTATCCAGATTGTCGGGACTTCTCTGGCGAAGCGTCGCTTCGGCCCAGTAGACGAGTCTCATTTCCAGGCCCCATGGCCACCATAACGCAGCAGCATGGCGCTTGGGCATCCGACTGAGGAGCCGCCACTCGTACTCATATCTATCTACAGTCAGACCCACTCGAACTCAGCCACTCAGACTCGCCCTTACTCCGACGCTGATAGCAAGTGAGCCCGTCAAATGAGAGATGCACATATAAGGGCCTCCACGTCGAATAGTCCCACCAACCCTCTGGGCGTAGGTGGTCTAGGGAGCTTCCTCTTCCAACCCCCTTCTTCCCCTTCGGGGCGGGGTGTATCAATGTTCCCTATTCATATACACCCCCTCCCCCAGGCGACTGGCAGCCAACCAGGAACCATGAGGACCCCATGCTCACCCCCCACATCATCCCTGTCAAACAAAAATGCAACATGCACTCTGCCTCCACATGTGGAGCATGTGCGGCCAACCCGATGCTCCCCCCCACCATCCCAGCCAACAAAAACAATAGAAAGTACACTTTGGGGCAAAGTCTTGAGTCATGTTCGTAAGGCCCGCGAACACTTTGTGTCGTTTGTGACGGGGACGGCGAGGGGGTCAACATATTGCCTGCTGCGCACAAAGCTACCGTCCCTAACAAAAAACAGTACAACAGTACAGCATGCATCCCGCGGCTGAATCTGGATCATGCGCGGCCCCTCGCGATCACTGTCAAGTGCTTTTTTACAGGGGCGGCGGGGGTGGTGGCGTATGGCCTGCTATGGGCAGGCCCGCCAGACGCAATGATGGGCATTGGTTTTTGATAAGGATGGTGGGGGCCGACGTGTTTCCCGATGTGTGCTGCCACGTGCGCAGGCGCACCTGACACACTCTGCACGTGCCCCGGATGTTGCGCATCTGGCGCGGCTGGAGTGTGCGGCACACCTGGCGCACACGGAGCACGTGGCGCATCTGGCGCACCAGGCGTGCCTGGCACGCGTGGCGCACCTCGCCCCAGCTTCGCGCACATGGGGTCGGTTTTGATTCCCAGTAGCTGCCCGTCCAAAGACGACCGCTGAACATGCTCAGGCTCGGGTGTTACTTATGTCTTGGGAGGGCGGGTGGGACTGAGCTAGACGGCTTGCTATCTAGGGGGTGCCTTGACCCCTCCCGTATACCTCATCCCCCTGGACCTGGACGGAGGCCGTCACGAGGTGTCAAAATGAACGGTTTCGCCTAAGACGCCTCCAGGAGGGCCTCAGAGAGCCCAAGATGACCTTCAAGATGGTTTAAGATAGCCCAAGATGCCTCAAGATGGCTTCCAAGATGCTCCACGATGCCCCAAGGCCGCCCCAAGACTAGTCCAAGTGGCCAAAGCGTTCCCCAAGGAGGCCCCGAAGGGGCCAACACCCTTCCAACACCTAAGGGAAATCAAGGTGGTTTGCCTTCTCGCCCGTTCGCGTCCAATAGCCTTCCGAGGCCTCAAGATGGCTCCATGATGGCCCCTGAGAGCCCTAACCGAGGCCCAATAGAGCCCTAAGGTGGCCCCAAGAGCGCCTAAGAGCGCCCCAAGAGCGCCCCAAGAAGGGTCCAAGAGACGATGTTTGGGGCTCCCGAGGGGGGACCCGAATTAAGGACCCCCCCTTCTGTGATCGATCTCCTCCAAGATGGCCCCAAGAGCGCCCCAGGGCTCCCAAGAGCGCCACAAGAGGGCCCCAAGAGGCGCCCAGGCGGCCCCAAGAGGCGCCCAAGACGACTCCAAGAGGCTCCCAAGAGATCCTGAAGATGCCTCCAGGGGATCCCAGAGGCACCCAAGACGCTCAGAGGCGCCCCTGGGCCCGCCAAGAGGCCCCCCGGGCGCCCCAAGAGGCCTCCAACAAGCTTCCAAGAGACATCCGAAGAGACTCCGAGAGGCATCGCATCAAAGAGGCTTCTGGCTCTTCTGCTCGCCCCTTTCCTCCTCCTTCTCCTCCTCATCCTCATCCACCTATTCATCCTCCTCCTCCTTCTCCTCCCTCCTCCTTCCTCCCTCCCTCCAGACCACGACGCGGGGGTGCGTCGCGGTCTGACCCTCGGCATACGCAGCTGCGTTCAAGACTGTGCCCACCACCACCACCACCACCACCACCCTCCCCCGCCTCCTCCTCCTCCTCGTTCTCCAGCTCCTCCTCCTCCTCCTCCTCCTCCTTGTTCCTCCTCGCCCTCCTCTTCCTCCTCCTCCTGCTCCTTCTCCTCTCTCTCTCCTCCTTCTCCTCCTTCTCGTCGCCCTCGTCCCCTCCCTACTCCATCTCCTCCTCCTCATCATCATCTTCTCCTCATTGTCCTCATCCTCGTCCTCCTCCTCCTCCTCTTCCTCCCCCTCCTCCTCCTCCTCCTCCTCCTCCTCCTCCTCCTCCTCCTCCAACGACGACGATTCCACCTCCATCCGCCTTCTCTTGGGGTACACCCTGCGAAATGCTTAAGAAATCATGGGTTAAGAAATTCATAGTCTCAGAACTTGAATGAAAACCCAGAACTTCTATCAAAATCTCAAGATTTACATTGAAACGTTAAGAATAATCGAGACTCTGGCCGAAAACTTAAGTTTTCTTAAGCATCGCCTAAGGTGTATATGACGGCTTCCCCCCGCCATTTGTTCTTCTGCATGCTCCCCCGCTTCCCTGATCCCCTCAACTCCCCTGGGCATTGTTTCTGCATGGGCTGGTGGGGACACGCGAAGAGTCAACAATTCACGGATCAATCTTCTACTTCCATTCTCACGGTACTTCGCCTGGGGGATCGTTTCTGGATGGGCCAATGCGGACACACGAAGCTTCAGCAATTTCCCAAATCCACATTCCCTGGGCCACGGCAGGGGACGAAGCCAGTGCGATATCAAACACAAGACGCACTGAGTCACCATCAATGTTCCTTGGTACATGTAAAAGAAGCCGCGGCCCCTTAGCTGCGTGAGAAGCTTACATTGATCGTGCAGCCAAGCCTGGGCTTGTGTGACGGGCCCTGCCAAGCTGTCGATCGGCGGGACGAGCGTGCCTATACTGTCAGGGTCAGCCTCGATTACCGCAGTGACAATCCCGAAAATGAACATGTACGCTGAGAGAATGTAGTGGAAAGGGTCCACGAGGCTGCCAAAGAGATTGCAGACGTTCATGAGGCCAACCACGCTGGTCGCAGCACCCCCCACGAAGCAGAGAATGGAAATGCCCCTGGGCCCCTGCTGGATGTAGCTCTGGAACACCATGAGGCCCTGGTGGCCGTAGTACTTCCCCGCAGCCAGCGCATGGCCGCCCAATTGGACGGCCTGCTGCCGCACAGCCTCTCGGGTCGCGGGATCCATGATGGCCTGCTCGGCTATCTGCGCCGCCACGGGCTTCCCGGGCTGCTGCTGCTGCCGCTGCTGCTGCTGCTGCAGCCGCCCCTGCGGAAGCAGCGCCTGCTGGTGACTCCCGTCCGTCGGGCCAGCGCCACCACCAGGGAAGCCCCCCAGGCGCAACGGCTGCGCGAACCCTTCGGGCGGGGTCGTGACATGCACGCCACCACCAGGGAAGCCCCCCAGGCGCGGCGGCTGCGCGAACCTGTCGGGCGGGGTCGTGACATGCACCGGCAATGCCGTGACAGGCACTTGCGGGGTCGTGACAGGCACCTGCGGGGTCGTGACAGGCACCTGTACCAAAGTCCGAGGAGCGTGGCCCCCCTGCAGGTCCAGCACCGTTGGCGGAGGCGACGCCACCTGTCCAAGGGGGATGCCCGCCATGCCCAAAGTAGCGTTCCAGTGCCCTGCCTTGGCCGACGCTCCGTGTGAATCGTCAAAGCATCAGGCAAGAGATATTAGCCGAAGTAGCTACGGATGCCCCAGTGTACTGGGATGAGAAGCTTGTTCCAGCTGCTTGCGCTAACAACGGCAAACAACATCCAAACGATAGGTGATGCTCGACGAAGATGATGGATTGAATTCCCTGTAGCTTCGTTTGTGCAGCCAAGTGTCAGATTTCACGCATCATGCGCACGAGTTCGACATGCCTCAGGAACGGATTTTCATATCACAGTCTCAAATATGTGCGACGACGGATCCACACGTGATGTACCACATCTGGACAATCCAGTGACGTGCGCTGATTGAGATGTTTTGGAACGCGTACGAACATACATACGCCTTTGTCGATGCACATGGAACTGCCGAATGCAAACGGGACAAACAACTGGATACATGACATGGGTGGACCTGTGTGTGCGTCGTAATTCGCCCCCCCCCCCCCCCCGCAATCCAACGGGCTGCGGAGCTGAGGATTCCTTGCCAGGAAGCATGAGTGCACGTATTTGATATCATGCACGCTCCGTGCCTATAGGTATATGCAAACCTAAGGGCCTGTAATGTGGCATTCGCCAACCCAGACAATGTTACCTCTTGTCGTCTGGGACCCCCCTGAATGGTACATCCAGCAAGCCTTGACAATGTTTCATCAGATCGCCTGTCTGTGTCTCAGAATCGACGATCGAAGGTGTCTCGAAGGTACTTCCCGAAGACTCCAAGCTGTGTCAAATGCCCCAGGAACGCTTAACATCACCAGCACGATTGTCTCAATACTGCCGAGAGGCCTCAATATGCCCCCACGTGGCGCCAAGATAACCCCCAGAAGACGGCCCAGCCCAGTGAGGCCCGAAGATGGCCCCACGATGACACAACTATAGCCGCGGCATGGCCCTGGAATGCCCCAAGCTTGCCCGAGATTGTCCAACAACTCTGCAAGATGCCCCCAAGATAATGACCCAATCGAATTCCAAGGAAGAAGCAACGATCTGCAGAAACAACGGAAGCATGCGCTCGCGCAGCAACAACAGAAATAACAAACCGCGAGCCCACAATCCAAAGATGACCCCGAGACCGCCAGCAGGCCCGAAGAGGCCTCCGAGAGACACCAAGAGGTGCTCGTAGAGCTCTCAACACGCAAATCAGCGCCCAGATAACGACGAGAGAGCGTTTTCGAATGTCAACTTGAACACTCGCAAAATGTATTTTTCAGGTTGTGTGCGACGTCCTTTCCTCCTAGTGTTTTGATCGAAATACTACACCTACAGCCTTGAGAATTGCACCATAAAACGCGCCATGATCGACTGCAGGGAATTAAATTCAGGGTTCCCAAAATGAATGTTCAAATCTCTCACAATCTTCCGAAAACCGACCCTAGGTCATCACATTGTCCGCCCGAAGGCCCCCAGGAGGCTCCAAGAGATCCCCAAGAGGCCTCCAAGAGTCCTCCGATACGGCTCCGGCAGGCACCCCAAGAGACCCTTCTACATTCAAGAGGCCTCTGGTCCACCACCCAAGCACGGTGGCGGCATGGGCCGAAAGCCACTCGATCCGCCGCCCCCTGTCGATTCATCGCAGGGGTGCCTGACATGCTGGATCCTTTCGGTTTTGGTTTTGGTTCTTTTTCCAAAAGAACTCCCCCTGGCGCTTCGGCCCGTCCCGCCGGGGTCCCGGGAGGCTCTTCCAGGACCCCAACGTCCACAACAAATCCTCCAAGACGGCTCAAGATGGCCTCCAAGATGGCCACGTTGGCCCAAGATGGCCTCCAAGATGGTCCAAGATGGCCTCCAAGTCCGCCCCAGATGGTCCAAGACGGCATCCAAGACGGCCCAAGAGAGTCTAAGACGGCCCAAGACGGCCCAAGAGACCCCCCAGAGGCCTCCAAGACGGCCCAAGAGGCCTCCAAGAGGTCCTCCAGGAGGGCCCGAAGAGGCCAAAATCGTTGATTTGTCTTATGTTTTTGAAGGATTTGGGGATTTGCTTCTTCTCGGCATTCCGACGGCTCTAGACGGCCCAAGAGGCCCCCAAGATCGCCCAAGAGGCCCCCAAGAGGGCCCCATGACGGCCCAAGTGGCCTCCAAGACGGCCCCAAAACGGCCCAAGAGGCCTCCAACACGCCCAAGATGGCCTCCAAGACGCCCAAGATGGCCTCCAAGACGGCCCCGAAGCGCCCCAAGAGGGCCCCAAGTCGGCCCAGAAAGGCCCCCAAGACGGCTCCCGACGGCGTCAGACGTGCCAGGAACCCACCAAGATGGCCGAAGTTGGCTCAAAGCTGGCCCAAGACGGCCCACAGAAGGCCCCCAGGAAGGCCAGAAGAGGCCAAAAATATGGATTGTCCTGAGGTATTTGACGGATTTTTGCATTTGCTTCTTTTCGACCTTCCGACGGCCCGAGACGGCCCAAGAGCCCCCAAAGATCGCCGAAAGATCGCCCCAGACGCCTCCAAGATGGCCCCAGAACGGCCCAAGACAGCACCAAGAGGCCCCCAAGACGGCACAGGAGGCCTTGAAGACGCCCAAGATGGCCTCCAAGACGGCCCTGGAGCATTCCAAGAGGGCCCCAAGTCGGCCCATAGAGGCCCCCCAAACGGCTTCCGACGGCGTCAGACGGACCAGGAGCCCACCAAGACGGCCGAACATGGCCCTAAGATGGCCCAAGACGGCCCAAGAGGCCTCCAAGATGGCCTCCAGGAAGGCCCGAAAAGGCCAAAAACATTGATTTCCCATGGGTTTTTGAAGGATTGTGGCATTTGCATGTTTTCTGCCTTGCGACGGCCCGAGACGGCCCAAGTGCCCACAAAGATCGCCCAAGAGGCCCAAGACACGGCCCCAAGAGGCCCCCAAGACGGCCCAAGAGGTCTCCAAGACGCTCAAGATAGCCTCCAAGACGGCCCAAGAGCCCTCCAAGACGTCCTCCAAGAAGGCCCGAAAGGGTCAGAATGGCCTCCAGACGGCGCCAAGATGACCTTCAAGATGCCCACGTGTTCCCCGAAGGCTTTCCAAACCGATTCGGGAAACACATGGTCCGATAGCTTGGCAGGCCCCTGTCGATTCATCGAGGGCCTGAAGAGGCCTCCTCTTCTTCCTCCTCCTCCTCCTCCTCCTCCTCGTTTCCCGTCCTCTCCCCAATGCTCCCCCAAAGGGTTCCAGAACGGCTAATAGCTTGGCCAGACTTCGGCCCAACGTTTGACCGCATTGGCGCTTCCACAAGGCAGGGGCCGGCGGTGATTCGCCGTGGGCGTCTTCGATACGCCGCCCATGTTGCCTGCCACAGGGGTGCACGGCATGCTGAATTCCAAGTTGGTTTTGGTTTGAAACTTAGTTTCAACGTTTCCAGTGGGGCATCAACCCAGCCAGCCGGCCGGCAAGAAGGACCCATGAAGTTGTGTACATTCGTATTTTTTCTTACAGATGGCCAAGATGGTCTTCAAGACGGCCAGGACGGCCTCCAAGACGGTCCCAAGACGCCTCCAAGACGGCCAAGATGGCTCCAGGCAGCACACGAACTCCCGAAGACGCCCAAAAGGACCTCCAGGAGGGATCATTCTTTTAAAATAAAAACTTTCTGTGAGTTAGGCGTTATTGCTTGTTCGGGCTCCCTTCGCCCCACGACGGTCACGAGGCCCCCGGAGGCGCCCCAAGAGGCCCCAGGGATCCCCAAGAGGCTCCAGGAGGCCCCCAGGAGGCCCGAAGAGGGCCCCAAGGGGCTCCCAGGAAGCCCCCAGGAGGCACTAAGAGGGCCTCAAGATGCCTCCTCTTCTTCGTCTTCTTCTTCCTCTTCCTCCTTTTTTTCTCCCTCCTCCTCCTCCTCCTCTTCCTCCGCCTGCTCCTCCTTTCTCTTCCTCCCCCAAGTTTCCACGGAGGGGTTCCACACAACTGCTGGGGGAACACGTAGTCCACCAGCTTGGCCAGACTTCGGCCCCACGTGTGGCCGCATGGGCACTTCCACACTGCAGGGGGCGGCGCCGATTCGCCGCAGGCGCCTTCGATACGCCGCCCCCTGTCGATTTATCAGGGGGTGCCTGCCGTGCCTGGCGTGTACAATCCTTCTCGGAGGGTTCCCACTGGCATCCGGCCCAGCCCGCCCGCCACCCAGGGGGCCCCGGGCGAGAGATCTCTGGTTGCCCAACTCGCCTCCGACACGGCCAAGGTGGCATCCGAGACGCCTTCAAGACGGCCACGATGGCCCCAAGATGGCCCAATATGCCCTCCAGACGGCCCAGGAGGTCTCCAAGACGCCCCAAGAGAGCTCCAAGAGAATCTCGAGGATACCAAAATCTTTGATCATCCAATGATATGCCCTTATGTTTTGCGAATGGTTTTAGCATTCTCGCCGTTTTGGGCCTACGACCCTCCAAGACGGCCCCATAGGCGGCCAAGATCGCACCAAGACGGCCCCTAAGAGGCCCGCAAACCTATCCAAGAGGACCCAAAACGGTCCAAGAGGCCCCCAAGACGGCTCCAAGATGGCCCCACAGACCTTCAAGACGCCCCTAAAGCGTCTAAAGAGTGTCCTATGATTGCCTAGAGAGGCCCCCAAAACGGCCTCAGAAGGCCACAGGGTCCCTTAGAGGCCCATGGGGCCCCCAAGAAGCCCCCAAGAGGCCCCATGAGGCCTCCAAGAGACCCCAACAAGCATCCAAGAGGCCCCCAGGAGGCCCCCTATGAGACCCCCAAGCGGCTCCCAGGAAGCCCCCAGCAAGCCACAAGACGGCCTCAAGAGGCCTCCTGTTCCTCCTCCTCCTCCTCCTCCTCCTCCTCCTCCTCCTCCTCCTCCTCCTCCATCTCATCATCCTTTCTCTTCCTCTCTCAAATGGTCCCACACGGTGGTTCCACAACGACTGGGGGAACACGTAGCCCAATAGCTGGGTCAGACTTCGGCCCAGAGTTTGGCCACATAGGCGTTTTTAAGAGGCAGGGGACGGCGGTGGTTCTCAGCAGGCGCCTTCGCTAGAGGTGGCACGGTGTTCTGTCTCTGCTCCCATCTCGAGGCGCTCTCTCAGCCGACCTGGGGCAGTCGTCAGCCTGCCTTCGTGCGCGCGTCAACTCCCTCGCGGCCTTCCGGGGCCTCCTGGCCCCCCTTCGGGGTCGGCGGAACAGGCCGCAGGGCCTCTCCGAGAGTGGACGTCCCCAGATCCCTCCCCCCGACGGCGGCAGCAGCGGCCGCCAGCGCCGACGCCTCCTGCCGCGGAGCCGCGGCTGGCGCGGACGCCGCGCCGTCGCCGCACTCGGCTCCTCCGCCTGCTGGGTGGTGCCAGACGAGTTCCTGGCCCACAGGGCTCGTCAGACATGAACCGACGGCTTGTGTTTTCGGTGCCTGTGCGGTCAGCGCTACTTCAATGCTGGCATGGACTGTTTGACCCATACGCAGGGGTGTCCGAAATCTGGCCACACCCTCTGACGAGTGTCCGAAATCGAGCGCCACGATTTTGAAGAGCGTGTCAATCTATTTATTCGGTTCGCCTCAAGATGGAGCGACCAATGCTGGGGGCCCCGTGGGCCAGGGACGCTGGTACACCTACGGGTCCTCAGCGAAACAAGCTCGAGCTCCCAGGGCCTTCCCCAGGACCAACTTTTCGTCCCAGGTTGATGTCTGACGATCCTGGGGCCCGTGGGGGGCCCCAGGAAGCCGAGCACGCCGAAACAACCCAGGAGACCCGCTTCCCTCAGGAGCCGCTCGCAACATGTAGCGGTCCCGCTGCTCCCCAAGACCTCTCCCGGGGTGCGCCTTCTGGCCAGGGCCCCGAAGCGAATCCGGCAGCGGTGGGCGAGCGTGGGGTGGCGGGATCGGCGTCTTTTCCTCCCGTGGCCCTTGGATCGGGTGCGCCGAAGAGGTGGGCCAGGAAGCGGGGAGGACGCGCACCATGGCCCGATGTGCGCGGACGAGCGCGTGTCTGGGAAGAGAGAAGGGGGGCCATGAAATACGGGAGACTCCAGCCCTGGCCACGATACCTGGACGCACCCGAGCGGGACAGGGACACATCCCCAGAGATCCGATGTCTGTTTTTTCCAGTGAAGGCATCGGATCAGGAAACATTAGACAAGGAATACAATGTTTAGAAACCAATGGAACTCCAATCGTGGATTGGCCACGGATACCACCACCACCCTCATGTTACAAAGAATCCTCCAGATTCTGAGGGCTCCTGGGCACGTTCTTTCGACAACGACCCCAACCGTGCGCTTGATGGGCACAGAGAAACGACTCTCCCCCCTCCCCCACAATTCAAAATTGGCTCGTTCACGCAATACCGCTTGGACACTCAAACTCAGAAGATCCGACACCAACGCTGCATCAGGGGGGAGGGGGGGGAGTTCGAACCATATGTCACGCGTGAGTGCTGCTTAACTGTTTCCGACACCAGCACCGCGGGCCTCCGAAGTTCATGCCTGTGCCGGCTCTTCTCTTGCCGTCGCTCGGACGTCCATTTCCCGTGCATGTTTCGGCGTCGTGCGTGCTGTTTTTTGCTCGATGGCCCAGGATGGTCCTCGATGGTTCTCGCCGAGAAGACACGCACAGGTCCGAGCGATGCCGCACTTTGGAAGCCTGGGCTCGGCAGCCCCAGCCTGGCTCGTCGCCCAGCCACGCCGCGGCGGCGCTCCTCCGCGCGGCCGCGGCGGACGCCCCGCCCAGGGCGCAGGTGCACATTTGGGCGGCGGGGGCGCGCGGCCGAGGGGAAGCCGAGGGCCGAGAGCACGCTGCCCGCGCCGGGAGGGAGCGCTGGCTGGGCACGGTCAGTTTTTTTTGTTTAAAACATTTTGATTCCAAAAAACATGTATTTATATGACAATATATATATATATGTATGTATATATACTGCTTGTGCATGCCACGACACTGGACACCCTACCAGTCCTATCACCGAATGTAAGATGCGTTTAAGATGTCGGAACAAATGTCCTGAACATGTTTCAAGCATGTTTTTTACATGCTTAAACACATGTTCAACACATGTTTTGGACATCTGGATTTTGTTTGCCAACCTGCTTGCTTTGCTCTCCACGGATCGTCCTCCACAATGTTATGTCTGGCGCAGCACGTGTTTCTTAACTTCCGTAATGTCCACACCGCGCCACGCGGAGAACTGGCGGAAGCCCCTCGACTGAGAACCACAACGATGACAAGGCACATGACGAGGGAGCAAAGAAAGCGGAGGCCTGGCTGGGCAGCGTGAGGGCACTGGATGGCGAACCGTTGGATGAGGAGCTCAGGGTCTGGACGCAGGTGGAACACAAAGGAGGATGATGATCGTGAAGGAGGGCAAGAGGAAAAGGAGGACAAGCAGGGGGAGGGAGACTCGCAGCTGGAGAGTGCAGGATGAAGAAGGCGCGTACAGTCCAACGAAATGCCAACCAAGGGGGACCTCGGGAGCGAACAGCGGGCGGATGGGGAGACGAGGACAGCGGTCTGATCGCGTGGCAGGGGCTCTCTTTCTGCCAGCAGCGATGGCCTGGACGCCGTGGCAGACCAGGTCTTACAATGACCGGTGCCCCACATAGGAAGGCACCAACTATACACCAACACCGATCCTGGCCAGGATCGGTGTTGGTGTATAGTTGGTGCCCTCCGAACTGGTGCCCCACAGGACAGGCGACAACGTCGCAACAACACCGGTCATTTCAGGCGCTTCTGGTTGCGCCGCGAGGCCAGGCTGTCCTCCTGCAGACACCGCGGGCAGTCGCACGTGAAGCCGTACTCCAGCAGGCGGCGCCGGCGGATCTTGACGTCTGCGTCCTCCATGATGTAAGAGATGCACAGCTCGTCGCCGGGATTGATGGGCGTCAGAGAGACGGCGGAGAGGCTGGCCGAATTCCTCGGAAAGACAATCTTGAGGTTAGGCACACACGAGTGGTTGAGACGCGCGACGGACGCGAACAGGGCCGTGCCGTGGAGGGCGGGCCAGGGCGCCGACAGCAGCTGCTCCAGCGTCAGCCCGTTCACCTCCGCACGCGCCTGGGCCATGGCAGCGCCTGCCACCGCCGCGTCTGCCGCCTCCTCGTCCATGTTGGCGACGTCTATCCCCATCGCGATGTTCGGGGCGCATCCGGCAGCGGTGTCCTCTACGTCGTCCCCGAAGATGCCAGTAGTCTCCTCGCCCCACACGCACTTCATGACCCACTCTTTCTCCCGCAGCAGGCGGTCCAGGACCTCGAGCTCTGCAACGGCCTGGGGGTTTCCTGGACCTGCCGCTGCCAGCTGGCTGCCGCGCGCCACGAAGAGCTGGCCCACTGGCGACGGCACCTCGACGTCGATGTTGTTATATTCGAACATGCCCAGCACCTCGGAAAAGAACCAAGGGCCCGACTCGAACAACACGTTGGCCTCCTCTGGGGCATGCTCCGCCAGCGCCTGCTGCAGCAGCGCAGCGGCCTCTGTGACGAGGCCGCGTGTGTGCAGCATGAAATCGTGATCCTTGACACCTCCTGGCGGCGCTCGGCAGGCCTGGACAAAGGGTGCGTGGCAGAAGCCGAGCAGCTCGGCCATGAGTGCCTTCGTCCGTTCTGCGCCGCCACCTGCCGCCTTGGCGCGGTTGATCAGGTGCGCCAGCACGTGCGCTGCGAGCAGAAGGGTGTCTGCGTGCTCAATCGCGTGGACCTTAAACCGCACTAGCGGGTGCTCCTGGCTCTTGACGGGCCCAGTGCACAGCAAATTGTGCGAGTGCCGGAAGTGAGCGTCTCGACACGCCTCGGAGCAGTAGAGCTCGCCGCAGCCCTGGAGGCAGCGCGCGCCAGGCCCGCAGGACCAGCCAGCGGCGGCCCCAGCTTGCTGCAACGTGGCGTCCCAGTGCTGCACCAGGCCGCCGATTGAGCCCATGAGAGGCGCAAACCTGGCCTCACCGAACAAAGTCTCCAGCTGCGCCTGCAGGGAGCCTATAAAAGCGCAGCAGTTCGCACATGCAGCGACCACTCGGCGGTTCCCAGTGTGCTGGATGCCAAACACCGGCTCGTCCGTGAAGACTTGGACGCCTGCGCCGTGGCTGCCCAGCGCGAACAGGCCCAAGCCCTTGTTCGGCACAGAACGCAGCTCGCAGCCAGGAGGCGCCGGCGGCCCGGACGACGGGACCGCCATGGCGCCGCGCGGTCGGCGCGGGCCCGTGGCCAGTCGGGGCCAATCGCGGCCAACGGAATGGGCAGCGTGCCAGGGCACGGGGCCTCTTCAGGGTTAGTTGCGGGTGCCGGCGGCTAGCGGAGTCGGCGGCGCGTCCAGGCAAAGGACTAGTCGGGGCTAGTAGCAGCTAGGAGCGACGGGCAGAATCGGCGGCGCCGCCGGGGCAAAGGGCACGTCACGTCGGGGCTAGTCTCGGTGACGGCGGCGTGCCAAGACAATGGGCGAGTTGGGCGGGGCGAGTCGCGGCCAATCTGATCGGCGGCGCGTCAGGACAAAACTGGTCAGAACTAACGGTAGCCAATGTAATCGGCCGCGCCGCCAGGGCAGGGCTGGTCGGGGCTAATCGTGGCCTAGTCGAGGCTAGTGGCGGTCAACGGGATCGCCAGCCCTCCCAAGCAGAATGCCACGTGGCAGCAAGCGGAACCAGCGGAGCGCAAAGGCAAAGGGCTGGGGCTAGTGGCGATGAGCGTAGTCAGATATCGTTTTTCAACGATCCACGATAAGGGCCATTACTGGCCCCGCCTCCCCACCCCGCTTCCGCCCCCCCTTGGTAACATCACGTTTTGCGCCCTTCTAGTAGTAGCTAAGGACAGCTAGAACTAGCATGTAGGCAGGGACCTGCGAGGGATAGCTAGGCACAGTGTGTGGGGGATGGCTGAGGGCCACGAGCAGCCGACGTAGCGCCTGTACGCGCCACAGTATGCCCGCGGAGGGACCTCCTGGTAGACCACAATGCCTGTGTACACTAACATGTCAGCGTGCACTGCGTACATGTACCGTACACCACTGCCCCTGTGAACACAGTGCTTGCGAGCACCAGTGAGCTGGTGAGAACTTCAATGCCCGCGTACACCCCAGTGCCTGTGTACACCAGTGCTGGTGTACACCACAACGCCTGTGTACTCCACAGGGCCTCTTTGCACGACATTGCCTGTACACACCAATGCCTGTGCGCATCACTGCGTGTTTACCCCACGCTGCCTGTGTAAACCGCAGTGTCCCTGTACACAGCGATGACTGCCTACACCACTTCTTTCTACACCACAGCTGCTCGTGCGAGACATGGGAAGGATCAAGCGAGGCGCGTGCGCGCATTACGCGCGCGCCACTCTTTCCATGTTCTTCGCGCTGGCTCAGGACGACGAGCAATCGCTTCGCACCCACCATACGAAGTCGCTGTCCAGATAGAGGGTCTGGCCGTGGAACCTTGGCGCAACGCGGCTCCCGAGGAAGCGGGACAGCGCGATCGGGATGCCAGGGAACCTGCGCGCGGGGCGCTGCCACGAGCACAGACATCCGTCCGCTCAAACTTTTTCGATGCGTCCCCAGAAGTCTGGACCACTTCCCTGGGGTCATGTTGTTCCCATCATACTTAAGGACCACATCCCAGAAATAATTCCGAGCACCCGGAAAGGTGTCAAACGAGTGTCAAAACAGTGTCGGGCGAGTGTCTCCCAGGGCCCGACACGTGAAAACGCTTGAGTTTCGGTCCTTTGCTTGGCGCTCGAAATTCTTTCTGGCAGTCAGGGCTAACATAATTTGGAACATCATAACCCTGAGTGTCAAAACAGTGTCGGGCGAGTGTCTCCCAGGGCCCGACACGTGAAAACCCTTGAGTTTCGGTACCCTTTTTGGCGCTCGAGATTCTTTCTGATAGTCAGGGCTAACATAATTTGGAACATCATAACCCTGGGGCCGTTTTTTTCTCGCCCCGAGGCACCTTTTGACGGCCCCGAGGCCCAGCGAGGACCCCCTCGGGAGGCCGAGAGCGGCCCCAAGAGCCCGCGCCGCGCCCCGATGCTCTCTGGAGAGCCCTGCACCTCCGGGAGGGCCGACGTGCCCGGCATCGGCGTGCGCCGCCTGCCCGCGATCTCGACGCGACCCGCGCAGCTCGTCTTCTCGGGTCGGGCGAAAGGGGGGGATAGCAAAGGGGGGGTTTGAGAATCAGCTCACGTAGCTGATTTTCCCGGCGCCTCCCGGCGCCGGAGGCGACAATGTATCGAGGAATGGGCCCCTCGGTGAGGCCGAAACCAGCTGCATGCAGCAAATTTCGTAACCCCCCCTTTCCCAATCCCCCCCTTTCGCCCGGCCCGATCTTCGTGCTTCCGCGCCGCGCGCGCAGGGCGGTCACCTTCGCGCTCGGCTGCCCCGAGGGGCCACACGCAAAAGGGCATCGTGTTGCCACGGAGCTCCACGCGCGGGCCGAAAACGCAGGTCCGACGCGCTACGCGCTCCAAAACGTGGTCCACATACGTGGAGCCAACACGCAACGTATTGACAAGGACGTCTTGAGCACTGACTACCTACCAGACCACCCCAACCCAACCCGAAGACCCGAATTTCGGGTTGGGGGGGGTATGGGCTCCATACGTGTTTTTTCGATGTTCCCGGACCCCCCCCCCACTGGAAATCGAGGGTCAATCTGAGCCTTCGGGTTGGGTTGGGGTGGTTTGGTGGGTGGTGAAGCACGGGCCGTCTTGCGTGTCAAAACGGGCGCATCGAGGCCGCGAAGTCTTCGCGCCGTCGCGCCGCCCCCCCCCGCAGAGGGGACGGCTCCGCAGGCCCGGCCGCGGAGCGCCCCCCCCCCTCTGGGAGAAGAGCGGCCTCCTCGGGCCCGGAGGGCCCCAGAGGACGTCGGAGCTTCCCAGACTTCGCGGGGCCACCACGTTCAAGAAGGTGGAGGGACAAATGAATTATATATTTTCACAAAAAAAAGAAACATCATTAACTGGATTAAAAAGACGTAAATTATCAGAATCAAAGGGATGGAAGGCGTCGGGGGGAAAAGCGGCACGAGAGAGAGAAGGGAAGAGGCAGAGAGAAGAGGCAGGAGGGGGAGGGAGAGAGGGAGAGGGGAGACAGGGAGGGGGGAGGATGAGGGTGATCATCGGCTGGAGAGTAGGGGGGGGCAGGAGGAGAATGCGAGGGATGATGATGATGATGATGATGATGATGATGATGATGATGATGATGATGATGATGATGATGATGATGATGATGATGATGACGATGAGGAGGAGGAGGACGACGACGAGCAGGCCAGGAAGGAAGAGGAGGAGGAGGGTGAGGATGAACAGCAGCAGGGAAGTGGGGGAAAAGGATGAGGAGCGTGAGGACCCGTGGAGCCCCTTGGACAGCTGGGCCAGTGGCTCTTCGAGGCCCTCCCTGTGAGCTGCCCCAGAGACTTCGAAACCCGCCAGCGCGTGACTACTTTTGCGGGGCGAGCGGCAACCTCAGCGCACCGCCCTCTGGACAGTCGTGCGCTCCTCTGCGCCCGTGCTTCGGCTACGCGCAGGAGTGACCCCGGGTAGGAGTGACCTTTGGTGCGCGGCTCTTTGGGGGCCGCGGGGTGACCAAACACAGGCGCGCAAGACGCTCCTGTCGCATCGCGTTCGGCCATCGGGGGGCCCCGTGGGGCCCGCACCAAAGGTCCCTCCGGCGAAAGGTCACTCTGACGTCTAGTCGGGTGCTGGAGCGGTCGGCGCGCGCTGGGCTCGGGGGAGCCTCCCGGGCTCGGGGGAGCCTCCCTGCCCTGCCCGGACCTCCGCGCGTCGCGACGCAGTGACGGGGGGGGGGGGGCGGGGCCGTCAGGGAACGGCATGGGGTGACGAGCCAGTCCCCCGGGAGGGGTCCGCACCTCAGGGGCAGGGGGCCACGCGCGAACCCTGCCCCCTGCCCCCCACGATTTCTGAGGGGGAGGGTGGGGTTCACTCTGCTCGGGAGCTCCCGAACGAGGTGAGCCCCACCCTCCCCCTCAGAAATCGTGGGGGGTAGGGGCAGGATTCGCGCGTGGCCCCCGAATCGTCGGGGAACCACGCTCCGAAAAGCTCGCGACGCGTCGCATGCCTGGGCATGGCCCCGGGCAGGTGCGCGGACGACAGGGGGGGGGGCCCAGGGCACGCGCGGAGGGAGGTAGAGTCGGGCTCCACGAGATCGGGGAGACACCGCGGCCCTGGCCACGATGTCCACACACCCCCAAGCCTGCGTCGAATGCCTGGGTGGGGTGCCTGCCAATTCTGCAGTCTGGCAGCGGAGCCGTGGGCGAGCATCCAGCTCAGGAGCCTCGTGGGCCTCCTCGGGGGCTCTCCTCCTCCTCCTCCTCCCCCTCCTCCTCCTCCCCCTCCCCCTCCCCCTCCCCCTCCCCCTCCCCCTCCTCCCCCTCCTCCTCCTCCTCCGCCTCCTCCTCCTCTGGGGGCACCCCCAGCCTTCCTGGGGAGCCCCCTCGCGCGGGGTCGGGCCTCGGCGTAGCCCACAGGTGTTCGTGCAGCCTCCGCTGCCCTGCTGCCTCCTCATGCTCAGCCACCTCCCTCCTCAGCATCCTCTCTCCCTCCTCCTCCTTTTCCTCCTCCTCCTCCTCCTCCCCCTCCTCCCCCTCCTCCTCCTCCTCCTCCTCCTCCTCCTGCTCCTCCTCATCCCTCTCCTCCTCCTCAGCATCCTCTCTCCCTTTCCTCCTTTTCCTCCGCCTCCTTTGTGCCCACTCGGCGCCGGGACATCGCGTAGTCGTGCCCCGCGAGCTCAGCCACATCCCTCCTCAACATCCTCTCTCCCTTTCCTCCTTTTCCTCCGCCTCCTTTGTGCCCGCTCGGCGCCGGGACATCGCGTAGTCGTGCCCCGCAAGCACGCACCGCGTCCGGGGTGCCATGCCCAGCAGGTCGCCAGTGATGCCCTCCAGGCTGTGGTCCCCGTCGATGAAGCTGAGGTGCACGCTGGCAATCGACCCGAAAGCCCGCTCCGAGAGCTTGCGGTGCATGAAAACACCAGGCCGGTCCTCGAGGAGGAGGAGGCGGAGGATGTACGAGCAGGAGCAGGAGGGAGACAAGGAGAATGAGGAGGGTGAGGAGAATCCGTCTTTTTGCATGTTCAAAACTGTTAGCCAGCGCGGACCCCAAACATTGTGCTTCTAGCAACATGCGGTGTGCAGCCTATGTGGAGCAACCTGTGCTCTCCTTTCAATTCAATGCGTGGTGCAACCGATGTGGTGCGCGGCTAATGCGGCGCAGCATATGTTTGGATATGCATGTTGTACAGACTATGTGGTGCAACCGATGTGGTGCAATCTATGTATGCGCAATTTATGCGGTGAAATATAAGTGGTGCAATTCACTTTGACCTTCTTGAAGCTGTCCTCTCCACTGCTCGTGCAAACATCCCACCCTCCCACCCGCAACTTGGTCGCAAGACCTCTTAAGACAAGACCGTGACGGTAGGTACCAGATGGCACTTGGCCACGACACCGACGCCGACGACGACAGCGACAACGACGACGACGGCGCCGCCGACACCGACGACGACGACACCGACGACGTCTCCAACGACTTCGACGACGACAGCGACCACGACGACGACGACGACGACGACGACGACGACGCGACGACGGACGACGACAACGACGACGACGACGCCGACGACGACGACGCCGACGACGACGACGAAGACAACGACGACGACGACAACGACGTCGCCAACGAAGACGACGACGAGGGAGGAGGGAGGACGACGACGGCGACAACGACGACAACGACGAGGGAGGAGGGAGGACGGCGACCACGCGAACGACGAAGAAGGAGGAAGGACGGCGACGCCGACGACGACAACGACGAGGGAGGAAGGAAGACGACGACGACGACAACGACGACGACGACGACGACGACGGCGACGAAATCGGAGGGACGACGACGAGACGCCGACGACGGACGACGACGACGACGAGGGAGGAGGAGGAAGGACGACCACGGCGACAACGACGACGGAAAGGACCACGACGCCAACGAGGACGACGACGACGAACACGAGGAAAGACAGAGGACGACGTAGGCGACGACGACGACGACGCGGGAGGAGGGAGGACGGCGACGACGACGACGACGCAAGAGCGCGCGCGCACACGCTTTTGTTGAAAACCCGTGTTGCGAAACCTTGTGTTTTTGTAGGTTTTTTGGACACACGATGTTGGAATCCTTCCGAAACCGATGAGTTTTGAAGGATTTCGGCATACGCGCGCGACGACGCGCGCGTCTGCACTTCGCCCTATTTTTTGCAAAGGATTCTCGCGACGGCACACGCGCAAGGGCGTTCGACAGATTTCGACATGCGCGCGCGCGAAGCCCGTTTAATAGCATGTGGTGAAAATCTTGACAAACCTATGGTTTTCTTAAGATTTCGCAAGAGCTCGCGCGGAAGCTTTTTTAGCAAATCGGTGTTGCGAAACCCTGTGTTTTTCTATGTTTTTTGGAAACTCGATTGCGAAATCCTTCCGGCACCGAAGGTTTTTGAAGGATTTGGGCATGCGCGCGCGACGACGCGCGCGTGTGCACTTCGTCCCATGTTTTGCAAGGGATTCGTGAAAAAGTGTTAGAACAAAAAATGTCACCGCATAGTGTTTTTTCAAGGGAACCTCAGGGGGGGGGGGTACCGGCCGGCCTGGGACATTGTGATTTCATATTCAGGATGGACATGTGGTCAGAATCATGTATGATTTACATACCCGAAAGGGGTACCGATAACATCCGATAACGCCCGGGGGGGGTAGAGTCTATTCTCTTTTTAGAAAGGAGAATTGACTACCCTGCACCGCGCTTGACCACCTCCACTGCTCGCGCAAACATCCCACCCACCCACCCGCAACTTGGTTTGCAAAATCTCTTAAGACCGTGACGGTGGGTACCAAATGGCACTTGGCAACGACAGCGACGCCGA
>CAUYUJ010006014.1:109379-196879 GCA_963575745.1 Prorocentrum cordatum | reverse complement strand
TTGAAGGTTTCTTGGACACACGATGTTGAATTCCTTCCGAAGCCGATGGGTTCTGAAGGATTTCGGCATACGCGCGCGACGACGCGCGCGTCTGCACTTCGTCCCACTTTTTGCAGAGGGTTCTCGCGACGGCACACGCGCAAGGGCGTTCGACAGATTTCGACATGCGCGCGCGCGAAGCCCGTTTAATAGCATGCTGTGAAAATCTTGACAACCTATGGTTTTCTTAAGATTTCGCAAGTGCTCGCGCGGAAGCTTTTTTAGCAAATCGGTGTTGCGAAACACTAGGTTTTTGCATGTTGTTTGGAAACTCGATTGCGAAATCCTTCCGACACCGAAGGTTTTTGAAGGATTTCGGCATGCGCGCGCGACGGCGCGCGCGTGTGCACTTGGTTTCATTTTTTTGCAAGGGATTCGTGGAAAAGTGTTATGCTAGAACAAAAGATGTCCCCGCGTATCGTTTATGACAAGGGAACCTCAGGGGGTCGATACCGGCCCCCCGGGGATAGTGCAAATTCATATTTAGGATGGACATGTGGTCAGAATCATATATATGATTTACATACCCGAAAGGGGGACCGATAACGCCGGGGGGGTAGAGTCTATTCTCTTTGTAGAAAAGAGAATATATGCTATGCTATCTACGTGGTACAGTCAACGTGGTGCAGTCGAGGCGGTGAAATGTGTGCAATCTACGCAATGCAATTCACCAGTGCTCGCATTGAGTCATCGAATCCCCTGCTCGCGCAATCATCCCACCCACCCACCCGCAACTTGGTTTCGAATCCATGCGACGGCGATTGCGATGAGTGCCTGGCGTTGGCTGGTGCATCTCTGTTGCCGCGCTAGCCCGCGCATGCTCGCACGAGCAGCGGCCAGCTAGTGCGGCGCGACCGACGCGGCCGCGGTGGCGCTGACCGTCAGGCACTTCCCACCGGACACTTCCATGCGAGTCGGTGACTTGGGCGGGCGCAGTATCATGGCGATGCCGACAAGGGTAGGCACGATGATGAGAGTAGCGATGATGGTGACGATGGTGGCGATGATGACGGCAAGGCCGATGACGGCGCCAATGTTCATCACGCCTGCCGATCATAACGATGACGATGTCCTCGCGTCGGTGATGCAGCTTTTGGAAGGAGTTTGACATGCGCACGCGGCCGACGCGCGCGAATGGCCCGCGTGGTATGACTTGCAGCGGATCGTGCCACTCCAGCACGCGCGCAAGGGCGCTCGGTTGAGTTCGACATGCGGCGCGAGGGGCCCGCTCCGGCAGAATCTGATGTCAATGTTGAAACAACTACGGTTTTCTTAGGAATTAAACAAAAGCATCTTTTGAAAACTGTTGCAAACAATGCTTCGTTAGATGTGTTCGGAATTCTCGTTTCCGAAATCCTTACGAAACCTAGGGATTTTGACACAAATCTTCATGCGCGCGCCACGACGCGCGCGACAGCACGCGCGCAAGGGCGTTCGAACGATTTCGACATGCGCGCGCGCGAGGCCCGTTTGGTAGCATTTTATGAAACTGATGAAAGCCGATGGTTTTCTGGAGAATCTGCAGGAGCGCAAGCGCAGGTTTTGGTTTGAAAACCCTTGTTGCGCAGCCGTGTGTTTTCTTTATGTTTTCGGCATGCGCGCGCGACGACGCGCGCGTGTGCATGTCGTCACATTTGTTGCAAGGGGTTTGCGCGCATAGTCTTTTCTGAAGAGGATGAGGGGGGGCGGATACCGGCCTGCCTGGGATGGTACGCGGTCATTTTTAGGATGGACGATGGGGCAGAACCATATTTAATTGGCACTGCGAAAAGCTGGGCCGTTAATTCCGGGGGGGCGTAGATCCTGATACTCTTTTAAAGAGGAGAATCCATGTGGCGGCGACGGGCGGCGACGAGGCGGCGGCGGGGCGGCGACGGCGAGCACGGAGCCGCCAGACCGCCAGCCAGGCCCAGCCCCTCAGAAGCGACGCCAGAGCCCCGGGGACGGCAGACGCGGGCAAGCAAGGCATCCTCCCCGATCACGACGCCGTCCGGCACGACCTCGCCGGCGGCGCGCACAGAAAACGAGTGGGGCGAGGGGTGCGGCCTCTGAGCAGGCCGGGGGGGGCTTCCGAGGAGGGGTTTGGACGTCTCTCCGAGGCCCTCCTCTCCTGAGAGGCCCTCCGCCTTCTCAGAACACCACCCCGCTGCCCTGCCGACGACCGACAATCTGCTCAGAACTGATCCTGGGGCCGCTCCTGGGGCTCATCCTGTCAGCGTCCAGTCATGGCGACTAGAATCTCCAGAACCGCCCAGAAGCCTCCAAAACGATGACGCCGAAGATGACTCATTCGCCTGCCAGTGGGGGTCAGCCTTCTGGGGGTCGGAACCAGCGCAGGGCAAATTAATGGAAACAAGCTGAGACAAATACCATCCCCGGGCGAACAAATTCCACATATTTCCACAAGAACTGCAAAGGAAAGGCAAGCGAATAACTATCTTTTGAAACAAATGAGGGCCCGAAGCAGACAAGGGCATGGAATTGATCTTACCTTTGCCTGACCCCAGAGGGCTGACCCCCATTGGCAGGCGAAGAAATGCCGTCGACATCGTCGTCATCGTCGTCGCCGAGCTCACCTCCACTGGCAGGTCAGGCGCCAAGCTCGACAGCTGCAGCCGCAGCTCGGAGAAGACCGCCTCGCCTGTGAGCGCGTCTCCAGCGGAGCTTCCCACCGCCCACTGGCGCATGCTGGCGAACTCCTCATTCTCTCTTCGACGATTCTCGAAAAGCATGTTAGCGCAAACGTGTGCTTGTCCAGCGAAGCCCTTCCATTCGATTGCGACGATGGCCAGCCAGCATAAGGTGCGGCCTGCCGGTGGGACCGAGCGAAGGCAGCATTGTGGATGCCACGACAATGGACACCCTAACAGTCCTATCATTGAATTTAAAATCTGTTTAACATGTCGGAAAAGTGTCCCACACATGTTTAAACCATAGTTCTTACGTGCTTGAAGTATGCTTAACACAGTTTCTCTAGACATCTGGGAACTACTACTTGGCAACATGCTTCCTCTCCATGGGTCGTCCTCCACAAAGGTAGCACAGATTGGGCTAACACGCGTCCCGAGGACCACCGATCTTCCCAGGGGTCGATCAGGTGGTACTGCAGCGGGGGCCGACCCGAAGGGCCCCAGCACCGTCTCGACAGGACCAGCAGCGGAATGCGCCCCTGGTGGACCAGACACAGAACGACACCACTGCACCTACGACCCAGCGATGCTGAAAATTTGGGCAGCTGCCCCGTGCAGCGTCGGCGCGTTATCACGGAGATCGAGGCATCTCCGGCACGAGTGCGCGGCAAGGTCGCAGCAATTCAACACGGCAGGTCGTAGGTGGGGTGGTGCCGTTTGGCTCTCGTCGGCGGCGAACCTGGGGGGAGGAAGTGGGAAGGGGCGGGCCTTCTCAGAAGGCGGCGGGGCTTCTCAGAGTCCCCCCAGCATTCTGAGAGGCGGCCCCTGTCTTCAGAGAGAAGGCTTGGAAAGTTCGCACGAGGCGTGAAGGCTTCTGAGAGAAGCCTCGCCGACCTCTGAAACGGCCTGCCCCCCCTCGCACCTGCCCCCTCAGCTCGCCGCCGATCCTGGTCGGCCTGGAACACGCCCACCTCCGCGATGCGCAGCAGCGGGTGGCGCCGGTGCTGCTCCGGCCGCCTGGGCTGCAGCTCGCGCCAGACGCGACGGGCGAGCTGGCACACGACCTGGCTGCGATTCCAGTCCCCGTTCATGGACCACTGCAGCCCTTCTCCCGCCAGGGCGACCGCCGTGGCGGGCGAGAAGCCCGCCGACGCGGCGGCGTGCCGCCGCAGCATCCACAGCTCCATGAACTGCGACCACATGTAGGCGAACCCGTGCATCCACGCGCTGGCCGCGTCCGACGGGTGCCGCCGGATCCCTACCCGCAGCGGCATCTCCAGGTGGACGGCGTCCCAAGACCGGCGGATGAGAAGGAAAACGAGGAGGAGGAGGAGGAGGAGGAGGAAGAGCAGGAGCAGGAGCAGGAGCAGGAGGAGGAGGAGGAAGAGGAGGAGGAGAAGGTCAAGGAGGAGGAGGAGGAGGAGGAGGAGGAGGAGGAGAAGGAGGAGGAGCAGGAGGAGGAGGAGCAGGAGGAGCAGCAGGAGGAGGAGCAGGAGTACTGAGTACGGAGTATTTCCTTGGAGGTCTGTCTATGCCATCCCGCATCTGAACTGCCTCGGAGTGTCGATCTTTCACCGACTGTCAAGCCAAGCTGAATATGAAAGCGGCCTCTGGCCTATCGGCCATGGGCCGCGCTGCCCCCGAGTGGCGACCCCGCGCGGAGGAGGAGGAGGAGGAGGAGGAGGAGGAGGAGGAGGAGGAGGAGGAGGAGGAGGAGGAGGAGGAGGAGGAGGAGGCGGAGGAGGAGAGGAGGAGGAGGAGGAGGAGGAGGAGGAGGAGGAGGAGGAGGAGGAGAGAGGGAGGAGGAGGAGGAGGAGGAGGAGGAGGAGGAGGAGGAGGAGGAGGAGGAGGAGGAGGAGGAGGAGGAGAGAGGGAAGGAGGGAGGGAGTGAAGTAGGGAGGAGAAGGAGGAACGTGAACAAGACGAGAGGATGACGTCCCACGACCGGTGGAGCCGCGTCACGCACCGCTCGGGCACCATCGAAGAGAGCGCCGTCCGCTCCCGCTCCTCGCCGCCCAGGCCGCCGACCTCGGCCAGCAGCCGCGCGCCCGAGGCGTTCCCGCCCGAAGCATAGAACGCCCGCGTCAGACGCCGCTCGAAGAGCACGAGGGTCATGTTTGGGCAGTGCCAAGGGGGGTCACCACCAGGGGGGCCCGCCGCTTCCTCGAGGAAACGCCACCTCCTCGAGGAAGTGGGCCGACGAGGGCACGCCAAAGCCCTCCGAATATCGGACAGCGCGGAATCCACATATGATCGAAGTCCTGAGCGAAGTGGACTGGATTGGACTGAAGCAGGCTGAACTGGAACAGACTGGACTGAACTGGAATGGACTGGACATTTTCGTGCCCAGCGGGCTGGACTTTTTCATGTATGATAGCGGACAGGTGGTAGCGTGCTCAGGATGACAATCGATGGCACATCACGTCCAGCAGTGCCACTACATGCATCCGCAATGCGATCGCCACAAGGTGAAACAGTCTTCGGCTGATAACCAATCTTTCCTCTGAGAATCGGGGTAATATGCCAAAGGAACTAAGGTCTCATGTTGACTATGCTCAGTGGTAGAGGATACGGGATGAGACATCAATGAAACTGTAGGTTATCCGTTAAGCAACTGTACTCAAGTATAGGAAGTGAGGAGGCCGGCCAGGGACGGACGACGACACGGGCCGCCCACGCGCCCCCCGGCGCGCTCCTTTTCACACTCGAGCAGTATGATACAGCTACGGTATACAATGATGATACCAATGTCAAGGTATGGCAAGGCAGGCAGCAGGAGAGGCAAGTGTATAATGAGGCGGAGAGGAGCATATTTACTGAAACACATAAGGCACGGATATGCTTAGAGACGCCGCTACTGCTGAGGAGAAAATTCTCCCAACAAAGCTTGGCCCTTTTCCGGCCTGCCAGGGCCTAACTACTGATACGAATTCCCACCACCACGTAGCCGCGAGAGCGGGCTGGTGCCAGACAGGAACCCTGATGGCCCCGGCGGCCGATCCCCCAATCCAGCAGGGAATGCTATGCGCCCGGGGATGCTATGCGCCAGAGAATGCTATGCGCCAGGAAATGCTATGCGCACGGGAATGCTATGCGCCAGGGAATGCTATGCGCCACGGAATGCTATGCGCCGGGGAATGCTATGCGCCAGGGAATGCTATGCGCCAGGGAATGCTATGCGCCAGGAAATGCTATGCGCCAGGGAATGCTATGCGCCAGGGAATGCTATGCGCCAGGGAATACTATGCGCCAGGGAATGCTATGCGCCAGGGAATGCTATGCGCCGGGGAATGCTATGCGCCAGGGAATGCTATGCGCCAGGGAAAGCTATGCGCCAGGAAATGCTATGCGCCAGGGAATGCTATGCGCCAGGAAATACTATGCGCAAGAGAGTGCTATGCGCCAGGAAATGCTCTGCGCAAGGGAATGCTATGCGCCAGGGAATGCTATGCGCCAGGGAGTGCGATGCGCAAGGGGATGCTATGCGCCAGGGAATGCTATGCGCCAAAAAATGCAATGCGCCAGGGAATGCTACGCGCCAGGTAATGCTATGCGCCGTGGAATGCTACGCGCCAGGGAATGCTATGCGCCAGGGAATGTTATGCGCCCAGAAATGCTATGCGCCAGGGAATTGCTATGCGCCAGTGAGTGCTATGCGCCAGGGAATGCTATGCGCCGGGGAATGCTATGGGCCAGGAAATGCTATGCGCCAGGGAATGCTATGCGTCAGGGAATGCTATGCGCCAGGGAGTGCGATGCGCCAGGGAATGCTATGCGCCGGGGGATGCTATGCGCCAGGAAATGCTATGCGCCAGGGAATACTATGCGCACGGGAATGCTATGAGCCCCGGAATTGCTATGCGCCAGGGAATGCTATGCGCCAGGGAGTGCGATGCGCCAGGGAGTGCGATGCGCCAAGGAATGCTATGCGCCAGGGAATGCTATGTGCCAGGGGATGCTATGCGCCAGGGAATGCTATGCGCCAGGGAATGCTATGCGCCAGGGAGTGCTTTGCGCCAGGGAATGCTATGCGCCAGAGAATGCTATGCGCCAGGGAGTGCGATGCGCCAGTGAGTGCGATGCGCCAGGGAATGCTATCCGCCAGGGAATGTTATGCGCCAGGGAATGCTATGCTCCAGGGAATGCTATGCGCCAGGGAATGCTATGCGGCAGGGAATGCTATGCGCCAGGGGATGCAATGCGCCAGGGGATGCAATGCGCCAGGGGCTGGACTGGACTGGACTGGGGTGGATTCTGCTCCACTCTACTGTACCCGACCCTACTCCATTCTAACCGACGATATTATACCACCTGTTCTACTCTACTCTGCTCTACAGACTCTACCCTGCCGTACTCTACCCTACCCTACCCTACCCTACCCGTATCTACTCTACTGTACTTAACTATGTTATATTGTGTTCCACTCTATTCCTACTCGACTCCTGCTTTGCTACACTCTGCTATACTCTAATCGCTCTCTTATGCTACTCTGGTATTATATACTCCCCTCTACTCTGTCCCGCCCGACCCTATTCGACCCTACCCTGCAACACCCTACTCTGACCTACTTTACTCTACTCATACAACCCGCTGGATTAAAAAGTGGAGACTGTGGGGGTCCAGAAAAATACGGTTGGCCTCCCGTTTGGCCGCGGGGCCCCAGGGCAATGTTGTAGTTGGGGCCGATTTGTGCATTACAAATGCATCTCTAACCGCTTTTAACGTTATAGCGGCCAAATGGGGCCAGCGTCTGAAAGTGCGATTCCGGCCGAGACTTCCCCACAAAAACTTTCAGATCGCCTTCCAGGGCGATCTGAAAATTTGCCATGGCATCTAAAAATGGCGATTTCGCGTGGGACTTCTCAGGACAACAAATTCAGACCGATCTTCATGCCGCTTGAGAATGGCGACGTCGCCTGAGACTTCCTCACGGAGTATTATCCGGCCGCTTTTCACACCGCCAGAGAGTTGCGATTTCGCTTGGGCTGTCCTAGTACCGCGCGCCTCGTCGACCCGTGCGGCGCCGTTCCTCCGTTCGGGTCACGAGCCTGTCTTCGAGTCATCTTGAGATCGATCAAAGATCGAAACTCGAAGTTGTATCGACTGGCGAAGACCCAGGGGTTGTTCCCTCGCATAATGCCGATCACCATTTTTTAATCCAGGGGGTAGCATACTCTACTCTGATCCTTATCTACTCAATTTTCCTCTCCTCTCCTGTCCTCTACTCTACTCCTCTTCTCAACTCCGCTCTACTCTTTTCTGCTCCACTCTGTTATGTTCTAATATGCGCATATACTCTAGGCTAGTCTGCTCCAGCTCTACTCTATTCTGCCCCTATTCTGCGCTACTCCACTCCACTCGATCCCGAACCCATCATCCCTAGCCCCTCTTACTGTATACTCCTTCTCTGGGCTCTGCCTTCCGATCGCCGCCACATCCGGGGCCGTCCATCCGACCTGTCAAAAAAACAGCACAACATCAATGCGTTTCGTCTAAGCCGAAGCATGCTGTCGCCCACGTTGCAAAACGCGTGGGAAGCATGGGGCGGGGCACACAGCCCGCACGAAAAACCTGAGTGTCGCTTTCGCCTCGGCGCCGCGCTCCTTTTTTCTGGAGAGCTGAACTCTCACCGAGCTTGGGCCCGCAAGAAATCAGCGACAACAGAACTCGTTCGAACACGGGGCTGAAGTAACGGCTTGCGCCGTCACTGGAAATTCAACGGGATGCCCCAAACGCGGGGTAACTGCGCCGCTCCTGATGCATTGCCCGCGCGACATACACGCGCGCCGTGATTGGGACCGGCGGCTTGCAACTCAAAGCGGGGCAACCGTTACCGTGAGCTCAATGGGAATGGGGGACCCATGAATACAAGCGGAACCAGAACCTGGCCTTTCATCCGCTACACTGTTGGATCGAATCATACTCCACCCCCAGCAACGCCTTATATCCGAGGAGTCGCATCAGGACGCGTAGCCGGAGAGCACCACGTGCTCGGGCCGAAATATCACGCGCGTCGTCGCGCGCGCATGCCGAAATCCTTCAAAAACCTTCGGTGTCGCAAGGCTTTCAAAATCGGATATCCAAAAAACATATAAAACACGAAAGGGTTTCGCAACGCTGGTTTTCAACACAAATGCGCGCGCGCTCTTGCGACCTCTGCAGAAAACCAGAAATCACAACGTTTTCCCAAAATGCTACCACACCGGCTTCGCGCGCGCGTGTCGAAATCGTTCGAAAACTTTTGCGCGCGTGCCGTCGCAAGAATCCTTTGCAAAAACCGAACGAAATGCACGCGCGCGCGTGGTCGCGCGCGCGTGCCGAAATCCGTCAAGAACCTCTGGTTTCGTAGCGATCTAAAAATTGAGTACGAGTATCCCAAAAGTATTCTAAAAACATATGGTTTCGCGACATCAGTTTTCAAAAAAAAAGCGCGCTCGCGTTCTTGCGGATTCTTAAGAAAACCATGCGTTTTCAACATGCTCATGTAATTCTGCCACACGGGCCTCTGGCGCCGCATCCCGACATCATTCGCGCGCCCTTGCGCGCGCTGGGGGGGGGGGGGGCACGATCCGTGTCAAAGAAAAACGTGCGGGCCACTCTCGCGCGTCGGCCGCGCGCGCATGTCGAACTCTTTCCAAAACCTTCATCGCCGACGCGAAGGCGCCGTCATCGTCGTCGGCGGGATCAACATCGGCGCCCGTCAGCAGCATCACTACTATCATCATCGCGTCTACCGTTGTCGACGTAGCCATGATACCGCGCCCACCCAAGTCGCCGACTCGCAGTGAAGTCGTTGGGATGTGCCCAGCGGTCGCCGCTACCACAGCCGCGTCGGTCGCGCCAAACTAGCTGGCCGCTGCGCGCGCGTGCTTGGGTTGGCGCGGCCGCAGAAATACACCAGGCAACGCCAATCATGCATCTCAATCGCCACCGCGTGGGTTTTGCAAACCAAGTCGCGAGTGGGTGGGTGGGATGTTTGCAAAAGCGTGGGATGTGTCAACTCGCTTGTTAAAGCCTATCGCACCACATATATTCTCGTTTCTTACAACAGAATAAACTCTACCCCCCCCGGGATAAACGGCCCTCCCTTTCGTATTGCAACGTACACATGATTCTACCTCATCGCCCATCCTAAAAATGCGCTCGTAGCTTCCCAGCCGAGCCGGTATCCCCCCCCGCCATCTCTTGAAAAGAAACAATGCGCGCGCACTCGTTTATCAAAAGTCAACTGTTTCAAAAAATCGTTCGCAAAAAAAAACGAAACGAAGTGCACACGCGCGCGTTGTCGCGCGCGCGTGCCGAAATATACCTAACACCTTGGGTTTCGTAGGGAGTCAGCAAAAATGTCAGCAACCATGTGAAACACACATGGTTTCGCAACGCGGCTTGTCAAAAAAAGCTAGCGCGCGACGTCTCTGACGGAAACCATCGTTTTTTTCAACATGTTTAAAACATGCTATCAAACGGACGTCGCGCGCACATGCCGAAATCCGTCGAAAACCTTCGTTTTCGCAGCGAGTTCAAAAACGAATGTCCCAAACACATACAACAACACATGGTTTCGCAACGTCAATTTGCAATATCAGCCAGCGTTGACTCCAAATCGATAGGAGGACAGGAGGAGGACGAGAGGAGGATGGGAGGAAGACGAAAGGAGGACGGGAGCAGGACGGGAGGAGCAACATCAAGCAAGCGCAAGCAAGCAAGCGGAAGCAAGCAAGCGCAAGCGAGCAATAACAAGCAAACAAAAGCCAGCGACCAAGTGCAAACAAGCAATGGCAAGCAAGAGAAAGCAAGCGAGAGCAAACACGCAAGAGCAAGCAAGCAAGCGCCATTGGAAAAGGGGGGGGCATTGGAAAAAGGGGGGGCGGGGGGCCATTGGAAAAAGGGGGGGGGGCCCCAAAGACCAATTACTTATGATGGGCTAGGACTCTTAGAGGGCAAACCTATTTGGAGAAAAAACACGCGATCGAGCTCTTGCGATTTCTCAAGATGACCGTCGGTTTTCAGACATGTTCATGGAATTCTACCAAACGGGCCTTTCGCGCCGCATGCCGACATCATTCGCGCGCGCGTGCTGGGGGGGGCACGGTCCGTGTCAAATAATACCATGCGGGCCACTCTCGCGCGTCGGCCGCGCGCGCACGTCGAACTCTTTCCAAAACCTTCATCACCGACGCGAGGACGCCGTCATCGTCGTCGGCGTGATCAGCATCGGCGCCCGCACTGGCCGCGCCGTCGTCGTTGTCAACATCGCCACCAGCATCGCTACTATCAACATCGTGGTGTCTACCGTTGTCGACGTAGCCATGATACCGCGCCCGCCCAAGTCGCCGACTCGCAGGGAAGTGCCCGCTGGGATGTGCCCTGCGGTCAGCTCCACCACGGCAGTGGAGTCGTCAACTTCAAGTTCGGCAGTGTGAATTGCACCGCGCAGATTGCATCGCGCAGGCTGCGTTACCTAGTTTGCATCGCACGCATTCCACCACATACAGTTCACCGCATAAGCTACAAGAGCCTATTGCTTGGGGTCCACGCTGGCTAACATGTTCAAGCTTCTGGTCGTTCCCGGATTGTCTCTGCGACGCCGTCGAAGTGCGAATTTCCGCTCGGGCGCGGCGCACACGTTTCGCACGCCGCTTCCTCGACGCGCGGGCGGGCGAAGCTGTAGCTCCCGCCTCGGCGCCGCGCGGCTTCCGCCCGAAAACGGCGCTCCCGCCCCGGCGCGGCGCACGCGCGTCGCTCGCCAGTGCTGGGGGGCCCGCGCGAGTGGGCGACGTGCTGCCTTCGCCGCATTCCGTGCGCATGTGGGTCGGAAGTGGCGTTCTAGCGCGGGCGCGGCGCACGGCTCGTCCGCCGAAGCGCACGACGCGGCGGCGGCAGCGGGGCCGCGCGAGAGCAGGCGAAATGCCGACCTCCTCCCGCCCCTGCGCGGCCCGCGTAGTCTTCTAGTGGAGAAGACGTCGTCGTCGTCGTCGTCGTCGTCGTCGTCGTCGTCGTCGTCGTCGTCGTCGTCGTCGTCGTCGTAAGAGGAGGAGGAGAAGGAGGAGGAGGAGGAGAAGGAGGAGGAGGAGGAGGAGGAGGGGGAGGGGGAGGAGGCTCTGACCCGCTCGACCTGGCCAACTTGGCTGTACTCCTGCTCTGCTCGACTCCCCTCCTCTACTCTACTGTGCTCTGCTCTGCTCTGCTCTACTCCGCTCGACGCTCTTCTACCCGACCCCCCTCTACCATTTACCCTACTCGAATCGACTCTATTATGCTCTACCCTGCCTGCTGTACTCTACTCTACCCTACCCTAACCTACTCGACTCTACTTGACTCGAGTCCTACTACTTTATGTTTAAGCGCCTCTAGACTTTCTCCTCTCCTCTCATCTGCTCTGATATACTCTGCTCTGCTCTGCTCTATTCGACCCGACTCTACACTGCTCTACTCTACTCACTTACTCTTCTCTACTCTGGTCTAGTTCATCCCTCTCTACTCTACCCTGCCCTGACCTACCCAGCTTACCCTATAATACCCTACCCTTACCTACGCTACTCTACTCTAATTATACTCGCCTCTCATCTACCCTACTCGACTCTAGTCTACTCTACCCTCCTCTACTCTACTCTATCCATACACTCTTCTCTACGTTATTGCACTCTAGTCGAATCCCACTCTACTCTACTCGACTCAGCTCTTCCATACTCTACTCTAGTCTACTCTACTCTACTCTAGACTGGTCTGCTCTACTCATCTACTCTATTCGACTCTACTTTATACTCCTCTATTTGCTTCGCTCTGCTTCTGAGTTGGACGATTGTTGGGCAATTGTTGGGACGCCTTTGGAATAACCGCAGGGCAAATTGAACAGCGGAGGACGCCATGCGGATACAGGGGAAGCCGTGCGGATAGCTGAGGAAGCCATGCGGATATAGAGGAAGCCGTGCGGATAGTCTTGACGAGTGGACGAATTCTGAGACGCCACTGGAATAGCCACAGGAAGCCGTTGGAATTGCAGAGGAAGCCATGCATATACAGAGGACACAATTCGGATAGCAAAAGAAGCCATGCGGATACAGAGGAAGCCGTGCGGATAGTTTGACGACTGCAAGGGCAAATCAGGGGGGGGAGCAGTGACCAGTTCTCTACGGGACACCAATAGGCAAGCCTCTTTGGATACGTGAATTGCTCCCGCACGTCCAGAAACACCTGCGTGCCTCGATCCAAACAAAAAAAACCCGACTCCCAGGAGGAACTGGTGCTGGAGGCGGCTGACGGGCCTGCACCAGTCGGCACCCCAGAAGAGCGGCCGAGCCCGCTCGACATCGGCCCGCGCGCGCCCCTCGGGCGCAGCCGTTCCCCCCCCGGCTCCGTGCTTCACGGCCTCCGGACCGGACAGCGGCCCCCCAAAGGCCGAGACAACTCCTCGAGCCCTGCACCGCCCGCCCCCCTCCCCCCCCCCTAGGGGGCCACGTGCGAACCCTACCCCCCTACCCCCCACGACTTCGGAGGGGGAGGGTCGGGTTCACTTCGCTCGGGAGCTCCCGAGCGAAGTGAACCCCACCCTCCCCCTCAGAAGTCGTGGGGGGCAGGGGTAGGGTTCGCATGTGGCCCCCTCCCCCCCCCTACTCCTGCTCGCTGGGTGCCAGTGCTCGGCCCCCTCAGGCCCCCCGGGCCAGCTCCCAAACCGGCGACACCCCCAACTCGCCATCGCTCGGACGTCCAGTCCCCGTGCGCTCTGCGGTTCCGTGCGCACTTTTCTCTTCGCAGGATGATCCGAGCTGCTCCTCGATGGCCCTCGCCGAGAGGAGAAGGCACGCGTCCGAGCGACGCCGGGCCAGTGGCGACCTCTCCCTGGCGCTGCCCGACATGTACTCGCAGAGCGTCTCCAGCGCGGCGCCGTCCCGGAAGAAGCAGCTGCGGTCCGCGAGGGCGTCGGGGCGGAGGAGTCCCAGGTCGGCGGCGGCGGAGGTGAAGCCCTCCTGCGCGCACGCCTCCGAAAACTCCCAGGCCCCGGGGGCCCGCGGCGCCTTCACCCACCTCGGGATGTCGTCGTCGTCGTCGTCGCCACGAAGAAAGGGCGTCGCAGAACGGGAGCCCACGGCCTGGCGGGAGGAGGATAAGGAAGGGAGCGTGAGGATACGGCAAGAATTGTGAGGAGGAAGAGGAGGAGAAGGAGGAGGAGGAGGAAGAGGAGGAGGAGGAAGAAGAAGAGGAGGACGTGGAGGACAAGGTCCGTGTCGGCGTCCTGGGCAATGAGGTTGCCGAAGTTGTCGTGCTGGATGCTGTTTTCACTCATCAGCTCCACGTCCGCGCCACTGCCATCAGGATCAGGCGGCGCGTGCCATTCAGGTGGTAGTGCGGTTCCAATCGCCGCAGTGGTTTTGTCGTTTATGGCGAAGCTGTTCTGCCTCATGCGATGTGGCTATGCAGCCCTGGATCGCCTTGCTCATCAGTGCCTGAAGCACTTGCACTCCCACTTGCCACGTGGGACCTCACGTTGGAGCCACCCGCGCTGTTGTCTCCAAGGAGCCGATCACGGCGTCGCGATTGTTGCCGTGGCGGTCGAGCAGATCGGGCACGTCTTCCTGGCCATCATCCCCACTTTTGTCAACAATTGCAAGCGGGGTCCCGAATCCATCTGGTTGGTGACCAAGCTGAACCTCCTCTGGCTGTGGATCGAGGTCCTCTCTCTCTCTCTATTCCTGTCTTTCTCTTTCTATATGTCGCTCTCCCTTCATTGATTGTCTCTCTTTGTCTCTCTCTCTCTCTGTCAACCAACCAACGCCAAGCGGGACACTGTCGTGGTCGTTGGGGGGTAATAGGGCCTTACCTATCTTGCGCTCCCATGCCGCCCCCACCTGTTATGTGGGCACCGACCTCCGAGCACGCAAGAGCACCTGCTGTATCATGTGCTGCTGCACCCGATAAAGATGCCGACAGGCCGGGGATGTCGCAGCAGTCGTACGCTTCCTCCGGCTGTTCTTCTCCCGTCCATGCAGTAGGTTGCGGCTCCTCAGCGAAGTGGTACTTGTACTCGTCGTCATCCATGGGCTCGCCTCGATTGTCAAAGGGAGCTCCGTTTTGATGCAATTCTTGAGCCAGGACAGCATATTGGGCTTCGTCATCCTCACCCATGAGCTCCATGTCCACGGCCGTGGTCGAAAAGCCGTGCGCGTCGGTCTCGTTCGGCAGGTAGTCCTCAGAGCCCGAGGTGCTGATGGGTCCGTCCTCGGGATCGGCGCCCACATGTCGAGCCCGCGATGGCGGTTCTGCGCGTCTTTGGCAGACCCCGCAGACGGGCCGTCCAAGCACTTGCCCCTCGTCGTCTCGCTGCTCGCCCCAGCGCACGCGGGCCGCGTCAACCTCCCACTGTCGATGCCGCCGAAACGAGTTCGAGCGAATCCGCGAAGCCGCGCGCCGTTGTTGGTCACGGGGCCACGGTGTTCCAAGTGGCCCCCGCTGCTCCTCTCGTTGCATCGAGGAGTTTCAGCGGGCTGCGAAGCGGATCTCGCGGCCCCCCCCCCTGCAGAGGGGGGCCGACGCCCCTCGCCCGCAAGTTCGACGATAGCTCGGAGAAGGGCTCGGAAAGAAGATGACGCAGTATGCCAGAGACAGAGTCGGCGCGCCACTCCAACCAGCAATCGAAATTGCTGCCCTCGCTCGCTTGCCCGCCATGCGGCGCTATAGATGAAATCCCTCCGCGTCTGTTCGCGTCGCGGAAACGCTCGGCCAGGGCGGCCAGGTCGCGCCCCCTCGAGAGCCATCACTTTCTTTCGCCGAAGAGCAAAAGCGGCCGGCATTTGCCATGGCACCTTCGAGGAAAGCCTCGCCGTCGAACTCGAAGTCGTCGCGCCCCCACCAATCCGCTGGGGCGATCAGAAAGGTGGAGCTCGATGAAGAGGCCATCGAACTCGGGCCGCTGGAACTGCTTGCGCCAGTGGCGGAGGAGGCCGCCATGATTCTCCTTGCCAGAAAAAGCCTCTGAACTCTGAGTTCCTCGAATACTTGCGGCTGGACTACGTCGCCAGGCGCGATGATGGACAGCTCTCCGCCCCATTGCCAAACAGAAGCGAAGGAGGCGGTGGTTGGCGTTGCTCGCTTACGCCGGCTCGGCATTGCTGGCCTCCGCGCACGGAGCGCCCCTCGAACAGCTTCTTCCAGTTGGGAATAGCGCTGCTGTCAGGGTCGCCGTCGGGATGAAATCCTTTGGGTGGGTGGTGGGGGGGGGGCCTGTCGAGCGTCTCCTGAGCTGCGGCGTAGCGGTTGCCCTGCCATGGGCCATATTGCGCAGCAGCCAGCATGGTGGGCGAGGACAGGCTAGGGTGCACCCGAGCTGCGCACGGGGGCGCCGTCATCGCCGGGCGAGCTGCAACAGCCGCCCATGGGGGGGGGGCCACCACGTCCTCGCGGGGGGCGGCAGGTAGGGGCGGTCGGGGGTAGGCGCGCGCCGGGTGACGCAGTCGCGGGCCGCCTCGCGCTGGAAGGGGCGGCGTCAAGAAGACTGCGGCGCAGTGCGCGACCAGAGCTTGCGTTGTGGATGCCATGGCAATGGGCACTCTAATAATTCTAGCATTGAATTGAACACGCGTCTTAAATGGGTGTAAACATGTTCTAAACATGCTTCAAACATGTTTCAAGCGTGTTTTTCTTTACGTCTAAAACATGTTTGACACATCTTTTCAACATCTGGAAATTCTTTGGCAGCGCGCTTCCTCTCCATTAACCGACTTCCACAACGCTTGCGTCTTGTCCTGATGCGCGAAGGCCAAGCGGTCACGCGCGCGCTGCTCGCTGCGCGAGGCGACCCGCGAAGGGGGGCCCAAAGCTTGGCGCGACGCCGGGCGGCTGCAACTTGCGCTTCCAACCCTGCGTTTCTTTCGGCCTGAACTTTGCCTGAGCTCTGGGTGCCCACCGTCAAAACCGCGATCTCCTTCTCCGCCGCGTGTAAACGAGACCTCCCCGCCCAGATTCGCAGCGCGCCCCGAGCCAGCGCGGCGCCCCCGACGCAGCTGGAAGCGTCTGGGCAGCACGAGGCAATCTCGGGCATGAGCGGGGCGTCGTCTCGCAGCGCTGCCCTCGCAGCTTGTCGGACCAGCGCGACCTTCGCCAACGTGTCGCGAGGGTGGGCGGGCAGCAGCCGACTCGAAGTCGCGCGCGCCGCCTCGACGAGGAGCTGCCAGTGCTTCTCGAGCCGCAGCGGAGGCGCCGTGCCATTGAGGTCGGGACCTCCGCGCGCCAGCAAGGCGTCGAGACTAGCCCTGCAGCCCTCGTGCCTGTAGATCTCCGCCGGGAAGGCCCGCGCCGATGCGGGGCGCGCTCGTCGACGTTGAGGGGCCACTCGCAGCGCTGCGCGGTCAGAGGGCGACGGATCTTGAAGCCGTTCAAGCGCGGAGGCGACGCTGGCGCCGCGCCCCGGTCGGCAGGGCGCCCGAGACGGCGCGACAATCCAGACGTGGCCCAACGACGCTGACGAGCCGCGCGCCCCCTTCGTGAAAGCGCGTCGGGTCGTCAACCGATAACTCCATCATCTCTCCAAGGGCGGCGTCCAACTGCATCGTGAAGTACCGGGCGCCATTGCGTGCATCGCGTAGACCCCAGCCCTGGGGGCGCCGAGGGTCCAGTGATGTGTTGGGGTCCAAGCTGAGGTCCCTAGCAGCGACTGCCCACCGTGTCCTCGGGTTCTCCCTGGCCCACTCGAGGTCCAGATTGATCTTGTTGAGGGCGCGCGTAACCTGCCGCTCGGTCAACTCGTCGCCGTGGATGTTGTCGCGAGTCAACGCGCCGCTGACACCAGCCACCTTCGCCCGAAGCACTCTGCCACAAAGGTAAACTGATGCGCGCGCCGCATCGAACACCTCCCTCGCGATAGGCATGGCCGTGGCGACACCGGCTTTGGCGGCCAAGGCAGGCCCATTGGAAGAACCGAAGACGAACGAGTAGGGGGCCACCAGCGAGAGAATGCCGACCTTGAGGATCTGGAGAACCTCCTCGCTGGCCATGAAGGCACGATTGATCATCGCCTGCTTGGGGTAGTCTGCCTTTTTCGAAAGCTTTCAGACCACGCCACCGACGTGGAGCTCTGGCATTCCCTATCGAGAGCGCGACGTTGGAGCCGCATCTGTCGCCGAGATGTCCTTCGCCAAGCCGAGGATGACCTTCCGATTTGCCGCAATGTCGACGAGCCCTGGTAGTGAGCAGTGTCCGATGTTTGCCGCAATTTGCAGTGGATGGTGGTGAGCTCCCTCCCTTCCAGGAGCAAGCGTGATATTGCACGTGGGCGTCCATGACTCGCTGATCTAACCATTCGACCCATCGAAAAAGTTTGCCCGAGCATGTGTTGATGCTGTTGAGGAAGCTTTTGCTTTGCATGGCCATCTGAACTCGAGATCCCCATTGGCAGGGTCCAGCGCGAAGTTGTGTGGTGGAGCCTTCGACAGACTGCACTGGGAAGCGCACCCATCCATCATTGTCCTTGAAAGCCGCAAGAGCTTCCTCGACACGCCGAGCATCCAGGGCAGCTCAGCCTCCGAACTGACCGTGGGAGACGCGAAAGGCGGGGGCGACTCGACGGCGTAGGGGCCGCCCAACTCCGGCCCTTTGGGGCCGCGTGTCCAGCGAGTCATAGGCGTTCTGCTTGGCTACCATGAATCAGGAGGTAACTTTTTTTTTCCGCGCAACTATTTTGGAGAGGGGAAGGGAGGGCAGAGGAGAGGACGCGAACCATCGATCAGCAATGCACCACCCGTCTCACTCGGGGCAGTCTGCGACTACTCGAAGCAGGAGGTAACTTTGCGGAACATTATGTCGACCTCTCGGTGGCACTTCTCATCGTCGCGTTCGGCGGGCGAAGGGGGGGCGAGCTGCCAGAGCCAATTCCTTGCGCCTGTCCTCGCGGTCGCACCGCATCTGGGCGGAGGGGTGTCGTGGTCATGAATGTATTTGCGCGGTGGGCGGCAAGTTGCCAGCTGCATTCGTCAAGCTGATCTTGGAATCTCCGCTCCAGCCCGTCCAAGTCGCCCTTGATGGCAGTCCTGGCTGAGCGCTTCGTCCACAGGTGTGATGGCGGCCTTGGCTGCGGCCGCAGCTGCGGCGGATAACGAGACCTCGAGCTCGGCGCGCAAATATCCGAGATGTGCGACCATGGCTGCATCCACCCGCTGTCGTGCATGCTGATCCCACCCATGTTCCTGATCTTCATCGGATGCAGTGCCTGCGCCGCGCACACTTCCCACTGCCACAACATGAGAGGAACGAAAGCAAGCATCAGCACCAACATCATCAGCAACGTCATCGTCAGCATCATCGTCGTCATCATCATCAGCACCATTATCATCAAATCACCATCAGCATCATCATCAATATCAGTGTCATCCATAACATCATCATCAGTATCGCCATCCGCATCCGCATCCGACTAGCACCATCATCACCATACTTAGCATCATCATCACCATCATCATCCATCACCACCACCATCAACACCATCATCATCATCATCAACAACAACATCGTCATCGTCATCACCACCATCACCATCACCATCACAATCACCATCACCATCACCATCACCATCACCATCATCATCATCACCATCACCATCATCATCATCATCGTCATCATCATCATCATCATCATCATCATCATCATCACCATCGTCAGCAGCAGCATTCTTGTCAGCAACATCATCACCATCACCATGTGCTTTAGCTTGGGAGTACTCTTGTTCGGCTTGGGGACGCAAGTCCGCACCTTCAGAGGTGCTCCTTCCAGCCAGAGGTTGAAGCATACATGTTTCCTTCCTGCGTGAAGCGATCTCAGGCGTTACGTGGGGGGGAGAAGGCTCGCAGTAGAGCGACGGGACGCCGAATAATACCGAGGCGACCAGCATGACGTGTGTGGAGGCTGGAAGAGACCTCGACCAGCAGATACGGACGGCGGCCTGCAACGTCGTGAAAGTGAGCAGGAGAAGACTGAAGGCTAGCCGCGGACCAACAGTATCAATTCGGGGGGCGGGCCCAAGAAGCATTTTGAGCCAACATGGCGACGGAAGGAGGAGGAGGAGGACGAGGACGAGGAGGAGGAGGAGGAGGAGGAGGAGGACGAGAAGGGAGGAGGAGGATGAGGAGGGGGAAGAAGACAAGGACGAGGAGGAGAAAGAGCAGCAGGAGAAGCAGGAATAATCGATTCAACCGTTGCGCCGCCCCGCGCGCTGTTATCGCTTCCCAACACCTGGGGACGTGCTCATCCAAGATCTGGAGGTCGGGTAGCGGGGCTGGAGGGGGGTACCGAGGGGGCGAGAGGAGGATGGTGGCCATTACTCGTTTGAGCCTAGATGGCCGTGGATGGACAGGGGTAAGGGTGGTGACTGCGGTGGCATGACGAGGGCAGTGCTGCAGCTTTTCCCCCCCTTGTATTTCCAATATCTCTCCATCCTCCTCCAACTTTCTCCTCCAGCCCTGGAGGTCTCTGCAAGTCTCCAGAAGTCTCCAGGGGCCCACGGAAGCCACCAGAAAGCCTGTGGAGGCCTCATCGGCAACCCAAAACCATCAAAGAATCTCTACCCCCGATCTTCGATCCTCCCCCCTCCCTCAGCTGTAACTGTGATGACCTCCCAAGGGTTGCATCGCCTGTTGGAGATCACTCGCGAGGTCTGTCTCACGCGTGCTCGTCTGAAAACTAACTAGATCGGCATGCCGCGCCCCTGGGCCTCGGGCCCTGCTAGCTGATGTCGCTCGTCGCCAGCGACTGCGAGGCGCGGGGGGCATGCCTGCCAAGGCTGGCGGATTAGTTCGGTGCCAAATCTGCTGCTGGAGGTTCCTCGCGCTTGTCGGAATGCGATCCTGCCCAGCACACGGGGATGTCGCAGATGATCGTCGACCAGGCAGCTGCCTTGGCGCATCCTGATTTTCCCTGTGCCCACTCGTCGCACACCCAGGACTGCCTGCGAGGTGTGTTCTGCCGAGCTCGCGGACAGTACTGTGTAGGCAACCTCGAATATCCTTGGCGAGAGTAGTCTTCCACACGGCCCACGAAAGCGGGCAACAGCCTGATGTCGAGGCTCGGGCGAGGTCTACTGCCCAAGGAGGGGATGGCATTCCCGAGGTGATGACTTACGTGAGGGTCCCTGCTTGTCAGGGCGCGCGAGCAAGAGCAAGGTCAAAAGTCCTCCCTTCTCCACCCTCCGCCTTGCGAGGGCGAGGCCCTTCCAATCTCAATCCTCCGCGCAGAGGGAGCAGTCACGGGTCATTGATCGCTCTTGCCCACAGGTGTAGCACCTCTCACAAAGTGCATCCAGTGTCACAGAGACGTGCCCATCTGGCCCGTTCCTTCCCACGCCTTTTTCTCCTTCTCCTCCTCCTATTCTGTCCGCTCCCCCTCCTCCTCCTCCTTCTCCTCCTCCTCCTTCTCCTCCATCTTTTCATATCTTTTCCTCCTCCATCACCTCCTTTGTATCCTATTGTATCCTCCTCCTCCTCCTCTCCTCTCCTCTCCCTCCTCCTACATCTTCTCCTCCTCCACCTCCTCCGCCGCCTCCTCCTCCTCCTACTCCTCTCCTCCGTCCTCGTCTCCTGCGTGCGTGCCCTGTGTCCGTAACGGCAGAGACCCTCGGTGTTGAACAGGGAATGGAAGAAGGGCAGCACCGATCTTGGCAAAGCGAGGAGGAGGAAAAGAGAAGAGAAGAGGCGAGAAAACAAGAGAAGAGGAATCCAATACCGACGGCGGTAGCAGCGGCGACGATCAGCAAGCTCAGCAAGGCTGAGGGCGAGAAACGTGGGAAGACGAGACACCCGTACAACAACGGCCTAAATGAACCGCGTGGGCGATGGAACGGGCGGTGCTCGAGTGCGGAACTGGACCTTACCGGGCCCGCCGTTCACCTTGCCAAGCCTTGTGAACATCACCCCGAGTCCCGTAAGGAGAGGGCGTGCGATGCTGTGCTTCATGGCAACTGCTTCGAGAGCGGCGCAAAAGACCAGCCGCCCCAATCGACACAACGAATCGGCGTGCACCCAAAGGTCAATCCTCCGCGGCCGCTCCTCCTCCCTGCTGCCACCTCTTGGTCGAGCGCCCCCGACAACTTGAGCGCCCGTGCCAGATTGCCTCTGCCGTGCCGCGACAAGCAGTGCTAAACTTTAGGAGCACCACAGGCGCTCGCCATCAAAAAGGCAACCCACCGCACGTGACCCGAGGAACCACCGAGCCCCTTCCGACCTCGAACTGGACCCGATGTCAACGAAGTGACTTTAACCAACAACACGTTGCACCATTGACAGCGCCAGGGGCACACACACAACGGTACGATGCAGTGCGGTACAATGGCCCCATGAGTTCCGCCCAAGCTGAATGGCAACACGACTTGACGAACTCCGAGGCGGTCCACTGCTAATCCGACTGAGGCTGGCCGCGGTCTCACAAATTGTCTACCGATTTCACTGTCAGAGAATGCATCGGTATCACGATATACTATGTATCACTCTTTCAACTCAATGTGTCATCTGTCTATCGGTATGGCTACCCAACGATCTCACTGTCGATGTATCGGTCGATGCCAATATCTATCAATCGGGGCAACCATCGGGACAACCATCCGGACAAGAATCGGGAACCATGACGACAACAATCGAGACAACCACCAGGACCACCATCGGGACAACCATCGGACAACTAACAGGACAACCATCGGGACAGCCATCGGGACACAACTGGGACAACCATCGGGACATCCATCGGGACAACCATCGGGACAACCACTGGGACAGCCATCGGAACGACCATCGCGACAACCAACGGGACAACCATCGGACAACCATCGGGACAGCCATCGGGACAGCCATCGGGACAACCATCGGGACAAAAATCGGACAACCGTCGGGACAACCGTCAGGTCAAACATCGGAACAACTACCTGGATAACATTGGATAACCATTGCGACAACTATCGAAACAACCATCGGGACAACGATCGGAGCAACCAAGATAACCATCGGAACAAGCATCGGAACGACGATCGGAGCAACCAGAAGAACAGTCCCTGGACAACCATCGGGGCAATGACGATTCATATATTTGGTCTATCGGGATAAGGGGGGCACCTGGGAACAACGAACTGGACACAGGGCGACTCATGTTGGGACTTGGCTACCAAGGCAGGAACTCGCACAGCTTCGCCGCGTCTCGCCCGCGCGTGCGCGTCACGCACCGAACGAAGCGATCTCCTGGCTGGGCCACCTCACGTTTCACGTCGGCCCCACCCCCAAACCTCTGACTCAGGGACGCAGAGCTACGGGGCTACGTAGCCACAGGGACAGAGCTTACGTTAAGCTAAGCTTGCGATTGTGAATGTGCAGACGAAGCGTGAAAACACAACACGACATGTGCGTTCCACGAACCAGATCCTTCCCACCGTGAATCTCCTGATCGGCTGGAGCCTGGTCGTTGTGCTTTCTTTTTTCGAAGAGGAGGAGGAGGCGCCGCCACCAAACTGTCGATCCTCTCGGCATTCCGCTCAACGCGGGAATCTAGATTGAAGCATGGACCGATACGAACAAACCCATCAAACGTAACGCCCATTGTTGTCCCCGACAACGCGCTTCTGGCGCATGTCTCAATTGCGCTGCGAGGCGGCACCACACAGCGTGCAAGTGGGTGGCACGACTGCTGTCTTGTGCGTGCCCTGTCCGAGGGATTCCCCCTCACGTCCTCACATAAAGGGCATGACAGCGCAGAAGACGGCTTAAACTGAAGATGGATTCGACCAAAATTATGGGTGAAACGCCAGACGAAACAGAGCACGTGCGAGAGTAAGTTACATTCTCTGGCCGAAAGTATGTTCCTCTTGCATGGGCATGCGCGGACCCAATTGGATCCCGCGTACGAGAATCTCGTGGATCGAACGTCCTGGATCGATCGTATTGTGTGTAAGCCTCGTGGATATAATTCCTTTCCCAGTATGCTGGTACCTGTATGAAAATAGTCGTCTACATAAATCTACATACGCACACTGATTCATGCAGTGGGCCCCAAGGAAATTCGGCCCGCGCAGCCTTGGACTTGTTGACCCATACTCTGATTATACGAGCGAGGCGTCCCTGACATGAAAAGATACCATGCGCGCAGCGTGGTGGAACGTCAAGGCGACGACTACAACGCGCTGAAGGGAATTGGGGAAAACGCGGACTATAACGATGACGGAATAAGAGCAGGAGACGCATACAGAAGAATGATAAGAGGAATAAACACGATATAGTCATGATCACCAGAAGAAGAACGCATCATGAAGACAACGAGCGGAACGGCGACAACGGGAAGGAGAGGGAATAGTAATACGATTAATAATGATAACAAGAGAAAGACGACCGGGCCACGGAGAGGACGACGCATACAGGGACGAGGATGTAAACGAGAAGCGGGAGGAGAACCATGCGTCAAGGTCGGTAGCTCCAGCACCACAACTGGCCCCGCCGATCTTCGCATCTCCTCCCATGACACCGGATCGCCTGAAAGTCCCAGCGGGCCCGGCCAACTCCCGTGGCCCCTCCCGCAACATGCGGCAGCTCGAACGCCGCGCCGAGCCCCGACAACACCAGCAACTCCACCCATCACATGGTGCAGCTCGCACGTCACAGCCTGACTCGCCACCTTCCCTATTCCCTCCAATGACATACAGTCGGCGCGTTGACCTAAGGAACCCTAAATAAGGAACGAGGCCCCTTTTTCCCATCAGTTGAAGTTCGATTTCCCATCGGGAACCTAAGGAAAACCTGAGGCAAGCTGTGAAACACTTAAGGAACACGGAGCCCCTCCCCAACGAAAAGGGTTCCTTCTTCAGCGCCCCGACGGTAGGGAACGTCCCCCGCCGGACCGAAAGCGGCATGCCTGTGGCGTCCGCGGCCGCAAATGCGAGCGAGGGCACGCGCTCGGCAACGGGTGCTCAAGAGGAACATCTTTCGGCCTGCCTGAGCACGAGAGACAACAGATGTACACAAGACTGCATTGGCGCTGCGCGCCGTGCACCCTGGTCCTGGAAGTTTGGCATGCAGGCGGAACGGCAGGAAGGTCCAGCAAGCAACTAGCGATGACCAATTGTTGCCTGTTCCGGCATCGCCTTTCTCATAATGTCATGAGTGATCCTCCCTCCATGTTTCTTTTTCCCAACCCTCCTTGGTTGGGTATTCAATATGAATCGAAGACTGTGGTCGCATCCTCCTCCTCATCCTCCCGGCTCACTCCTGCCCCTCTTGCCTCGGGGGGGGGGAGGCTGCAATATGCGAAACTGTCGCCACTTTCGAAGGCTGCTGAAGGGTCCAGCACAGTGACGTCCTACGCAGACCCACACGGGACCTCGCCATTCCTGGGGGGCTGCGATCTGTGAAACTGTCGCCACTTTCGAAGGCTGCTGGGGGATCCAGCATAGTGACGTGCTACGCAGATTCAAATGGGACCTCGCCATCCCTGGGGGGCTGCGATTTGTGAAACTGTCGCCACTTTCGAAGCCTGCTGGGGGGTCCAGCAGAGCGACGTCCTACGCAGACCCAAGCGGGACCTCGCCATCCCTGGGGGGCTGCGATCTGTGCAACTGTCACCACTTTCGAGCCCTGCTGGGGGGTCCAGCACAGTGACGTCCTCCGCAGACCCAAACGGGACCTCGCCATCCCTGGGGGGCTGCGATCTGTGAAACTGTCGCCACTTTCGAAGGCTGCTGGGGGGTCCAGCACAGTGACGTCCTACGCAGACCCAAACGGGACCTCGCCATCCCTGGGGGGGTGCGATCTGTGAAACTGTCGCCACTTTCGAAGCCTGCTGGGGGGTCCAGCACAGTGACGTCCTACGCAGACCCAAGCGGGACCTCGCCGTCCCTGGGGGGGTGCGATCTGTGAAACTGCCGCCACTTTCGAAGCCTGCTTGGGGGGGGGGGTTCCAGCATAGTGACGTCCTACGCAGACCCAAACGGGACCTCGCCATCCCTAGGGGGCTGCGATCTGTGAAACTGTCGCCACTTTCGAGGGCTGCTGGGGTGTCCAACATTGTGACATCCTACGCAGACCCAAACGGAACCTCGCCATCCCTGGAGGGCTGCGATATGTGAAACTGTCGCCACTTTCGAGCCCTGCTGGGGGGTCCAGACATAGTGACGTCCTACGCAGACCCAATCTGGACCTCGCCATCCCTGGGGGCTTGCGATCTGTGCAACTGTCGCCACTTCTGATGCCTGCTGGAGGGTCCAGCACAGTGACGTCCTACGCAGACCCAATTTGGACCTCGCCATCCCTGGGGGCTTGCGATCTGTGCAACTGTCGCCACTTCTGATGCCTGCTGGAGGGTCCAGCACAATGACGTCCTCCGCAGACCCAAACGGGACCTCGCCATCCCTGGGGGGCTTGCGATCTGTGAAACTGTCGCCACTTCTGATGCCTGCTGGAGGGTCCAGCACAGTGACGTCCTACGCAGACCCAAACGGGACCTCGCCATCCCTGGGGGGCTGCGATCTGTGAAACTGTCGCCACTTTCGAAGGCTGCTGGGGGGTCCAGCACAGTGACGTCCTACGCAGACCCAAACGGGACCTCGCCATCCCTGGGGGGGTGCGATCTGTGAAACTGTCGCCACTTTCGAAGCCTGCTGGGGGGTCCAGCACAGTGACGTCCTACGCAGACCCACATGGGACCTCGCCGTCCCTGGGGGGTTGCGATCTGTGCAACTGTCGCCACTTTCGAAGCCTGCTGGGGGCTCCAGCACAGTGACGTCCTACGCAGACTCAAATTAGACCTCGCCATCCCTGGGGGCTGCGATCTGTGAAAATGTCGCCACTTTCGAAGCCTGCTGGGGGGTCCAGCACAGTGACGTCCTACGCAGACCCAGAGGGACCTCGCCATCCCTGGGGGGCTGCGATCTGTGAAACTGTCGCCACTTTGGAGGCCTGCTTGGGGGGGGGTCCAGCATAGTGATGTCCTACGCATATTCAAAGTAGACCTCGCCATCCCTGGGGGCTGCGATCTGTGAAACCGTCGCCACTTTCGAAGCCTGCTGGGGGGTCCAGCACAGTGACGTCCTACGCAAATTTGAATTAGACCTCGCCATCCCTGGGGGGGTGCGATCTGTGTGTGACACCGTCGCCACTTTCGAAGGCTGCTGGAGGGTCCAGCGCAGTGACGTCCTACGCAAACCCAAACGGGACCTCGCCATCCCTGGGGGGTTGCGATCTGTGCAACTGTCGCCACTTTCGGGGGCTGCTGGGGGGTCCAGCACAGTGACGTCCTACGCAGACCCAAACGGGACCTCGCCATCCCTGGGGGGCTGCGATCTGTGAAACTGTCGCCACTTTCGAAGGCTGCTGGGGGGTCCAGCATAGTGACGTGCTACGCAGATTCAAATGGGACCTCGCCATCCCTGGGGGGCTGCGATTTGTGAAACTGTCACCACTTCCGAGGCCTGCTAGGGGGGGCAGCATTGTGGGGCCCCGCGGCGGACTCAAATGGGACTTCCCAAATGCGGGTCGCAGAAATACATACGTCCATGTCTCGTCATCACCCCCTTATAAAGTCGCCCAAGCTACTCATGCCCCGCATTGCGCAGGGGTTGGGTACGTCGCCAGGGTAATTCCTCATTATCGCCCTACTTTGCGAATTCTTCCCCATCCTCCTCAGCTCTTTTTGCGGAGGCTCCTCCGTGGAGAGCTTCTGGGGGCCTCACGGAAGTTTTTCAAGTTTCTTCCGGCTGCCTGGAAGCCTCTTGGGCGTCTTCTGGGGGCCTCTGGGGGGTTCCTCAGGCCACCCTGCCTCCAACCGCAGTCTCCCTGAACGACTGGGTCACGTTTTGGACTGCTTCGGAGGGCGTATTGGGGCCATATTTGGCCGTCATGGGGCTCTCTGAGGCCATCTTTAAACCCTTTTGTGCCGTCTTGGGGTTCTCTTGGACTGCCTGGAAGCCCTTTCGGATGGTTTTGGGGCGCTTTTCGAGCCTCCCAGGCGGTCTCGGACGCCCAGAAGACCCAGGACATTGCCCAAATCATGCAACAACCTTGGAGATCAATGTTTTTCTGCGTTTTGGAAGCCTCTTGAGGGTCCTCTTTGGGTCGTCTTCGGGCGTCTGGTGGGTGCCTGGGACCTCTTGGGGCCCTCGGGGGGGGCGTTTGGCCGCCCTCCCGACCAATTTGGGCCCGCTGCCTGGGCCCAGCAGGGGCTTCCAGGACCTCGGAAACGCCCGGGAGGCCTGCCGCAGGGGCGTCCCGTGGGTCCCGGGGGCCACGGATCCGGGGCGTCCGGAAGGTCCCGGGGGCCCAGGATTCGGGGGGGTCCGATCTCGGGGGGGGGGGGTCAGGAGACGTATGAATCGGAATCTCTCTCTTTCTCTCTCTCTCTCTCTCTCTCTCTCTCTCTCTATATATATATAGATGCATATACATAGAGATCCAGAGAGAGAGGGAGAGAGAAATAAAGAAAGAGAGCGAGAGAGAGAGAGATAGCGAGAGATAGAGACAGAGAGAGTGAGCGAGCGAGCGAGAGATAAGGAGAGAGAGAGAGAGAGGGAGAGCGAGAGAGACAGAGAGAAACGTGTGTGTATATATATATATATATATATATATATATACTAGAACCACGCGCGCGCTACGCGCGCGCTTAGGTTCTAGTCGCAGGTGAGGCACGGGTGCCGCTGTAAGCCCCGGTGTGGTCACGACGATTTCCAGCGTTCTCGGGCCCATGCCATCGACGCAAAGAAACGCGTAGTCAGAAGGCTCTCGCTCTGCCAGGGCCGCCCTTGAGGGATGGGAGGGGGAAAGCAACTTGTGAAATGATAGGGTATAGCGATGCCCCGCTCGCTCTGACGGGGCCTGTCTGGCGCTCTGGCGGGACCTTCCAGGAAAGGAGAAGCACGAAAGCTGAGGGGTGAGGGGTGGAAGAGGAGAGAGGAGGGAATGGAGGCAAGGGGAGCGGGCGGGAGGGAAGGAGGGACGGAGGGGGGAGGCCAGGGCCATCTGGGCCGTCTTGGAGCGCTCTGGGGCCTCCCGCTCCCGATGTGACCCAGCTTGGGTCTGTCCTGGGGTTCTCTTGGGCCGTCTGGGGCACCTCCTGGACTATTTTCGGGTTCCCTGGGGACGTCTTGAAGCTCTTTTGGGTGCCTCTTCGGCGATCCCGGGGCGGTCTTGGGGGCGTCTGCGGCCGTCTTCGAGCATTGGAAGCTCGAGAACGCGAGAAAACGAAAAACATCGAACACACCCATGAAATGATGTGGGCCTTTTTTGGCTCTGTCGGGGCGTCTCTCGGAGCTCTCTGGAGCCCTCTTGGAGGCCTCCTGGTCTCGTGGGCCTCCCGCTGCCGTTCTGTGGCCCAGCTTGGGCATGTCCTGGGGCTCTCTTGGGCAGTCTTCAGGCTCCCCTGGGCCGTCTTGGAGCTCTTTCGGGAGCCTCTTCGGCGACCTCGGGGCGATCTTGGGGGCGCCTTCGGCCGTGCTCGAGCGTTGGAAGGCTCGAGAACGCGAGAACCCGAAAAACATCAGAAAAAACGACTGGAAATCAAGGATATGGGCCCTTCGGGCTCTCTCGGGACGTCTCGTCTCGCCTCTTGGAGGCCTCCTGGGCTGTGTGTGTTGCCGTCGTGAGCTCCTCTTGGGCCACGTTGGGGCCGTCTGGGCCGCCCTGGAGCGCCTTGAGGCCTCCCGCTCCCGCTCTGGGGCCCGTCTTGTGCATCTCCTGGGATTCTCTTGGGCAGTCTTGGGCTGCTCTTGGGGGAGTCTTCGGGCTCTCGGGGGCCGTCTCGGGGCTCTTTTGGGGGCCCCTTCGGCGGTCTGGGGGCGATCTTGGGGGCGTCGTCGGCCGTCCTGGAGAGTCGGGAGGTCGAAAACGCGAGAAACCCAAAAACATTCTGAAGAAAAACACATGGAAATCAATGATATGGGCCTCTTCGGGCTCTCTCGGAAAGCCTCTCGGAGCTCTCTTCAGGCCTCTTGAAGACCTCTTGGGCTGTGTATTTGCCGTGCTGGGCCCATCTGAGGCCATGTTGGGATCGTCTGGGCCGTCTTGGAGCGCCTTGGCGCCTCCCGCACGCGCTCTGTGGCTCAGCTTGGCCCTGTCCTGGGGCTCTCTTGGGCCGTCCGGGGCTCCTCCTGGGCAATTTTCAAACTCCCCGGTGCCGTCTCGGGGCTCTTTTGGGGGCCTCTTCGGCGGTCTTGGGGCGGTCTTGGGGGCGTCCTCGGCCGTCTTGGAGCGTCGGAAAGACGACAACGCGAGAACCCGAAAACATTCCGAAGAAAAACACATGGAAATCAATGATATGGGCCTCTTTGGGCTCTCTCGGAAAGCTTCTCGGAGCTCTCTTGAGGCCTCTTGGAGGCCTCTTGGGCTGTGTATTTGCGGTCTCGAACCCATCTTGGGCCATGTTGGGGCTATCTGGGCTGTCTTGGAGGGGCTTGCTGAAGTCCCCGAGGGTTTCTGGGAACTCTCTGGGGCAGTCTGGGAGCTCCAGGGCCGTTCCGGGATACTCTGGGAGCGGTCTGGGAAACCCTGGTCCTCCCATGACCCCCCGTGCCCAGGCCTCTTCGGCTATCCTGGAGCGTCGGGAAGCCGAAAAGGTGAGAATCACAAAAATAGTCGAAAACCATAGATAAACAACCATTTGTTGCCACTTGTGGCCCTCTTGAAAAAGCCTCTTGGAAGCCTCTTGGGGCGTCTTGGAAGCCTCTTGGGCCGTCTAGGGACTATCTTGAGCGTCTTGGACCTATCTTGTGGCGTCCCGGAGCCCTCATGGACATCTTGGGTGCTTCCTGGGGCCGTCTTGGAGGCCTCCTGGAAGCCTGCTGGGCCGTCTGGAGTCCCCTTTGGAGGCGCCAGGGCGGGGGTATCAAAAAAAGGGGCCCGATGGTTTTGAGGTGGGCGGGGCCCCAGGGCTGGGGACCTGGTATTCATCCGTATATATATATATATATATATATGTGGTAGCCCCCCCACTAAGATCTACCTGATACCCTTCTTGATTCGAAGTTCTCTTCGAACCTATTTTTCTTCGAACTCGTTCACAGCAAATTCGTAGGCCGCCACACAAGGAATTCCTTTATAAGACAACTCATATTTTTTCTGGAGCCAGCAGCGGAAAACCAGGAAAACAAGGAGAAAAAAAAGGAAAACAAGGAAAGCACAGCGAAAAACAAGAAAAAACAGAGAAGGATTGTGAAAACACAACAGAATACAATGAAAACCAAAGGAAACATATGACAACACAACAAAAAGCAACGAAAACATACAAACACATGTGTTTTCACAGGTTTCCGGTTGGTTTCTTTATTTGTTGCTGTGTTGTTATATGTTTTCTTTGGTTTCGCTGTTTGTTGCTGTTTTTTTTTCAATCCTTTTATGAATTCCTTGTTTTTCGCTGTGTTCTCCTTATTTTCATTGGTTTTCCTTGTTTTCCGCTGCTGGCTCCCGAACAATGATCCGCGGCCTTACAAAAGGATTCCTTTCATCGGAAAATTAAGAAAACAAGGAACAACAAGGAAAACAAGGAAAACACACCGAAAAACAAGGAGAAGCAGGAAAGTTTCCGTTGTTTTCAGTGTTGTTCATTGTTTTCCTGGTTTCCCGCTGCTGTCTCCTAAAAAAATACAGCGGCCATACAAAGGGATTCCTTTTGTGGCGGCCTTACAAAAGGATTCCTTTGTGACGGCCTTACAAAGGGATTCCTTTTGTAGCGGTTCTACAAAGGGATTTGTTTATGGAGTCCTTACAAAAGGAAGCCTTTTGCGGAGGCCATGCAAAGGATTCCTTCGGTGGCGACTTGACAACATGTTTTCTTCTGTCGCGGCACTACTACAAAAGAATCTTCTTCTTGCGGCCCAAGTGATTCCTCGATGGGTTTCTCGTGTTTTACCGTCGTCACAAGAAAGGGTTTCAGTTCAGACTTTGTTGTCTTGGTGCGGGATGCTTGTCATGAGTTACGTATCGGAAGACCAACGTTGCAATCGAATTCATTCTCTCAGATAGCTTGAGCCGCGGCGGACGCACTCCTTGTTTTTTGTTTTTGTTTGATTCGTGTTCCAAAAAAGAAAATTATGTCCATTGTTTTGAAACGTTGGGTGGTGCATGCCTACTGTGAGAGCCGCATCGAGTGAAGAACATCGCTATTAATGTTGTTTTCTTTAGGAATTTGATTCACGGCGGGCGCTCCCCTTGAGGGTTTCCTTCTTACTATTGTCGCTCAAAGGGAGAAAGTATGTGTATTTGTTGTGCATTGCGGGCGCGGGGTTACGGCCGTTAGAAGCACAGCGGGTGAAAGCTAGAAGCTGTTGTTTTATTTTCGTAAGGAATTTCTTTCATGGAGTACGCGCGCCGTGAAGAAGCCAGCGCGTCCTGCATGTTGTCGGGCGTTGTTTGTCTATTAGCAAGAACGCCATAATATAAATAAGTAAACGTTGTATTGTTGCGAACGTTTAGCACATCGAAATGAATCCGTCACGTCCTTCCATGCACGATGGTGCGCACATCAATATTGGGCGACGATTTCAAGATTCATGGGCACAAACTTCTTGCGGGCCCCTGACATTTTCTGGTGTCATTAACTTGGATGCCCCTGCACGCGCTGTTTGCGTACCCCGCGCTTTCACTTAACGCGCAGTGTTGGTCCTCTGCGGTTTTGCTTAATGCGAGCTGTTAGTTACCGGTTGGAAGAGGAAGCTTCGACGAGCTAGCAGGGGCATCCGTTGTTGGATGCCCCCGTGGTCGCCTTCGTCGTTGTCTGCCTGCGCTTCCAACAATGGCCATGGCGCGAGTGTGCAACGTGTAAGGACTCCACAAAACAATCCCTTTGTAGAGCCGCTACAAAAGGAATCCCTTTGTAAGGCCGTCACAAAAGGAATCCTTTTGCAAGGCCGCCACACAAGGAATCCCTTTGCATGGCCGCTATATCTTTTTTTTTCTTTGAAGACAGCAGCAGGAAACCAGGAAAACAATGAAAAACACTGACAACAACGGAAACACATCGAAACACAATGAACAACAAAACAGGAATGCGAAAACACAGCAACATACAACGAAAACCAAAGAAAACCTATGAAGACACAACAGACAGCAATGAAAATGTTCCAAAAATATGGTTTCATAAGTTTCCTGCTGGTTTCTCTAATGTTTGCTATGTTTTCACAAGTGTTCTTCTGTTTTTTTTTTTTTTTTATTGTGATTTCGCAGCCCTTTCCTGTTGTTTGTTCATTGTTGTTCGTTGTGTTTTCCTTGTTTGCCGTGTTTTTCATTTTTTTTATAAAAAAATCCGATGAAAAGAACTATTTTGCAAGGCTGCGGATCATTGTTCGGGAGCCAGCAGCGGAAAACCATGAAAACAACGAAAAACAAGGAAAACAATGAAAACACATCGGAAAAAACAAGGAAAACAAAACAATGACCCCAAAAACATACAACAAAACATACTGGAACCAAAAAAAACTTATAACAAACACAACAAAAAATAAAGAAACCACCAGGAAGCTTGTGAAAACATATGTTTTTGCACGTTGTCATTGCTTTCTGTTGTGTTTTCATATGTTTTGTTTGGTTGTCATTGTATTTTGCTGTGTTTTCGCAATCCTGTACCGTTTATCACTGTTGTTCGATTTGTTTTCCTTGTTTTCCTAGTGTTTCATTGTTTTCCTGGTTTTCCGCTGCTGGCTCCAGAAAAAATATTAGCTGCCTCACAAAGGAATTCCTTGTGGCAGATCAGACGTGTCGCCAGACCAGACACGCCCAGACCAGACTAGACTTGACAAGACCAGACCAGACCAGACAAGCAGGATCAGGCCAGACTTGATCATGCCACCATATCAGACCTGACCAGTCCAAACCCGAACGAACTGATCCAGATCAGACCTGCACGCGAGCCACAGAATCTCCGGCGAAACATGATTACGAGCACGACTCTTTGATAGATTTCTCCCAAGGGCTCGCCCGCATGAGTGTCTACGCCAGAACATTATGGACCTGAGTCGATTCGAAAGCGCCGTATGATGGGACCCCCAAGCTCCAGAATCTCCAGAACAACTATTCCCGAGACGACACTTCCATAATCTTCCCCCGCGGGCTCACCCAGCCGCTTCTCCATGCCAGAGCAAAAACTACATCAATCGATTTGTCGCGACCCCTCTGTCGAAATCGCAAAACCCAGAACCGTTAAGAAAAACTATTACAAAAACGACCCTTGCATTATCTCCCCTCTCCGCGGGTTCGCCCGTCGGACTTTTTTGCGCCGAATTCAAATTGAATTGCTCTCGTTTGCCTAGTGTGCACATGGTCTAGCACATGCCGACAGCGCACCGCGGCGGGCGCTTGGGGGGCTTCTGCTCACATTTGCAAATGGTCTTGAAGAATTTGGGAGACACACGGTCGGCGAAGGTGGCCATCAGCCGCCCGTGTTTGTCGACGAAGTTTTTGTGCTCGCTATCAATGTTCTGCTTCTGCCGCTCGAGCTTGTTGCGTTCCTTTTTGGTCTCCTGGTACTCGTTCTTGTACCAATAACCCCACTCCTCATACTCCTTGTTCTTCTCTTCTAAGTCTAAGATGCGCTTATCCTTCTTTTTCCCTGCTGCTTCCATTTGCTTGATTGTGGAATTCGCCGTCTGCAGGTCGCGCATCAGCTTGTTGCACTTGCGTGTCTTGGCGTCTAGCTTCGTCTTTGTGAACTTCAGGTGAGTATCAGCCAAGAACTTGACAACGGGCTTTTTGTTGTACTTCTCCTGAGGATGTGTAAATGTAGTGTTCTTAACCATCTATTTTAAAAACGGAACCTCTTATCCAAAATGCCCCAAAACAGAAACACTACAACGAAGCACAATTAGTATACAGGTTTTTGTTTCCAATGTGTCCTGCTTGGCTTTCTCCTTGTACCCTCGGTTGCGAATTATCTTCTTGCTGTACGCGTCCGAACCGTACTCTGGAACCCCCATGCTGTCAGTTCAATCGGAGGGGGGGTACCGGAGCTGCACACCTGAGCCGCAACAGCAGCACTACTGTAATGGATTGGATCGGAAACACTGCGTGGTCTGCACACGCTCCAGTTCAACCTAATTTAGAAATTGAGGGAGTGACAATCAGAAGGGCGAGGATGATGGGGATGAGGACGATGCAAAAACATGATAAGGATACCTGAGAAAAAATCGGCGGCATCAGAGCCGTCCAAACGAGTTTGCTTGTAGGTAGATCTTAGTGTGGGGGGCTAGCATATATGTAATATATATATAAATATATATTATATATATATATATATATATATATATATATATATGTATATATGTATGTGTGTATATATAACCTCATGCCCGTGAGAATAAACACTAGGGGATAATAAAGTTCGGGGTTCAGGAAGAGATAGTAAAAGTAGCCCAGCAGACCTCAGCATAATCTCGAAGTAAGAGATGATCAAGAGGAGACCAAGCCGAGCACGTTTTGAGACATCCTTGGCGTTTAGTTTTCATAGAAATATCATCAGCAATGGCTTATCTCGCTGGAATGGAGGAAGCTATATATAAAAAAGAAAAATAAAAAGAATAAAGCATAAAATAAAAGAAATGATAGGAGGAGGAGAAGGACGAAGAGAAGAACAAATCTCAAGTTTCAAATCTATTAGATTTTATTTACAAGCGCTTTATGAAAATTGTTTTTTGTAAGTGCTCGTGTAGGGTAGCTCATGTGCCTCAATTTCCATGGAAAATCAACCCCAGAGATAAACAAGTTCAGGCGAGCGTGGGGACAGAGAGAAATATATAAAGAAGAAGAATACAGTAGAATAATATTAAGAAAGAAGAAGAGGAGAATAAGAAGAGGACGAAGAAAGGAAAAATCCAAAGTTCCAAATCTATCAGTTTTAATTTACAAACGATTCATGAAAATTGATTTTTTAAGTGCTCGTGTAGGGTAGCTCATGTGCTTCATTTTCCATGGATAATCAACCCCAGGGATAAAAAAGTTCAGGCGAGCGTGAGGACATATAGAAATATAAAAGAAGAAGAGGAAAGTATAATAATAATAAGAAGAGAAGAAGAAGAGAAGAAGAAGAAGAAGAGAAGAATAACGGAAAAAATGGAAAGTTCCAAATCTTAAATGCTCATGTAGGGTAGCTCATGTGCTCCCCTTTCCATGGATAATCAACCCCAGAGATAAAAAAGTTCAGGCGCGCGCGGGGATAGCAACATCGCTTGATGTTGCTATCTCAACATAGCGTTTCGAGGTGATAATGAAGTTCGGCCTCAGCGCTCGCCGCCCAATTTGAATTTTGTATAGGGCGACGATAATCAACTCTAAACACTGAAGGGGGGGGGGTCCCTTTATTATCATCGGCATGCGGTATCGGCGGTGCGCGGTGCAGAGCGAACCCCCCCCCCCCCCCCCAGAATCGCTCGTCCTGGGGGTTTCGTGCTTCCCGCACCGCTGGTGCAGGCCCGTACACGAACCCCCCCGGGAGGCACGAACCCCCCCGGGGCCGGTGCGCCCCGGTGCGAACCCCCCTGGCACGCCCCGCCGGTGCGCCCCGGTACGAACCCCCCCGGGATGGCCAGAGCGCGGGGCAGCGCCCGGGCAGCGCGTGCGAGCGTCCAGCGGCGGCGTCGGCGGCGGCGTCGGCGACGGCGGCGTCGGCGTCAGCGACGACGACCTCCAGAGATCCCCGGAGGCCCCCGCAGCCCCAGAAGCTTCCTGGAAGTAGGGGGCCAGGCGTTCTCGGAGCTTCCCGGAAGCAGGGGGCCGGCTTTCCGCAATCCCCTGGAGGTCTCCCCATGGGGCTCCCCACGCCTCCTCCAACTCCTCCCCACTCCGTCGCACTCCTCGGCAATCCTCACCGCGCCTCCCGACTCTTCCCCACTCCATCGCAGTCTTCGGCCCTCCTCGGCACTCCTCCCGCCTCCTCCCCACTCCATCGCAATCCTCAGCACTCCCCCCCGCTCCTCCAAGCTGCTACCCACTCCATCGCACTCCGCGGCTCTCCTCCCAGTTGCCCCAGACTCCTCCCCACTCCATCGCCCTCCTCGGCCCTCCTCGGCACTCTTCCCGACTCATCCCCACTCCATCGCACTCCTCATCGCGACAACGACGACGACGACGACGACGACGACGACGACGACGACGACGACGACGACGACGACGACGACGACGACGACCACGAGGACGACCACCACCATCACCACCCCACGCCCACAGGGGGGGCAGGGGGGGCCACCACGCCACGCCCACAGTGGGGAGGGGGGCCCATCGCGCGGGGGCAAACCCTGGACCATCTATCTCATATCCGTCCGTCGATCCGTCCATCCATCCGTACCTCCATTCATCCATCTAGTTCTCCCTCCCACCCCACGCTCACGCCCCAAAGACCCATCCCCCTCGCTCTCACGCAGCCCCCCCCCGCTCCCACAGGAGCCCCCCCCTCCCACAGGAACCCCCCACCCCACTACCACAGGGGGGGAGGGGGGGGGCGCTGGTGCGCCCGGTACAAAACCCCTCGGGAAAGCGGGAGAGGGGGGGGGTCCAGGTCGTCGGCGGCACCCGGTGCGCCCTGTACGACCCCCCCCCGGGAAGGCGGGGGGGGGGGTTCGTGCCACGGGGCACCGCCGACATATGTGTGTATATATATATATATACACATAGAGAGAGAGGAGTCAGAACGAGAGAGAAAAATAAAGAAGTACATACAGAAAACCAAAGGGAGGGAAAGAGAGAGAGAGAGAGAGAGCGTGAGAGGGAGCACGACGACGAGAATGGTCCTCAGTCTGGCACGTGCGCGAAGACTGGTGCCCGGCCGGGCGGGAGCCGAGCGACCCGCCGGGGTCGGAGAGCCGCGCGCCTCAGTCGCTCAGCGCTCGCCCCACCGCCGCGGCGAGCGAGGCCTCCCGCCCCGCGCGCCACTCCTCGCACTTCTCCGTCTCGCTCAGCACCTTCGAAGGGGCCCAAGGACCCACAACTAAATACACACACAAATAAAAGGATCCCCCATCTTTCCCCTACATGTTCGGGGCTTCTGTCTTCGCCCCCACTTCCCATACTTTCCCATATCTTCCCGGGAGTCGACGATGACTTGTGTCTGTGTTTTTTTTCCCCCTCCTGAGCCTTCTGGGCCAGCTTCCGGAAGGCGGCCTTGCTTTCGGTCGGGCCTGTCCCCCACACAGGGGGATTTTGGACGAAAAATGAGAAATACCAAAAAAATATTCAAAAGATGCCCCAAAAATATTCAAACAATGGTCCCCAGACTACTTTTGGACTATTTTGGAATATCCCCCCTGTAGAGGGACAGGCCCGACTTAAGCCTTGCTCCCCTTCTTCGGCGTCGCGAAGGTGCACATGAACCTGACGACCGCCGCCCTGTGCTCGGCTGCGAGGCGCGCCCCCTCCTCGCCGAGGCTGCCCTGCTCGCTGAACAGCATCGTCCACACCACTACCCTCTGGAAGAGGTCGATCTCGTCGGCCTCCGGGTTCCTCAGTTCCTTCCCGCTGGGCAGCTCCACTGGCGGCAGGTCCGGCTCGCGCAGGGAGAGCCGCTCCGCGAAGCGCGGGGAGAGGCTTCGCTCCCTGGAGCCTGCCGCCCGGCTGGCGTCGACCACCCGGGCTGGCGGTGATGCATCGATCTGTCCGCTGGCCGCCCTGGCCACTGCTGTGGATGCTGCGTCGTCCTGGCCGCGATGGCAAATCGTCAATGCCTGGCCGGACGAACACTCTTCGATGATCCCCCAAGCAATGCTTCCCTTTGGGGCTCCTACTCGCGCTGCGGCGAACGGGCCCTGGATGCCGCACTTTGCTGGTGGCTACTGGCTGTGTTGCTACTGGGAGTACCTATACACAGAGACAACTGATCTGGTCGGACTTCCGGTCCGTCGCTGGGGCAGCCGCCAATGGGCCCCAGGAGGCGTCCGGGGGCCTCGAAAGCCCTCCAGATGGCCCCAATACTGCTCGAGATGTGCTCAAGATGGCCCACAGGGGGGCAAAGAGGCCCCCCCAGAGACTCCGAGAAGCGTCCCAAAAAGGGCCCTCAGAGGCAAACCTCACAAATCTCCGCTTGGGTTTTGTTAAGGCTTTTGATGTTTTTCGCTGTTTCGTCCTGTTAACGCTCCTCGACGGCCCAAATGCCCCCAAGACCGCCCCAAGGAGGCACAAGAGGCCCCCAAGACGGCACGGCCCAAGATGGTCTGAAGACGGCCTAAGAGGCGCCCGCGACAACCTATGAGGGTCCAATGATGGCCTCAAATGGCCCTTTGCCTGAGCAATTTCTACGCACCCCCTTGCCGAATCTCCGCCCCCACGCCAAAGCCACCTAACGAACCAAGGGTTCGACGGCGCGTAGTAAGCCGTAGAAAACTTGTTACCATAGGTGCATTCCAGCAAAATAGAGGGATACATTGGATCCGCGCAACACGAGAATAGGACCCACGGAACTGCTACACACCCAGAAATTGGCGGCGCGCCCGGGGGGGAAGTGAGAAGCGGCGGGCCTTTTCGGAAGGCTCTTCCGAGCCTTTACCGAGGACGCAGAAACCTCTCAGCGGGCTGGAAGGTTTTCTAAGCCTTCCCCGCAGACCCACGCCAACAGGAAAAACGTTCGGCCTTGGGACGTATGCCTTGCAAGCCGCTGGCGCGTCGCTCTGCTGAGCGGGGCGGCAAGCTGGGAAACACTCGGGACGTTGTCCCTGGGAATGGGGACGCGGATCGTAGAGTGTGTCGCTCCGCTCCGCGGGGCCAGAGGCTCGGAAACACTCGGGACGCTGACGCCGGGGCAGGGCTGAACGTAAACGGTGTTTTTCGTTTTCGTTTCGTCTTCGTTTTCCCTCGCTTTTGTCTCGAGTCCGCCTCTGCCGCAGAACGACATCGACACGAAAAGGGCCCACGAAATGACCAAAAACACTGTGAAGGTCCAGCCCTGCGCCGGGGAAGGAGGACGCAGATAGCGTACGAGCGGCGCCAGGGACGCGAGCCGTACGCCAACCGTGACGGGCGGAGTCCTTCGCCGCGGCGGGCGCGAGCGCGAGCTCGACGGCCTCCGGGTCGGCGGCGCCGCCCCCCGTCCAGGCCTCTGACTCGGACAGCTGCCGGAGCAGCGCCCGCGTCTGCTCCCGGAGCACCGCGTTCTTCCCCAGGAAGAAGAGGAGGAAGGAGAAGATGCTCCTGTGGGGCGCAGGGGGACATGCTGCACCCCCCCCCCTTCGAATCCGAACGCGCGCCTCTACCCAGCCCCATACGCCCCCGAAGTTCACTGCTGATCGACTCGCGCCGCGCGGCCCGCGGGGTCTTTGGACGCCCGAAACGGGTACGGAAAAAATTGGTACAATGCCCAACAACAAATGATGTTCCAAACCAACAGCGGCCGCTGTTGGGCAGGCGGCCTTCTGTATCGAGTGGACACAAGCCGCGGCGACACCGACAGCGAATCCTGCTCGAAATGAAAAAGAAGCGCTGTTGGGCATTGCATTCTTTCCATACCCATTTCGTTCGTGCCAGGGGTGCGAAAAACAAATGTGCAGTCGCCAGTTCCGGCACGAAAATTCACCTTAGGAGTCCACGGGCGCCGCCACGCCGCGGGAAAAGAAACACCACTGGTATGAGATTTCGAGGAGGGATGTGGCACCTGTGCGCCCCCCTTCGAGGCGCACGTTCGAGCCAATCAGAACTAGCTCAACCTGACTGCAGCGTTGAAGGGGCCCACGGACGCAAACAAATACACACATATAGCAGGATTCCCCATGTTTTCCCATATGTTCAAAGTTTTAACCTCCCCCAGCACTTCCCATATTTCCCATATTTTCCTGGGAGTCGACGATTCTGTGTTTTTCCCATCCTGAAATGCATCGTTGCCCCTGCGGCATGGCCAGCAGACGCCCGCCGCCGAGCGTGCACTACAAGACTTCTGAGCGCGCGCGTCGCCCATGGGGGCCCAGCGCACACGCAGCTCCAGTACGACACTGGAGAACAACCACGATCGGAGTCTTTTGGGATCTTCCATGAAATCCAGCGCTGTAGGGCTACAGGGCTCTTGGGCTGTAGTGCTAGAAGGCTATAGGGCTGTAGTGCGATGGAGCACCCGGGCACCCCTGGGTGTTAAGGCCCAGTAAGACGACCGGCGTGCTGACTCCCCCCCCTTCGCGACAAAAGCTGCGTCGCGCATTCGTCGCCCGTGCGCCGCCCGTGCGTCGGCCGCCGAAAAGGCCAGCCGTCCTCTCGAACGTGCACGTCGCCGTTGCAAGGGTGCAATTTGGTGAATGCGTCGCCAGCGCGGCGGGCACCCACGGGGCCCAGGGGTGCCCAGGGGCCCTGGGCACCCCTGGGCACCCCCAAGCACACCCGGGCACCCCCGGGCCTCCGGGCCCCCCCCCGGCACCCGGGCACCCGGGGCCGGCCACCGAGATCGGCGACGCACCTCACCCAACCAAATGAATCCGCCAGGACCCCTACAGAGGCAAGCTCTGAGTGGGGAATGATTGGCGGATGCTGATCCTGCGGTGCTCGAGGTCCAGCTCGAGCGCCAGCTGATCGAGTTGATGAGCCTTTATGAACAAGCGGATGCGCCATGAACGCAAACTTTCGGAGATCCGCGCGGATTTCTTGGATTGGCTCTGAAAACCCTTCCCTGGCGCGCGGAGCGCGCCAGGGGCGGCGCCGAAGGTGCCATCAACGGGGCCCAGCGCCGATCCAAGACATCCGCGCAGAGATCCGAAAATTCTGTTAGTGCAGTTTTTTCTTCCTCGAGCCTGATATCTCTCGCGCACCGCCTCCTTCAGGTCCTTGAAGACTTTTCTCGGGTCTGCCGCGGACGCTGTGGAGGGCTGGCGCAGCTCTGGGTTATCGAGGACTTCGCGCGTAGGCAGGCTGCCATGGTCCACCTTCGAGATGCTCAGCTGGGCTCCGACTGCGGAACCAGTGGACTGCCTGCGGCCAACTGGGGCACGCGCGGTTCTGTCGCTGGTGCTGGCGCCGCCTGGCGGCGCTGAGGCGGTAGCAGTCACCTCTCGGCGGCGAGCGAGGGGGGAAAGTGATGTGGCGGCGGGGCTTCTCAGAACCCCTCGCGCCTTCTGAGAAATGTTTTGCGTCTTCGGGGAAAGCTCAGAAAACTTCTCAGAAGGCCGGGTGACTTCCGAGGTCTTCTGAGAAGGCCGCCCCGTCTGACTTCCACCCCCCCCGCTCGCCACCGGACCTCGGCGCCGCTGTCGGCTCGCACGTACATTCGCCGGCGTTCCGCGCTCGCACGGACTTTCTCCGAGACCTCGTCGGTCCGCTGCTCCACGCCTCTCTGGCAGCGCCCACACGGGGCGGGGCAGAGGAGGCGGCCCCCTCCAGCCTCCTTGGAAGGCCCTCCTGCCCCCCCTCCTCCTCCTCCCTCTCCTCCTCCTCCTCCTCCTCCTCCTCCTCCTCCTCCTCCTCCTCCTCCTCCTCTCCTCTCCTCCTCCTCCTCCTCCTCCTCCTCCCTCCTCCTCCTCCTCCTCCTCCTCCCTCCTCCTCCTCCTCCTCTTGCTCCTCTCTCCTCTTCCTCCTGCTCCTCCTCCTGCTCCTCCCTGCTCTGCTCCTCCTCCTGTCCTGCTCCTGCTCCTGCTCCTGCTCTGCTCTGCTCCTGCTCCTCTCTGCTCCTCCTGCCTCCTCCTCCTCCTCCTCCTCCTCCTCCTCCTCCTCCTCCTCCTCCTCCTCCTCCTCCTCCCTCCCACTTCATCCTCCGCCTCTTCTCCTAGTGTTCCTGGCGCCCTCAGCTGGTGGAGGCAGCCTCTTGCAGGCGCTCCCCTCCTACAGGAGTATTCGACCCCTCCACCGCCAGGGAACCGACGCCCTGGGGACATAGCGGGCGGTGGCAATGGACATAATTTCCCCCCGGGAACCCGAAAATTTCAGCATCCACCGTCCATCGATTGCGAGGCGGGGACTAATCAACATCCATAGCCTGGGAACCGACGTCCTGGGGACCCAGCGGGCGGTGGAGATGGGATATGGTTTGGCCCCTGGGGGCCCGACCATATCCATGTCCACTGCCTGCGGGGGTCCGCGGAGATCGAACCCCCCAGACGGTGATTGTGGGTAAATGATCGGAAATGCCCGCCTCGGATTGATACTCCTGAATCGTTGCGAGGCGGGGGTAGGGTTCGGATCTCGCCAAGCGCTCGACGGATCCCGAACCCTGCCCCCGCCGCCCATCGAGATGCCAGACCCGTTGACCGGCGAGGATAGGGTTCGGCTTTCGCCGCCGACCGATCCCTCCAGAGAGGCCCCTCCTGCCTTCCCAGAAGACCGCCCCATCTTGCCCCGCTCCCCGCGTGCGCGTCGCCAGCCTTTCTCGCCGCCCAGCGCCCTGACGTGCAGGTCCTTGTAGTCTGCGAGCGCCTCCGCCAGCGCCGTCTGGTCGGCGGCGTCGCCCTCGCACCACTCCTCTGTCCTCGCCAGCAGCCAGAGTACCTCGCGGCACCGCGAGCGCAGGGCGTTCTTCCGCTTGACAAACTCGCAAAGGAAAGAGAATATGGCCCGGCGGTGGTCCACGTCGAGCATTCGGCCGGCCTCCGCCAGGCTCGGGGGCTTCTTCGTCCTGTCCTTCACCCAGCTGTAGAGCTCCGAGAACGCCTCCTTCAGCTTCTCTGCGTCCTCCGGAGAGGGAGAAGGGAAGCTGAGGAGGAGGGGGAGGAGGATGAGGAGGAGGGGGAGGGGGAGGGGGAGGAGGAGGAGGAGGAGGAGGAGGAGGAGGAGGAGGAGGAGGAGGAGGAGCAGGAGGAGGAGGAGGAGGAGGAGGGGGGGATAATAAGGAGGAGGAGGAGGAGGATGAGGAGGAGGAGGAGGAGGAGGAGGAGCGTCAGTAGCCTGAGGGCGGGCTCCTGTGACGACGCGGCAGCGGGCCGCGGCGGCAGGGAGCCTAGGCCTCAGGGGGCTACTTCGTGATGTCGAGGCGGTCGGGGGCGGCCGCGGACGCGTCCAGGAGGTGCTTGTAGGAGTTGTCGTTCAAGCCCTGGGTCTTGACCTCGAGGTACGTGTAGTACGCGAGGACGAGGCGCTGGATAGCCATCGACAGCGAGTGTTCCCCGCGCTCATCATAGTGGTGTCCAAGACCCAGGCGCTCCAATGCAGTGGCCTGCGAGAATGTCCGCGGCAGGCAAACCAGATGCTGGATCCGATCACATACCAGATAGTGGACGATCGCATCTGGCTGCTGAGGACACCCAAAAAGACACTGGTCCACCTCGGGAGTGACGTGCACGCGGGAGCTCGTGCGCCAGCAACCCGCAAGCGTCCGCAGAGTGATCCACCGCCACGAAAGAGCCACCGACACCAGGAAGCTTTTGAAAGTGGCCCAACGCAACTTCAAGTCATGCGGCACGACAGCAGCCCCAAACCAGGCCGCGAGCCGCTCGGCGATTGCGACCTCGAAGTCGCCCTTCATCCAGTGGGCGGTCAGGGCCATGATGAATGCTCGCTGCAGTTTGGGTTTGGAGCCAGCTCCAGCGGCGCCCCGAACGGCTCGGTGAGCAATGACACCAGCACGAAGAAGATCACGGTGGCGATGAGTAGGAACTTGGGCGGAACGGCCCTGCATCATGTCGTTGAGGCGCTGGGCAATCGCTTGCGGCTCCCTCCAGAAGACAGGCGACCATTTGATCTTCGCGAACGCAGGAAGTCCGCAAGCCGAATGGGCGATCTCGAGGGATTCCTGGAACAGGGGCTGCACGAGGTTGAAGGTGAAATGAGCGGCCCGCCATTGAGTGCCAAGCGAATATATGAGCAGGGGGCGCGGTGCAGTACCAGGCATCCATTTGTTTAGCGAGTGGGCATCTTTGAGGCGAAAGGTGCTGGGAGGCATTCGAAGCATTTTGTAAACTGCATGGATCTCCTCTCGCTTGAACTGTGGAGGGAGATCAAAGAACTGCGCCAGGTAGCCGAGAACGGTGATCGCCGACGTCTGATAGAGCCTCGCATTGGCGTCCGTGGGCGCTGACGCACTGCCGATGGCCGCGACTCTCTGCCACCGCTCGGATCCAGCCACGGCCCATCGGAGATCGTTGTCCGCATCGGGGCCCGCATGCGCCCCAAGATACAGACCTGCCGCCGCAATCTTGCCAGGGACCCAGTCGGGAAGATGGCCCTGAAGGAAGGTGATGACGTCGTCGCGGATCGCGTTGGTCAGCTTCGCCCATATGGAAATAATGACACATTCCTTGACATTGAGACGTAGATTGCCGAGCACCGCAGCTTGATGGAAAAAACGTCAGCCAGCGCAACCATGAGAGCCATGCGTTGAAGGTAAAGACCGAGATCATCGGCACAGGCGCCCGTCTCGCCGTCCTTGGGGTTGGGCGTCACAACATTGACAGCGCTGGTGATGACATCCATCGCGATGGCCCAGGTGATGCCAGACAGAGGGCAGCCCTGGGCTACTCCAGATGCCAGGGGGCAGCCAAAATACTATTGGCCATCGAGAACGGCGAAGCCCATAGCCTGATCACACAGAGCAGCGACCGCCTTGACAAAGCCCATCTCGAACTGGAACTGGTTGGGGGCCTGAAAGAGCCATTGCCTCCCCAGAGAGGGGAAAGCAGCGGCGATGTCGAAGAGCAGCAGGACAGGCTTGTCAAGCGAAGCGTCCGCATTCCATCCTGCCACGCGGCCTTTGGCGTCCGTCGCCAGAATGTTGCTGCGCAAATTTCGTCCGCGAGTAAATCCTTGTTGGTCATGATGAGCATGTTCTTCCACATGAAATCTGGGTTGGAGGTTGAGAGCTTCCGCGAGTAGCTTGGAGTCGGCGTTCTTCCGGGAGATCGGGCGCCAGTTTCCTGCTTCACGCGCGCAGCAGAGGCGGTCGGTGTCCTCCTCGCCCTTCGGGATGAACGAGAAGATCGCGTCGTTGAGCGCGGGCGGGGCAACGCCGGACTCGAAGAAGCTCCACGTGACCTCCTCCAGAGCCTCCAATGCTCCATCAGTCTCTGCCCAGGCTCGGCATGGGAGACGACCGGGACCAGGCGCTGACGCACGAGCACAGAAGGCGACGCGGCGCATAACAGCAGAGGAAGGAATGATGAGCTTCGGCGCGGTGATGTTCGGAGGGGCACGTTGGCAGACGCAGTCCTTGAGAGCCTGTTCATCAACTTGCTTGCGCGAGAAGATGGGCAGCCAGTGATCCTGTAAAGCTTCCACTTGCGCAGCACGGTCCGCAACTATACCTCCCTCGTTCGCGAGACGAACTCCAGTCAAAGACAGGGCCCGTGAAAACGGAGCCCAAGCCCTGCTTCGCTTCTGGAGTTTGCGGGCTTGCTTGAGTTGGTAATCCATTTCCAGCGCGCGGCCTGAGCTCGGTGTGCCGCAGCGACCGCTTGCTCTCTGCGAAGACGGGAGTCTCACGGGAGTGTTGCAGAAGCGAAGCTTCCGCAAATTTAAACTCATCCAGTAGGCCAACCCTTCCCTCATCGATGAAAAGGGAGTCCTTGCCAATCTCCGCGGCGCTCATGAGCGCGTGGGCCAGGGGGGGGGGGGGGGGCTGTCTCCATATGGCCCGTGAAATGGAACGACGCGTGAGCAAACGTGCCTCCGCAGCAGATTGGTAGCGCAGAGCACCGGGGCACGTGGTGAGTTCATTGCGAGCGAGGCGAGCCGCCTCAGTCATGATGCACTTGAAACCAAGCCAACGTCGCTCCGCCGTCGTAAATTGCAACTGCGAGTGCTGTAGAAGAAGCGATACATTCGGCTTGTAGCGGGGAAACTGGAAGATGAAGGCGGGGATCGGCTGGATGCCGTTCGTCTTGGGAACAGCAGTCGCAATTGTAAGATCCAGGAACGCATGATCGCTGAGGCGACGGTCACTGAGTACGGCAGGTTCCTTGTCTACCTTCAGCGTGAGCGACAAATTCGGGTAAGCATGAGTTGGGAGACTGGCGAAGACGCGGTCAATCCTGGTCTCCTTCGCGGCGTGGGCGCCGAAGCGCGTGGGCTCGCCACTCGAGACCTCGGTCATCGATGCAAAGAGACTCTTCCAGAAGGACTGATGGTGCTGGTCACCCCCAATGCTGGCGAGGATCGTGGGCTGCGGGTCCAGGAAGGAGACAGCGGGCTCGCCGTGGATGTTGAAGTCGCCGAGGGCAACGAAAATCTGCGATAGCGGAGCAACCTGTGCCCACTGCTGGTACCTGTGCCAGTCAGTCTGGACGGCTCGCCGCTGGTCCTGCGCGAGCGCAAAGTTGTGGATGTTCATGAAGGCAGCTGCACATACATTGCCGTGGTAGACCTCGAGGACTTGGACACGTCCTGGAACAAGAGTGCGATGGAGAAGCATCGCGCGGTCAGGGATTACGGAGACGTGGTGTGGGATCTCTGGAGGGCTCCCCAATCCAGGCTGGCCAACATCTGGGATCTCTGCCCCTTCGTTATGGATGGCCGCCTCCCCAAACAGTGCATGCACCGTGGCGCTCCTGCATGATAACGACTTGATTCTTAGCGAACAGCTTAACGACTTTCACAGAAAGCCGACGCTGGAAGGCATGCTTGCCCAGCTTGCAACCAACGTATGCGGCAGCGTTGCGCGCGCAGAGCCCAAAAGGTTTCAAACTGGTTGCCGGAAGACGCCATTCCAATGGAGCAGCAGACGAGGAGGAGGAATCAGAGGCGGATGAGGAGGGGGAACTGCCTGAGACAGATACTCTGTCAAGCTGAACTAGCTCAAACTCACAAGGACAGTCATTCAGGCGAGATCTCCCTGGGGCCAACAATTTACCCTACTCAAGGACTCGGGGCTGCTCATAAATTCCTTACAGAACGGTTTCCACTTGCACCTTCTCTGCGAAGACCACGATCTGACACTCTGGGATCGCCGGGTTCTTCAAGTTGGTCGCGACAGGCCCGAGCAGGAATGAGCCCGAGAGGTCGCCGCCGACGTCGACCAAGCTCACTGATGTACTCGCAGCCCTCGGCAAGGGAAACCGATCATCTGAACGGGCCCGTGCCGAGCATGAACTGAGGCCGCCACACGTTGTGTTCCTTCAGCAACTCGTCGGCAATAATCCAGGACTTTGACAATGCAACCTTCCGCAACAATTATGAGGAGAGGTGGCTGGTCACTACCGACACGCAGCGTGCGCCTCTTAACTCCATCGTTGTGTTGTATCCAACGAGGAGGATTCTCGCGAGCTTCTTGGATGAATGTCCTGGCGGCCTCTGCCGTCTCGAAAATTACTGGGTACGCCAACTTGCCGTTCGAAAGTTTGCACTCGGTCTTGTCGAGAACATACGGAATGCACACCTAGAAAGTGCTTCCGAAAAGGCAAACGCCATCATCTCCCGAGGGGATTCACGAAGCCAGACATGCCTGTCGTTGCGGGAGTTGTCCAGCCTTGAGGCCACACGTTTACCACTATCAGAACCATCCGATGCAACATAACTAGAAGCGTAAGAAATATATGCAACTTGGGAGCTGATATACACAAACATAACTTCCAGCTGTCGAACAATTTCATCACCTGGAGAGGAGCCGCCTGTCCCCACCCACACCTTTCGTCATCGTTTCGAAGCGTCTCTCATACTTATGTCCATATTTTGCACCATGAGATGTATATTGACAGAAGAGTCACTCGAGGCTTTCTCTATAGCCCCCATCCTTGTCTCTAGCGTCGTGCACCGCTGGACGCACGACGCCACCTCGTTCACCTGCGTCTTCATGTTAGACATGTGAGACAAGGGCGGTCATGTTCGCACTGAGCTGGCCCAAGATGCTGGCCAAATCAACCTGCGCAAAGGTCACCACAAATGCATATGCACCACCCGTGGTCATGGATGCAACTAGCACACTCGTGCCTCTTCCGCAGAATCGATCGGGCTGGATGGGGGGCGGCGAGCAATCAGACAATGCAGGCAGCTGCGCCCGCGGCTCGAGATGCCCGTCGGCTGCGACCAAGGTCGAAACGCCAGGGACGCATGTTTCGACCTTGAGTCCAAATGGCTAGAGATGATGTTGATGATGATGGTGATGCTGATGATGATGATGATGATGATGCTGATGATGATGATGCTGATGATGATGATGATGATGATGATGATGATGATGATGATGATGATGATGATGATGATGATGATGATGATGATGATGATGATTTGTCAATGATGATGATGCTGATGATGATGGTGATGGTAGTGATGATGGGATTGTTGTTGTTGATGACATTGATGATGTGGAGGAGAAGGAAGAGGGAACAGGAGGAGGGAGGAGGAGGGAGGAGGAGGAGGAGGAGGAGGAGGAGGAAGAGGAGGAGGAGGAGGAGGAGGAGGAGGAGGAGGAGGGAGGCGGAGGGAACGGGGGGGAAGGAGGGAGAGAGGAAGGAGGCGGAACGAGGAGGAGTGACGGGGTCCTCGAGCCGGTCCGGCGTCGGCAGGCCCGACAGCGACTTCTTCATCGCGGCATGGGCCGCGGACAGGGCCGCGCCCGACACGGCCGGGGCTGGCTGCTGGGCTTCCTGGGCCGCCTTTGCCTCGAGATCGGGCAGGCTCAGCTGCGTCTGCGGGGCCCACTCGGGCACCTCTGCCAAGATTTTCAGCAGGTCCTGCGCCTGCCTCGACCGCACGCCGCGCTGGGACTCGCGGGTGACGAAGCACACGACCGCGCAGCGGTACCCCTCGTTGACGAGCCGCCCCGCCTCCTGAAGGTCATTGCCCGTGGAGCGCGCTTTTATCCAGTTCCGCAGCTCGGCAAATACGCCGGCCTTGTCGTCCTTGGGGTCGAGGAGGATGCCTGCAGCAGGGAGCCCCTCGAGAATACCCACGTCGTTGGCCGCGGCCATGGCCACCGGCGGGGAAATGGAGGGGGGAGGAGGATTGGCGAGGAAAGAGGAAGAGGAGGAGAAAGAGGAGGACCAATAACACCACAAGCTTGCTCTCCAGGTCCGATCAACGTCCAAAACGTACGAGGGCCAGTGTTGGAATACACCCTTTCTTGAAGCTCCCTCTTCACGAGCTCCTACACATGTTCATTTCCACTGAGGGGAGTGCCCCGTTGGGAGACAAACGTGTTAAAATCTTGAGGCGTGCCGAAACACCAGTTTGAGGGCTTCAATGCCACGAGTCAACCTGACTGTTGCGTCTTAACAATCCCGAACCGTGCCAGTACACCATTCCTGGGACCCCACCACCGCGAATGAACGCAACTGTTGCGTCTGGGCAAGCCTGAATACTCCAAAGCACCATGTCTGGTTTGTTAACCATGCGACTCCGTGAAACTCATAAACTTGTTAAACCAATGCGTGCGGCGCTAAGGCTAGAGCAACATGTTGAAAAAGAGCCGCCCTCAATCCGTGAAGCTGTAACAAATGTTAAACAAAAAACGAGTGTGCGCGGCGCTAAGGCGAGAGCTACATTGTGAAAACGAACCGCCCTCAATCCGTGAAGTCCTTGCTATTGCTTTACATGAATGCGCGCGGCGCTGACGCGATAACCACATTTTGGAAGCGAGCCGCCCTCAATCCGCGAAGCTGCTGCATTTGTCAAAACGAGCGCGGCGCTGAGGCGAGAGCCACATGTGGAAAACGAACCGCCCTCAATCCGCTAAGCTCTTGCAAATGCTTGAAGCGAGTGTGCACGGCGCTGAGGCGAAAGCCACATGCTGGAAACCACCCGCTCTCCATGGGCGAAGCTGCTGCCAGCTTCTAAGCTTCAGGCCCATCGGTGGTATGTGAGGAAGTCACGAGCGAAACGCCTGGCCCGCCCTTCCGACTGGCCTCGGGGTGCGACAGGGGAGGGTTCTTCCTGAGGAAATGGAATGGAGGAGGAGGAGGAGGAGGAGGAGGAGGAGGAGGAGGAGGAGGAGGGCCAGAAGAAACCCAAGACACGCCGCCGTCACTGCAGTGTGCCCTCCCGTCCCACGTCCCGTCCTCAGACGCACAATCACCTCGCACCTCTCTGTGCCACTGTATGTTCCTACGCTTCTCTGATCAAGAGAATTCGCCTTTTTCGCTGTTCTGGAAATTTCCTCAGAGCTCCCGAGCACCTCCCCTTCATTGGTTTTGCTCTTTCCCCACATTGCTTGTTTGTTCGTCCCTCGGCCCTGGGCCTGAAAACTGCCCTGCTAGAAACCGAGGTTGGCGCAAAGACGCCGGGCTGCAACAAAAAGACGACGTCTGATATTTGGGGCGCTGGGAGAATCGAAAAGGAAAGGGACGTATCCAGGGTGAGACGACAGGGGGGGGGGCGGGGGGGGGCGAGCAGCGGCGAACGCGGGCTGTGCCCTTCTCGAGCCCAGATGGCTATGGCTGCGACTGCATGCGGCGCTGGAAATGTCCAGGTTCCAAAGAGCGAGCCGCCGCAACTTTGCGGCGAAGCACGAACTTGTAACATGCAACTGCTTTATTTCCCCCATATGGTTCATCCACGGAGGCCGAGCTCCCCACCTAATCCACTGAGAAATCAAGATCTGGTAACATCTACAGCACCTGGCCCAACCCCAAACAAGCGCGAACACCCCACAGGGCAAGGAAATCCGGTGACTGGCCTCCCTTCCCCCGCGACGCGGGTCGCCTGCAGTGCCTCCAGAAGTCCCGACTGATGAATGGAGCTCCTCCCGCAGCCGCGTTCGGAGCACGAGCAGATCCAAAGGGGTCGCTGGCTCCGCCGGCCCCGCACGCCGGGAGGCACTGGACCCCCGTGGCGCCACCGACCTTCACGCCGGGCGCGCCTGCCAGCCCGACCGGCGCCGCGGCTGGCCACCACACGGGGCGCCGAGGCCCTGCGGGGCGCGGCAACTCCTTCACGCTCTCGAGAGCGAGCACGGCATGGCGCGGCACTCGTGCTTGCTACGGCGTCTTCTTCGCCCCCTCGGCACCAAGCACGGCACGGCGCGACAACCGCTTCGCGCCCTCGAGACCGCGGGCACGGCACGGCACGGCACGGCACGGCACTTCTTCGCCTGCTCGAGCGCGGCATCGCATTCTGCAGCCCAAATCACCCCCCCTGCAGCGTTCGCTGTTTAGGGAAAACGTCAGCGCGCTTCTTTCCCGGACCCCGCGCGTCGTGAAACAATGCGACGGGAGGCTTTTGGTCATTGTTTTGCCCCTGGGGGCCCCAGGGGCTGTCAAGATGTCATCTTGCTTCGTTCTCTTGCGTCGTCCCCCTAGCCGGCCCTCTCGTGCGGCACCTTTGTTCTGCTTGCCTCCAGCGGGAGCAGAAGTCGCAGGGAACCTCGGGGAGGGCGGGAAAGCAGCACCTTCCACGCGCGCTCGTGAAAGGTAGGCCGGTGCATGCCTGCGGCTATCTGCGTCAGGTTGCCAGCTCTGTGGATTCGGCCATCTGGTGCGAGACCTGCATCTGCAACACACACACACACACGCAAAAGTGCTGAATTCACAAGGCGCCGAAGCTCCTCAGCCCCAGACCGCCCATGGCACCCTCAAGGCTGCTACAAAACGGGCCTTTGTGTGACACGCGGGTTCTGCCCAAGGGCCAACAGGCCTCAGACCACCCAAAGAATTCTCCACGTGGGTGCGTAGCCGCCCTCATGCGACACTTCCACAGGCCAGGGGGTCCAGATCTTCTATCCTGCTGCACCAGCGGCACGAGTTTTCGACGAAACACCATGGCGCGGCACCGGCTCCACCGCCACGACACTCCTTGTCGATGCACGAAGCCTTCTGCGTCCTGCCACGTGACTGGTTGGCGCACCGCAAGTACAGATGTCCGTTGCTCTTGTCCCTGGCCACTGCGTAGCCCTTGTCACGGATGTCCAGGAGCGTCAGCGCCGGGCACGACGACTCCAGGCTCCTGCCGTAGTACTTCGACACGTAGTTCTGCCAACCCTCGCCCCCCCAGTGCCGCAGCGTCGGCGTGTACCTGGCGTCGGCGGCGAAGGCCGGCAGGCGCACGCACAGGTGGAGCGCGCGGTGGTAGGCGAACCCGACGCAAGGATACGTGGTGTTCTCTCGGGAGCGGCAAAGAGGGGGGTGTCCAAGAGAGGGGGGGGGTGCAAATCATGACCAGCGGCATGTGCGCGGCCCAACGGGGGGGCCAGGGACGTAATGGAAGAAGAAGAGGCGCCAGGAAATCTGGGGAAATATCATGCCCCCCGCCATGATATCCCCTCCCCCCCCTGGTCATCACCCCCCTCCTTTCCGCCCCCGGTTCTCTGCGGGGTCGCCCATGGCCGCGGCGCTCGGGGCCCCCTCCTCGAGGCAGGCCCGCGCGCAGGCCCCCCAGGGTCTCCGCCGGCAGGCCCGCGAAGCACTGCCGCGGGGAGAGGGAGAGGACGCCGCCGGCCTTCGCGGTGGTGACCGCGCGGCCCGGGTCCGTCCAGGTGCCGGGGCGCAGCGGGTTGCTGGGGCCGAGGAGGTGCAGGCGCGAGTACTCGTTGGGGAGGAACGTCGCGAGGGCGTCGTTCGTGCTGCTGCTCCTCCCCGCGGCGAAGTCCAGCGGCCTGCCGTCGACCCTGCAGAAGTCCCAGCGGCCGCCCACGGCCCCGCGCACGACGCCACCGCGGCCACAGGAGCCCGGGCCCGACACGTGGCACCACGCGTGCCCGTGGTGCGGCGGGTTCGTGCCTGCAGGGCAGCCGAAACCGCGGGGGCAGACGGGGGCCGTGATTGTCGGCCTGCTCGACGACTGCGGCGGTCCTGTGCCCCTCAGCGTGGACGTCTACGCTTGCGGATGCCATGACAATGGACACTCTAACAATCCTATCGTTGCACTTCAAGTGTGTTTTAAATGTCGGAAACATGCTCTCAACATGCTTTAAGCATGTTTTAAATTTATTTAAATCATATTTGAAACATCCTTGACTCCAGATTTCGTAATAAAGGGAGGGGGGTCTCATTTCGGGGGGGTCTCTTCCAGACTATCTTGGAGGGCCTGGGGGGTCTGGGGACGATGTTTTGGAGGGTTCTCCCACGGGGGAGGTCTGAAATGGCTTGTCTTGGAGGGTCCAGACCCCCTCCCTATTATTACGAAATCTGGAGTAGACATCTGGACATGATTTGGCAGCACGCTTCCTCTCCATTACTGATCGACTTCCGCAGGTCGACGCTGCTCCATGCACGGCCCCGCGCGGGGCTCCCGACGGGAGCAGGGCCAACCGAGACGACGGCGGCTCAAGAAACCGGTCCCCGGGCCCCTCCCTGTGGAGGAGGAGGAGGAGGGGGAGGAGGAGGAGGAGGAGGAGGAGGAGGAGGAGGAGGACGAGGAGGAGGAGGACGAGGAGGAGGAGGAGGAGGAGGCACACCAGTCTTCCGAAGGCCAACCGCCCTCGCCTCAGCGCGCCCTCCTCTGACTGGAGCAGGCTGCCGCGGATTGGGGGGGGAAGCTGGTCCTGTCCCCTCCCCCCCCCCCCTCTCGCAAGGGAGGCGGAACGTCACTGACCTCTTCTCGGTGGCTTCGCCCCCTCCTCGTACGCTTCACGCGCTTCGTAGCCCCATAGAGCGCTCCACCGAGGACTCCATTGCCCCCCCCTAAAAAAAAACGGCGCCCCGTGCGCAGACATCGATCTCTCTGCGCTTGCGCTGCCCAGGGTCGGGAGCCAGCGTTTCCAAGGTACGGACCTGCAATTTCCAAGGCCAGGTTCGGCCCTGCTGGCCTTTCCAAGCTTCACGTTTCCAAAGTTCGACGCCTCCCCGTTCCTGGGATTTTCGCCCGCTCCGGAATTCTACCAATGGCTTCGGCCGCCCCTGGGCGCCGCAATCCGTGAAGTTGGCGCACCGGCACCCGGAGACGGTCTGCACCTCCGAATACCGCACGATCTCGGGGATGGTGCCTCGGCCCGCTGATCGCCGGCCTGGCTGCTCTCCGTCGCCTCGCGATTCGACCTCGCGCGGCGATCGCAGGGTCGGAGAGCCAGAGGGACCACGGAGAACGCAGGGCGATCTTGCGATCCCAGTCGCGTGACCATGTCCGGCGCCAGCGACAAACAAATCATCCGTATCACGGCCGCGCGCTGACGCAGAGGCGAGGTGCAGGAGAGGCTCGGCGTAGCATGTAGCACGCTAGGGTCGTGAGGAGCGTCATAGCGGCTTGGGCCCGGAAGGGCTCTGTGGAGCATCCAGAGGGACTTGCGGCCCCCCAACCAAGTTTGCGGAGCACGCACAGGGGGTTACTGAGCAGCTGTGGACTTTTTCGCAGGTCTGCCCAGAGGAACCAGCATTTTTAGAATTCGCCAGCCCAACGGACCAGAGGGGCGCTTAAATTTCTGGCAAGAGTTTCACAATGTTTCGCGCGCGCGTGGCGGCCCCAAGGGGTCCCCGGACGAAAAGTGCCCTGGCCAGGTCCTGGTAGGGTCGGATCGGAGGTGCCAGAACTCGTGGGCACGGCCCCAGGGCCCCCCGGAGCGCCCTAGGAGCGCCCTAAGGAGGCGCCGTATAGGTGGCAGGCCCCACGGCCTCAGGCCAAGAGCGTTCCAAGATGGCCCAAGTTGGTTTTTCAATACTGCCCAAGAAGTGCCCAAGACGCCCCAGGAGGGCTGCAAGGGGACCCTGAGAGGGCCCGAAGAGGCAAACATCATTGGTTTCGCTTTGGTGTTTGAAACATTTTGGCGTTACCTCATTTTCAAGCTTCCGACCGCCAGGACGGCCCCAGAGGCCTCCAATACCGCCCCAAGTCAGCCCAAGAGGCTCCCAGGACGGCCCGTAGACGGCCCAAGAGGTCCGCAAGACAGGCTCAGAGGCCTCCCCAGATGGCTCCAGAGGCTCCCATGAGAGCCCCAAGGGTTGGAAACCCGAACAGACATACCGAGCCTTCAACGAAAGTTGGCCCCCGAGACCGCCAGCAGGCCACCAAGAAACCCTCGAGAGGCCCTCGAAAGCCCAAAGGACACCCCACCGGGGCCCCAAGATGCCCCAGGAGGTCCCAAAAATGCCGCCAAGGGGCCCCCAAGTGGCCTCCCAAGAGGCCCTGAGAGGGCCTTCCAGAGAGGCGTAGGGTTTGGGGTGCGTTGAACACGGAAGCACGGCGGGCCGGAGGCGGGCGGCGTGCCGGCGGCGGGCGGGTGGACCGGGATTCGAATAGCGGATTCTCTCTTGCAGCGGGATGTCGTTGAGTACTGGGTGTTGCGTTGGAGACGGAAGCTCTTGAGTACTAGGTGTTGTGCTGGAGGAGGATGCTGTTGAGTACTGGGTGTTGTGAAGAACACGGAAGCACGGCGACGAGCGGGCGATCGGGGCTTCAGAAGACCCCCATAAAAAATAGGATGCCCTGCAGCAGATGCCATCGAGCAGTGAGCGAGTGCTGTGGTGGAGACGGAGGCTGCTGAGTACTGGGTTCTGTGTCGGAGACGGACGCCGCCGAGTACTGGGTGTCGTGCTGAACGCGGAGGCGGGGCGAACGGACGGCGGGGGGGCGCGCGGCGGACGGGCCGCTGGCGGGCGGGCGGCGGGCCGGCCGGCGGGCGGATCGGGGCTGCAAGAGCACTTCGAGGTGTCCTCTCGTGCAGCGGGGTGCTGCTGAATACTGGCTCGGTGCAGGGAAGCAATCAGTGAACCCCCCCCCTGCCCCCCAAAAACTCAAAGCTGGCACGCGCGGGGGGAGACTGCGGTCGAGGTGCAACTCATCAGGCCCACCGCCAACTTTGAACACTGGGGGGAGGGGGAGGCGTTCACGGATGAATGCGGTAGGAGTGTTCGCTATTTTTTGTCCGAGGCCTGTTGTTTGCGTTGGAGACGGACGCTGCTGAGTACCTGGTGCTGTGTCGCACGCGGAAGCATGACCACGAGAAAGCACATCCCCAATCCCCAAATCGCGGACTCGCCGAGGATGCGAGGATCGGCCAGAAAGACTTCGGGGTATCTTTTGCGCTCGCTGGCGTCGCCCTGGCAGAGCCCTACCCCCACGAATCTCCCTCCCCGAGGGCTCGAGGAGCCTGCATTCTGCCTTGGCCCTCGCGCTTTTGGGATGGGGCAGCTGTTTTGACTTCGTGAAAGCCAGGCGGAAGCCAGGCGGGCGGGCGGCGGGCGGCGGAAGCCAGGCGGGCGGGCGGCGGGCGGGCGGGCCGGCAGACGGCGGGCGGGCGGAGCGGGAGGCTTTCATCTGCCGACCCCGTCGGCGCGCGTGCGAGGGGGCCCGTCTGCGCGAGCCTTCGTCTCCGTCGGCCGTCGTCTCCGCCGTCCCTTATTCCAGATTTCGTAATAAAGGGAGGGGGGTCTCATTTCGGGGGGGGTCTCTTCCAGGCTATCTTGGAGGGCCTGGGGGGGTCTGGGGATGATGTTTTGGAGGGTTCTCCCACGGGGGAGGTCTGAAATGGCTTGTCTTGGAGGGTCCAGACCCCCTCCCTTTTATTATGACATCTGGCTGCGTCCTTTTCCTCAAGCTTGTCCGCGAGGCAAAGATCCAGCAGTGTCGTGATCGTGTCGAGGGGAAGCCCCTTCCCTCTGATCCCTCCCCCGTCGGGGGGGGGGGGGGGGGCGATCGCGGGGGGCCTCCCGGGTCAGATACGCATCTCCCCGATGGGGGTCCTAGGGCCTCAGGAAATAGCAAGACAGGCCAAGAGTGCCCCAAGAGGCCCCCGAGACGGTCCAAGAGGGTCCCCAATCGCCAAACGATCGGTCCAAAACGCCTTCACGCCTTCCAGACTGCCCAAGAGGCCTCCAGGACGCACCAAGAAGCCTCCAAGAGCACTTCCGAGAAGGCCCCAAGAGGCCAAATTCATTGATTTTCTGTTGTGCTCTTTAGATTGGGGCGTTCTCGCCTGTTTCACTTCCCGGCGCTCCAAGACGGCGCAATAGGCCCCCAAGATCGCCTCAAACGGCCCAAGAGGCCTCCAAGAGGGCCCCAAAACAGCCCAAGAGGACCCCAAGACAGGCCAAAACGCCTCCAAGACGGCCCAAAAGACCCCCAAGACGGCTCCAAAAGCGTGCCCTGACGAGGAGCCCGAACGGACATTTCGAGCCCTCGGCCCCGAGAGGCTCCCAGGAGGCCCCAAGAGGTTCCCAAGAGGCCCCAAGAAGCCCACAAGAGGTCCCCAGGAAGCCCGAAGAGGCCCCAAATAGGCTCCCAAGAGGCCCCCAAGAGGCTCCGAAGAGGCCCCAAAATTCCTCCCCAAAGGCCCCCGAGAACCGTCCGAAGAGACCCGCAGAAGAATCCTTGAGGACTCTTGCCCACGTCAGCGTCGTCGTCGTCGCCGCCGCCGTCGTCGTCGTCGTCGTCGTCTCCCTTCAGGGTCGGCGGCACCGACCGCAAGGCCTTCGCAATAGAACTCCAAAGGATTGTCCCTTGCAACGGTATTATGTTGAATATTGGGTTTTTTGTTGGAGACGGAGGCTGTTGAGCACATGGTATTGGGTTGAGAACGGAAGCACGGCGGGCGGGCGGCGGACGGCAGCGGGCGGGAGGATCGGGATTTAGACAAATAGAACTCCCAAGGATTCTATCTTGCAGCGGGATGCTGTTGAGTACTGGGTGTTGTGTTGGACACGGAGGCTGTGGAGTCTTGTGTGTTGTGTTGGAGACGGATGCTGTTGAGTACTGGGTATGAGCGCGGAAGCACGGTGGGCGCCGAGCGGCAGGCGGGCGGATCGAGACTTTCATAGAACTCGTGAGGGCTGCTTCTTGCAGCGGGACGCTGTTGCGTACTGGGTGCTGTGTTGGGGCCTGAGGCTGTTGAGTACTGGGTGCTGTGCTGGCGACGGACGCTGTTGAGTACTGGGTGTTGTGTGATGAGCGCGGGAGCACGGGGAACGGGCGGCGGGCGGGCGGGCGGCGGGCGGGCGGCGGGCGGGCGGGCGGCGGGCAGCGGGCGGGCGGATCGGGATTGCAACAGGACTCCTGCGGATTCTCTCCTGCGGCGGGGTGCTGCTGAGCACTCTTGGTGTTGCGGTGAAGACGGAGGCGGTTGAAGACCAGGTGCGGTGTTAGAGGCGGGCGATGTTGCGTGCAGGGTGTTGCGTCGAACGCAGGAGCACGGCGGGCGGGAAGCGGGCGGCGGGCGGGCGGGCGGGCGGGCGGATCGGGGCTTGAGGAGACCTCCTGGAGATTCTGGTCTGCAGCAGATGCCAGTGAGTAGTGAGTGAGTGATGTGTTGCAGCGGGAGGCACTCGAGTACTGGTTGTTGCGCTGGAGACGGGCGCTGTTGAGTACTGGGTGTTGTCTTGAACGCGGAAGCACATCGGACGGACGGCGGGGGGCGTGGGGCGAGTGAGCGGGCGGCGGGCAGCGGGCGGGCGGATGGGATTTCAATAAAACTCCTAAGGATTCCCTCTTGCAGCGGTATGCTGTTGAATACTGGGTGATGTGATGGAAGCGGCAGCTGTTGAGTGCTGGGTGTTGTGTTGGGGACGGACGCTGTTAAATATTTGGTGTTGTGTTGAACACGGAAGCACGGGGAATGGGCGGCGGGGGGCGGGCGGCGGGCGGGCGGCGGGCGGGCGGGCGGCGGCCGGCGGTCGGGCGGATCGGAATCCTACTAGAACTCCTAAGGATTCCCTCTTGCAGCGGGATGCTGTTGAATACTGGGTGACCCTGGGGGTTGTGTTGGAGGCGGACGCTGTTGAGTACTGGGTCTTGTGTTGTGTTGAGTGCGGAAGCGCGGCGGGCGGGCGGCAGGGGGCAGGCGGCGGACGGGCGGCGGGCGGGCGGGCGAAGCGGGAGTTTAACACAACCTCTCAGGATTCTCTCTCTTGCAGCGGGATGCTGTCCGTGTTCCACACAGCACCCAATACTCAACAGCATCCGTCTCCAGCACAACACCCGGTCCTCAACAACATCCGTCTCCGACACGACACCCGATCTTCAGCAGCATCCCGCTGCGAGAGAGAATCATCAGGATTGTGGATGCCATGGCAATGGGCACTCTAACAATCCTATCATGGAACTGAAGATGTGTTTAACATGTGTACGCATGTTGTTACATATCTAAAACATGCTTGAGGCATTTTTCGACACCTGGAAAGTATTTGGCAACATGTTTCCTCTTCATCGATCGTCCTCCACAGCAGTAGGAGACCTCCTAACATCCCGACCCGCCCGCTCGCCGGCACACCGCCCGCCAGCCCGCCCGCCCGCCCGCCGTGCTCCCGTGTTCAACGCCACACCCAACACTGAAAGAACATTGAAGGGGGCCGTGGGACACACAAATAAATGCACTCTTTGGTCGGCGGGGCGAGAGCGAACCTCTTCCGCCAAAAGCTATAGGCGGGCTACGCACGGCTTTGATTAGGGAGACAGGGCGCAGGAGGGCGGGGCCTCAGGCGGCCGGAGCGGGCGGGGCCCGGGGTGCAGGCAGGCGGTGCACAAATAATGACACTCACAAATAATGACACACAAATAACAGGATCTCCCCTATTTTCCCATATTTTCTGGGAGTTCGTCTCCCCCCCCACCTCCCATATCTTCCTTTTTTTCCTGGGAGTCGACGATTAATTGCGTCTGTGTGTTTTTTCCCCTCCTGAAACATGCGTCTTCAACACAACTCTCGGTACTCAACAGCCTCCGTCTCCAACACGACACCCAATATTCAACAACATCCAAGGGAGAATCGAACCCGTAGGACCTCCGCTAAAATTCCGACTCGCCCGCCCGCCACCCGGGAGGATGCGGCGTAGGGCCACACATCGCTCCTCCTCCTCCTCCTCCTCTCACGGAGGATCGATCGACGCAGACACAAACCTTACAGTAGCGCTTGCTACACGGGGCCAACCCCTTCCCCAGGGCAGCGCTCGCTATCCAGGCCAGCCCCCTCCCCGAACCCCCGGGTAACGCTGACGATCGTACTGGGGGGGGGGGAGGCCTGAACCCCCCCTCACGTGCATTGGTGCACACGAGCGATGGATGCGCCAGCGGCACGGTCGCACCCTGGCGGGTGCACGCCGCAACCGCCGTTACCGTTACCCTCCCGCCCGACAAGCCCCCAAGGTAACGACCGTTACCCGGGAAAACAACTGTCACAAAAACCGTACTCCCAAGAACATGTGGAGAATCATGAAGAACATCGTGAGTGGAGGGGACGAAAAACAGACAGGAAATACAAGAAAATATGGAGAACCCTGGAATCTGCGCAGATGTGCTTAATTCCCCGCACTCGTGGGGCAAGAGGGGGGGGTGCGGCGGCGCAGGACAGTTCCGCCCAGGACCCCCCGCCCACGACCCCCACGTCGAGCAGAAACAGGCCCAAAACGGCCACGCACGCCCGGGGATGAAGGAAGACCGCTCGGACACCCTGACTCTGGGCGACGAAATCTATACATATCCACTGCTCCCTGGCCAGGCCCATTCTGAACCCAGCAGCGGTGTACACGTCACGCCCTCCCGGCTCGGCCAGGAGGGCGTATACACAGCTCCCAGGTTCAGGCTGGGCCTGGCCGGGGAGCAGTGGATATGTATAGGTTTCGTCGCCCGAGTGCCTCGCTGGGCCCCCCGACTGTCGCACCGCGGGCCGTGCCGTCGCGTCGGCATGGCCACCCGATGCCCTTCCTTCCTCGCCCTCGGGGCGGGTGCTCCTCTGCGGCAGCCGTGGGCGCCTCTCCGGTTTTTGTGTGTCCCGTGGCTCTGCGAAGGTTTTCCACCCTGGAGCCTGGGCTGGCTGGAGCACCCCCGAAAAACCTCCGAGTAGGGGGATGCCCAAATTTGTTTATTCCCCACCATCCTGTGGTGTTGGGTCCTCGTTTTGAAGAGACAGCGCCCCGCGTTTCCACCTCCCGCTGCCCCCCTCCCTCCTGCTTCTCTCCCTCCTCCCTGCGTTTCATCCACCGGGTACAGCGTTTCGTGGCCCCATAGGGTGCTCCGCCGAAGGCCCCAGTGGCTGGCTGGAGCACCCCCGAAAAACCTCCGAGTAGGGGGATGCTCAAATTTGTTTATGTTTTTTTGTTTCTGAGGGGGGCCTCAGGACAAACAGGCTTTCCCCCCTGGAGCCTGGACTGGCCTGGGAAACCTTGAAATAAAAAAAGGAGATCACACATGTTTTTGTTTGGGTTCTGTATTTGACTGGGGGCTTTTCAGCCATAACATTGTGTTTAAGTGTGGCGCCCCAGAACCACAGAAAAAAAAACTCAGAGACAAGTTCTAATTGTGTGTGTGTGTGTCTGTTTGTTCCCAACCATCCTGTGGTGTTGGGTCCCCGTTTTGAAGAGACGGTGCCCCGCGTTCCTCTCCTCTCCTCTACTCCTCCTCCTCCTCCTCCTCCTCCTCCCCTCCTCCTACCGTCCGCATGTGTCCCGCACACCCAATGAGCCCCACCGAAGGCGTCCCGCACATCTAGTACAGCGCTTCGTGGTCCCATAGGGAGCCCCACCGACGGCTCCAGTGCTACCGTCCGCATGCGTCCCGCCCACCCAGTGCAGCGTTTCGTGGCCCCGTAGGGAACCCCACTCAAGGTCCCAGTGCTACCGTCCGCATGCGTCCCGCCCACCCAGTGCAGCGTTTCGTGGCCCCATTGGGAACGCCACTCAAGGTCCCAGTGCTACCGTCCGCATGCGTCGCGCACGCCCAGTACAGCGCTTCGTGGCCCCATAGGGAGCCCCACCGAAGGTCCCAGCGCTGTCGTCCGCATGCGTCCCGCACACCCAGTACAGCGCTTTGTGGCCCCTTAGGGAGCCCCACCGACGGCTCCAGTGCTACCGTCCGCATGCGTCCCGCCCACCCAGTGCAGCGTTTCGTGGCCCCATAGGGAACCCCACTCAAGGTCCCAGTGCTACCGTCCGCATGCGTCCCGCACGCCCAGTACAGCGCTTCGTGGCCCCGTAGGGAGCTCCACCGAAGGCCCCAATGCCACCGACCGCATGCGCCTGAAATCCCAATTTGGGATTTTCACCCACCCAGTACAGCGCTTCGTGGCCCCATGGGGAGCTCCACCGAAGGCCCCAGTGCCAACGACCGCATGCGTCCCGAAAACGCAATGTGGCATTTTCACCCACCCAACACAATGCTTCGCAACCCCATGAGGAATCCTCCGAAGCCCCCAATGGGACCGCCCGCATGCAGCCCGGAAGCCCAATTTAGCATTTTCGCTCACCCACTACAACATTTCGTGGCCTCATAGGGAGCTCCACCGAAGGCCCCCAGTGGGACCGTCCGCATGCGTCCCGAAAACCCAATTTGGCATTTCCACTCTCCCAGTACACGTACGCCCCGGAACATCCAGTTTGGCATTTTCACCCACCCAGCACAGCGTTTCGTGGCCCCATAAGAAATCCACCGAAGGCCCCAGTGCCACCGTTCGCATGCGCCCCGACACATCGAATTTGGCATTTTCACCCACCCAACACAGCGCTTCGTGGCCCCATAGGGAGCTCTACCGAAGCTACCAGTGGGACCGCCCGCATGCGCCCCACACACCCCATTTGGCATTTTCACACACACACACAGTACAGCGATTCGTGGCCCCATAGGGAGCTCAACCGAAGGTCCCAGTGCTACCGCCCGCATGCGTTCCCCCCCCACACAGGGCAGCGCTTCGTGGCCTCATGGGGAGCTTCACCGAAGAAGATGCTCACAATTGCGGTACCCACAACTGCATATGGCTGGGTCCTCTGCCAATATAATTTTCCAGGGTTTTCCTCCTTGGAGCCTGGGCTGGCCGGAAACCCCCCGACCCACCCCGCCCCGAAAAAAACCCGAGTTGGGGAGCTGTTTTTGGTTTTCTCGGAAGGGGGCTGGGGTGGTTTTAAAAATAACTTTGTTCTTTCATGAGTTCCTGAAGACCCTCCAGAAAACAAATAAATAACAACAACACAAAAACATTGTTTTGTACGCGCGTTGTCCCCCCTGGAGCCTGGGCTGGCAGGAGAAACCTCGAAAACCAGCCGACTAAATACAACAAAAAACATGATTTGTTCGTGTGAGGTTTTATCTGAAGGGATTCTGGGGGGGTCAGACATAATGTTGTTTTTTACGTGTAGGGCCCCGCCCCCCTCCCCCCCGAAAAACCACAAAAAAACATAGTTGGGGTGGTTTTCGGCGTTCCCCCCAGAAAGACCTTTGAACAAAAACCGAACACCCTCCCCGAAAAACACACGATCAAAACCGCAACCAATCCCCGACAAGGGGGTTCTGGGGGGGTTCGGCGCAACACCCTACTTGTTTGTCATCCTGTTGCGAAGCCATAAAATGCTATGTTGTCGGGACATTCGCTTTTGAACTCCCTGCAAAACCTATGGTTTCTGGAGGATTTCGGCATGCGCGCGCGACGACGCGCGCGTGTGCACTTCGCCCAATGTTTGCAAAGAGGTTTTTGACAACTCTTGACTTGTGATGAACGAATACACGCGCATAGCATTCTTCTGCAACGACTGAGGAGTGTCGATTAAAAAAAGGGCCTGCCGGGGTTGGTACGAAACCATTTTTGAGATGGACGATGGGGCATATTAATCATCCGTAACTTGTGAACCGGAAAAACCATGATGCGTCAAGTCTGGGAAAGGAGGATATGTGTGGTGTAAGGCTACGTGGTGCAGTCGATGTTAAATTTTCTACAGGGCTGTTTTTTTAATATATAGGATGGTTTAAACATATATGACTTCTAAATACATGACTCATGTATGAATAAATGCACGCAGGAACTCATCGTGGTTTTTGATACGAAATCCCTGTATCTTTTCAACGCATGATCCGCACGCGGAACATGTACTAAAAACGGCACGCCCTGTGGTGTGAGCCGTGCGGCGCGGCGCGCCTGAGCGGCGGCGACGGGCGGCCCCGGGCGGCGACGAGGCGGCGGCGGGGGGGGGGGCCGACGGCGACAGCAGGCGCGGCGAGCGACACCCGACCCGGCCAGGCCGACACCCGGGCCTGGGCCCCTGTTGTTGACGAGGTAATGTGGGATGACGATTGAGAAAAAAGGAAGGGGGAACGATTAGAAAAAATAGTTTCCCACACCGGGGGGGGAACGCTCAGAAGCAGGGCTCGCCTGTGCGGTGTTTCGTCACCGGGGGGGGCGCGCGCCCGAGGACGGCGGGGGGGGGGACGATGAAAAAAAATAGTTTCCCAGCCCGGGGCCGGTTCTTTCTAATCATCATCCCGGGCGCCGCCGCGTGAACACGACCCCCGGTCATTTTTTAATCGTCATCCTCCATCAAGGATCCCTGAGTGCAAGCACTGCTCGGGGACTTTTCTCCCGAGCGGACGTCGCGAGCTCCACTGTTCCCCAGTGGTGCCAGAAGGGTTAAATCCGGGGCTGAGCCTAAGCAGGTGTTGTTCGTTTTCGTTTTGCGTTCGTTTTCCCTCGCTTTGGTTTCCAATCCGCCTTTTGCTGCAAAACGAAGTCGAAACGACAACGGCCCACGAAATCACCAGAAACACCGTTTGGGTCCAGCCCTGGTTCAAGCTTACAGTCAAAACGTATATTAAGGACGCGTGGTAAGGACGCAAGACCCTTGGAGGCTGAAGTTGGGATTCTTTTTGGGCGGCGGCGACCAGTGAAAACGGCAAAAGACGGGCCACAGAGGCAAGGACGCCAGGGTACCCTAGATGAAGGCGCGCGTCCTTACTAGGCGCGTTGACTGTAGTTTGCGCCAGAAGGCGAGCTCCCATCGAGGCATGGTCCTGTGAGGGCGCCCAACTGCTCCCCCCCCCAGATCTTCGATGACCTTCCCATTGACTGGCAACGCAATGCAACGCGACGCGGCGCGACGAAATGCAACGCGCAGCATCGAAATACATCCCACGGCTCAGCAGCACAAAACACAAAGCACGATGATGCCATATCCATATATATATATATATACCCTTTGCTATATTTTTACAGTCGGGGGGGGGGTGGGACCCCCCCCCCCCGGGAAACCGGACCCCCTCGAGGTCCGATCCGGAATCCATGGACTCGCCGGATTCCCTGGACTCGCCAGACTCCACGAGACTTTTGGATCTGTGGACGTCCCCGACGTCCAGCGGGAGGGCCAGCGGGAGACTCCCAAGACAGCCCCAGAACCTCCAAGACGCTTCAAGAAGCCCTCCAAGAGGCTTCCGAAAGCACTCGCATGAAGGCCCCCCGAGGCAAAAATCATTGATTTTCTAATGGTTGTTGGTGAATTTTGGGGTTCTCCTCTTTTCGGCTTCCCGACGCTCCAAGACGGCGGTCTTCTGGGCGGCCGAAGCCGCCTGGGTGGCTCCCAAATTGCCCCACAACCATCCGAAAGGGCTTCCAAGCAGTCCAAGAGAGCCCCAAAACGGCACAACACGGGTCCAAGATGGCCCTCAGAGAGCCCCATGGCGGCCCAAGATGGCCCAAAGACGCCCCCCGAAGAATTCCAAATCGTGATTCGGTCGTTCAGGGAGACGGCGGTTGGAGGCAGGGTGGCCCGAGGAAGCCCCCCGAGGCCCCCAGAATACGCCCAGGAGGCCTCCAGAAGGCCTTGAGAAAGCCCGAAACAACTTTTGCGGGGCCCCTAGAGGCTCTCCAAGGAGGAGCTTCCGCAAAAAAGAGCTGAGGAGGATGTGGAGAATGCGCAGGGTATGGCGAAAATAAAGAACACTAAGCATGGAGGAAGGATGACGAATAACATCATTATAACGGCGATGCTGGACAAGGCTAAATTATCGGCTTGGCCTTCCTGCCATTCCGCCTGCAAGCCAAAGTTCAAGGACCAAAATGCATGGCGCGAAGCGCCACTGCAGTCTTGTGTATATATATATATATATATATATATATATGTATGTACATATATACATATATATACCTATATATATATATATATATACATATACATACATACATATATATCTATATATAGGGGATGTATATATATATATATATATACAAGACTTGAAGCTCGCTGCGCTTCGCTTGGAGGTCTTGGCACGGCGCGCTGGCGCGCGGCGTGCGAGCGAAGTGCGACTATGCGGGCTGAAGCGTCGGCGATGGGCAGGGACGGGGATGGGAAGGTCATGGGCGCATGGGCGTCGGCCCATGGAGCGCGCGCGCGCCGCGCGCGCGAGCCGCGAAGCCAGCGTAGCGAAGAGCTTTCGCGGTGGCGTCGTACACCCTGCCCCCGCGATCGTCGGACAGAGGCCAATGCGATGCGAAGATGTCGCAGAGAGGTTTGTCGGGGTACTGGAAGTACGCTGCGAAGTTGGTGACGTACTTGCCGTTGTTGCAGCAGAACGTTTTAGACTCTGAGCTGAACCTGATCGCGCCGCAGTGCTCGCATTGGATGGCCATATCTCCCAGAGAAGTGGATGTGAGCGTTGATGGTGGACCACCGCTGTGGGGGGCGGGGACACAGTTCAGGCAAACTGGTTTTGGCCGATGTCGAGCGTCTCGTGGGAACATGTCCGTGGGCCAGCAGACGCCGCAGCTGGAGCACGCGAGGTCTGTAAACCTTCTGGATGTCCCGCTCCTCTGGTGTGCAGCGCCTGCACAACTGAGGCACGTTCGGTCACTTCGTCTCCACTGGCGGAGCGCGTAGTCGGATACCGGAAGCTGGACGCCGCAGTGGGCGCAAGGTTTGAGAGGCACAGCGGCGTTGTCTGTGGAACAGCATTCCTTGCATCTGGCTGTCTCAGATGACGCATGCAATTGCGTCGAGGAGAAAGCAGAAAGTGGCAGGAGGTTGTGGCATTGGGCGCAAGCCAAACCTGTGCGTTTCGGTGGCATGGCATGGGCTGTCGCGATGCAGCTTGAGCCTGCGGCAACGGATAATGGCAACTGAGATGATGACGGAGTGGAGAAGGTGTACATAGGACTACGACGAGGATGACGTGGTCGTGGCGACGACAGAAGTGGGATGCACAGGGGACGGGAAAGCCTGATGCATGTGTGGGGCTCAGGGGTTGGGAAGGTGATGGGGGGGCGAGTTGTGGAGAAGGGAGGCTCGCAGGGGGTGGGTGTTATGTTAGTGATGATGATTCCGTTCATGACAGGTGTGGTAAATGCGGGGCATTCGGGACAACCTCAGGATTCGAGGGCCCTATTGAGGAAGACGGAGGGGTCGGAATCCTTTTTGGCGCGTGGGACACGGAGGGTTGGGAAGGTCAGGGGCAGCGCCTGTGGACAGGGTGCTCACCATGGCGGTGACCACAATGATGATGCGTGCGAGCTGGTCGGGTACAGGTGTTTCGAAGCACATCCACGATTTCGATGTCGAGGTGGAGCCCTCTCGGAGGCGTCTTGGGCGGTATTGGGGGCCTTTCGGGCCGTCGTCAAATCATCATAGGCGTCTTGGGCAGATTATTCGGCGATTTCGGGCCCTTTGGACCGTCTTGGGACGCCGAACCCGCGGGCCAGAGAACACCCAAAGGACCCCTGGGGCCTCCTGGAAAATGTTGACGCTGCCCCATGCCTGCAGTCCGCGGAGCACCTGGTTGGGTCCAGGTGTTTCGAAACACATCAACGATTGGGGTCTCGAGGTGGAGCCCTCTCGGAGGTTTCTCGGAGGCCTCGTGGGCGGTATTGGGGGCCTTTTGGGCCGTCGTGAAGTCATCATAGGCGTCTTGGGCAGATTATTGAATCGCTTCGCTCATTCCGCCGGCCCGTATTGTGCCATCGCGGGGTCTTGGGGGGTCTTGGGAGCCCTTGGAAGCTTCGTGGGAGCTTCTTGGGAACTTTGGGAGGCCTCGTGGATGGCTCTGGGTGGGCCCTCTTGGTGGTCTCTTGGGAGGGTCTGCCTGGCCTCTTGGGGGCCTCCTGGGAGCTTCCTGGGGGTCTCTTGGGGGCCTCTTGGGGCTTTCTTGCGGCCTGTTGGGGGCCTCTTGGGGCTCTCTTGGGGGCTTCGTGGGGCTACCTGGGGGCTGATAGGGGCATTTCGGGGGCGTGTTTGGGCGGGAGGCTGAGAATTTCCGTTCAGGTTGCCCCTGTGGACCTGAATCATGGGGCCGTCTTGGGGCCTCTTGGACCGTCTTGAGGGTTTCTTGGGCCTTCTTGGAGCGCTCTTTGGCCGTCTTTGAGCAGTCTAGAAGGTCTCTCGGGCCGTCTTGGGGTGATCTTGGGGGCCTCTTGGATCGCCTTGAAAGGTGTGAAAGACGAAGAGGCGGATATGTTAAAAATGCACGCTTTCCTAAGGGAATGAAGCGTTTTTTGCTAGTGGGAGCCCTCTTGGGACGCCGCTTAGGGACCTCTTGGGGCGTCTTGAAGGCCTGTTGGGCTGTCTTGAGGCCATCGTAGGCGCTTGGGGGTGATATTTCGGCGTCTCCTGGCTCTCTTGGACCGTCTGGACGGCTTCTCGGGCCCCTCTTGGACCGATTTGGAGCCCTCCTGGGCTCCGAAAAAGAGTTCTCGAGGGTTTCTTGGGCCTTCTTGGAGCGCTCTTGGGCCGTCTTTGAGCAGTCTAGAAAGTCTCTCGGGCCGTCTTGGAGTGATCTTGGGGGCTTCTTGGACCGCCTTGAAAGGTGTGTGAGACGAAGAGGCGGATATGTTACAAATGCACGTTTTCCTTTGGGAATGGGACGATTTTTGTTAGTGGGAGCCCTCTTGGGACGCCGCTTAGGGACCTCTTAGGGACCTCTTGGGGCGTCTTGAAGGCCTGTTGGGCCGTCTTGAGCCCATCGTAGGCGTTTGGGAGTGATATTTCGGTGTTATTCGGCGATTTCGGGCCCTTTGGACCGTCTATATATATATATATATATATATATATATATCCATATATATCCATTGCCCCCGAAGTTGCGGACAAGACTGAAGGGGGCGGGTCGCCAGCAAATTCGCAAGGCTCGAAAGCAGACATGTGACAAAATCGCCGCAGTGGCAAACTACTTGCACAACAAGACCGCCGCAGGCGCCGCCTTGGCGTCGCAAGAGTGTGGGCGTGTTGTGGGTGGGTTGCGGGGCGGGATGCGGGTCAGGCCGTGGGTGGGTCGCGGGGTGGATCGCGGGGGGAGGGGGCCGTGGGGAGTCGCGGATGGGTCGCAGGCGGGACTGTACGTCCCGATGCGAGACAATGTGCCAGGGGGCTGGGGCCCGGGGCCTGGCACCTCTGGTAGATCAGAAATACATACATGTATAAATCACGTCCGCGGCCCAAGTCACCCATCTTCGCACTTCATTCGCGCCGCTCGAGGCGCGACGACCTCGTTGCGCTCTTGCACCGCCGTCCTGGAGGAGGGCTCTGTGGCGCATGTCGCGGCGGCGCGAAGCGTGACTGTCGTCGCGCTCGTGCCACTGACCTGGCCATCTCATCTCTCGCTATCTCTACAATCTTCTGCAAAATCTGCAGCAAACCTGCCGCTCCGTTCCGACCCCACATATCAGTGCCCAGTGACGCTGTAGTTGATGGCAGACACGCTGAAGGCCCAGCCACCCTCGGCCAGAGGCCGAGGAAGTAGTTCGGAGTTGCGACAGGTTGTTTCTGTGTCCAACTGGGGGTTTCTGTGTCCCCGTTGGGTGTTTCTGTGTCCCGCGCCGCCCGGGGGTCCCCAGGATGAGTGTTTCTATGTCCGCTATGATGCCGTTCTAATGCGTTTCGTATTGTGCGACGAGACCCATCTTCTCGTGGAAATCAAACCGTTGTCCAATAGGGGAAACTTTTGCGTCCAGGATTTTGTGGACGCGGGACACTTTGGAGTTTCTGTGTCCGCCACCTTGTGCTCTTGTGGCATCGTGTGTATGTCATGCTTGTGGCACTACTACTACTACTACTACTACTACTACTACTACTACTACTACTACTACTACTACTACTACTACTACTACTACTACTACTACTACTACTACTACTACTACTACTACTACTACTACTACTACTACTACTACTACTACTACTACTACTACTAACTACTACTACTACTACTACTACTACTACTACTACTACTACTACTACTACTACTACTACTACTACTACTACTACTACTACTACTACTACTACTACGACTACTACTACCTACTACTACTACTACTACTAACTACTACTACTACTACCCACTACTATACTACTCACTACTACTACACTACTACTACTACGTAGACCACTACTACCTACTGCTATACTACTCCTACTCCTACTCCTACTCCTACTCCGACTCCTACTCCTACTACTACTACTACTACTACTACTACTACTACTACTACTACTACTACTACTACTACTACTACTACTACTACTACTACTACTAATACTACTACTACTCTACTACTACTACTACTACTACTACTACTACTACTACTACTACTACTACTACTACTACATATTATTATTCTTCTACTCCTACTACGACACTACTAAAACTACTACTACTCCTCCTACTCCTACTCCTACTCCTACTCCTACCCCTACTCATACTCCTACTCCTACTCCTACTCCTACTACTACGACTACTACTACTACTACTAGTACTACTACTACTACTACTACTACTACTACTACTACTACTACGACTACTACGACTACTACGACTACTACGACTATTACGACTACTACGACTACTACTACTACTACTACTACTACTACTACTACTACTACTACTACTACTACTACTACTACTACTACTACTACTACTACTACTACTACTATACTATTACGACTACTACGACTAGTACTACTACTACTACTACTACTACTACTACTACTACTACTACTACTACTACTACTACTACTACTACTACTACTACTACTACTACTACTACTACTACTACTACTACTACTACTACTACTACTACTACTACTACTACTACTACTACTACTACTACTACTACTACTACTACTACTACTACTACTACTACTACTACTACTACTACTACTACTACTACTACTCCTACTCCTACTACTCCTACTCCTACTCCTACTACTACTACTACTACTACTACTACTACTACTACTACTACTACTACTACTACTACTACTACTACTACTACTACTACTACTACTACTACTACTACGACTACGAAAAGTCCAAGAGGCTCTCTCGGGAAGTCCAAGAGGCTCTCTCGGGAAGTCCAAGAGGCTCTCTCGGGAAGTCCAAGAGGCTCTCTCGGGAAGTCCAAGAAGCTCTCTCTGGAAGTCCAAGAGGCTCTCTCGGGAAGTCCAAGAGGCGCGCTGGGACACAGAAACTCCCAACCCAGACCCACTCCAAGGCACACATACACTGGGACACAGAAACACCCTATCTGGACACAGAAACACTCATCGAGGACACCGAAACCCCCATCTGGACACAGAAACACCTTTTCTCGTTCGGAGTTCAGAAGAAGCCGCCCCAAAACAACATCGCGGCCACTCCAGGGCGGAATCTCCCGTGAACAGCTCCGGCAGGGCAGCCCGCAGCCGAGGAGGAGACCGCGGCCGCCGCACACTCCGGGCCCCGCGTCCGTGCGCAGGAGGGGGGCCCCCCCGAATCAGGGATGTCAGCAGTCACGCCGATCAGACACGTGAGGGGCACGCTTTGGCGCCAGCGGGAATCCAACCGTCTGCAAACCAGACTCGGGCGAGCCCCTGGAGAAGCGGACGACGACGAGCAGGACCCCCCGGGCGACCCTGCAGCACGGGATGCCCCCCTCCGCTGCCGAACCCCCGACGCGAGCCGCCTCGGCGGACAGCGATGGCGGCTTCCGCGCACCTCGCGCCCGAGCTCCCTCCCCGGAAAGGGAGCCGGCAATCAGGTGTCGGCAGAAGTTGCGCACCAATGCCATAAGCCGAACGAAGCAGGGCGCAGGGAGGAAGGCAGGAAACGTCGAGGAGCCCCGTGCACCACAGAAGCTCCGAGCGCCGCGCGGCCCCTCCATCAGGATCTCCGCGTCAAGCCTCATCTGTCCGCGTGCGTCTCTCCATCGCCCGGACGTCCATTCCCCGTGCGTTGTTCGGTTTCGTGCGTGCTTTTCTTCGCAAGATGCTCCGGACTGCTCTTCGATGGTCCCTCCCCGAGAAGAGCATGCACACGTCCGAGCGACGCCGAGGCGTCGGGGCGAAGCCCCAGTCCGTGCACACCCCTGCCCCTCGGTGGAGACGGGGGCCCTCCCCAGCTGCCGCAGAGCCGCCGCGCGCCGCGCGGCCCCCGGGGCGGGGTGCTGGCGCGCCCCGGCTACGAAGTGACGCGCGCGATGCGGTCTGCAGGCCCTGTCGGAAAAGCCTTGACGTCACCTGTCGGGCGTGTACACTTAACCTTTTGGGTCAGTCGGCGTCGACGTGCTACGGGCAAACTCGCCGCACATTTCGCGGAAGGGTGAAGTGGGGAACCTCAGGGGCCTGGTGGAGCACCCGAGGGAGCTGACGGAGAACATTTGGGATCGAGCGCCAACTGAAGCCACAGATCGCTAGATCATCCAACCAAGAGTATTTGCAACACACAATGGTCGATCAAGTGATCACGGACACTGTGGGCGGCACACTGGGACGCGTCGTGCACCCAGCCTGTCGGGCACCGCGTCGTATCATTCGCGTAGAGTGACGCAGTGACTGCGCAAGCTCGCGTGCCGTCCGCAGAGACCGTGCCGTCGATCTCTGGGCAACAGCACATAGGGTACATGTGTCCATAACCAACGAGCCTCGTGATGATGTCGATGCCAACCTCTGTGAGCCTCTGCGCTCCGGCGAAGGCGGAGACAATGGGAAGCAGGAGCGCTGCGGCCGTGGGCGAGATCGCGAGGACAGCGGACCCCAAGACGTAGACCAGCGCGAAGCTTCCGACAATGGCACCGTAGACAAACTGGAGCAGCGCCAGTGGCAACACTTCACCAACGCTAGCAATCGGCTCTGCGATGTATGAGCCTATGCGGAACAAAGTTTCCCCGATGGGGCTAGCAGTCTTGCTGAAGACGTTCCCCACGAGTTCCGCATACACGCCGTTCTGCACCAGAGACACTGTCGCGAATTCACCAATTGCAAGCAAGAACGGCGTGGCCACCGCGACCTTGATGGCGCGAATCGTATTGGCACGTGCACATCGGCTCACCGCATTGGACGCGTCCCAATAATCGCTGATTTGCCCGTTGCCGTTGCTAGGCGCCACTGCGCCATGCTCGCCTGCACATGCAAGCGCTTCGACGTCGCTAAGCCTCGTGCACCCACCCATAAAAGAGGGGACTCCACTTCTGCAGCTGTTTTTCACAAAGCACCAACTGGACTTGTACTGGCAGTCACTCTCGATGCACGAAACCTTCTGCACACTCTCGCTGTTCGCGCACTGCACGTAGAGGTGTCCGTTGTTCTTGTCCCGGACGATTTTGTAACCACTCTCCCGAATGCGCGCCAGAACCTTTGAAGGGCACACAGCCTTTGTGTCTCTGCCATGGTACTTGGATACGAAGTTCTGCCAGCCCTCTCCAGACCACTCGCTGAGGTGGGGGCCGAACTCGGCATCGGTTGCAAATTCTGGGAGGCGCACGCAAAGGTGTAGCGCGCGATTGTACGCAAAAGCCACGCACTCGTAGGTCATGTTGGCCTCGCCGCTCATAGTGCTTGCACTGGGCGCACCTTCCTCCAGACACATCTGTGCGCAACCACTAAGTGTCTCCACGGGGGTCCCGGCGAAACACTTAGACCACTCAAGGTAGCCTTCCTTTGCTGTGGTGACTCCTCGGTACGCGTCGACCCAAGTTCCCAGACTGAATATGTTCGTCGGGCCTGGTAGAAGAAGAGTCGATTCGAATCGGTTCGGGATGAACGTGGCAAGTGCATCGTTGGGTGCGCTGCTCTTGCCCGCGGCATACTCCAGTGGGCGCCCGTCGATGCGGCAATAGTCCCAACGGCGGGACATGTCTGTGAAGAAGCGCGAGCCGCACGCGCCATCCCCGTCCACGGCGTCCGAGAAGAGCCAGCCACCGGGCCCCGAGACCTCGCACCAGGCATGCCCGTGGTACGGCCTGTTCTCGCTGCACTGCGTGGCGTTCTTGCAGACGCACCCCTCCACGGTCTGCTCCTCTGTGGGGTCCCGAAGCGGTGCGGTGACAAACCGTGCGGTGACCTCGAACCCCCCCCAAGACCTCACCGCACGGCCCGTCACCGCACGGTCTTGGGACCTCGGAGGCCCCAGTCGCCCGAGACATCCTCGGAGAGGAACCCGAGTCCCAAAACCGGGCGGTGACCCCGAATCCCCACCGACTCACCGCACGGTGTGGTCACCACCCCGTTTAGGGGGCCCCCGATCCTCCGAATACCGCACCACCTCTGGCACCGGGCACTGGGTCGCGTCGTGCTGCCAGCCGGACGGGCACACGGCCCACGAGGCGTCGTCGGACGGCGCGAAGAGGGCACAGCCGGCGCTAGCGCTGGTCGAGTTGCCCGGTGTGCAGCAGCAGCTGGGCCGCACGCTGCCGAAGCCTAGCAGGCGAGCCCCCGCGTCGACGGTCAAAGCCGTGAGCCGCTCTGCTCCCTGCATCGCCATCACGATCGGAGCGACTGACATGTATCGGGGGCGGCCAAGAGGGGGGTGTCCAAGAGGAGGGGGTGCAAATCATGGCCGGTGGCATGTGCGCGGCCAAACGGGGGGGCCAGGAACGTACTGAAATAAGAAGAGGCGCCATGAAATCTGGGGAAATATCATGGCCCGCGCCATGATATCCACTCACCCCGAGTCATCACCCCCCTCTTTGCCGCCCCCGAATGTAAGCTGGTGCGGCGATCGCCACGACAGCGCCGGTCACGAAGTACACTGCGGCCATCGTGCCAAAGATTGCAGTCAGAGCGCCCGAGGTCAGGTAGAGGGAGGCGGAGAAGGCGTAGTTGAAGAGCGGCGTGAAAGCCGCCTCACCCACGGTCCACACCGCTTCCATGATTGGCTCTGTGACGACTGATGCGACTTGCCCGACTGCGCTTGAGTACGCGGCCGATTGGACGATAGCGAACATCGCAAAGTTGCCCACGACCAATACGATTGGCGCCCCAATAATGACCTTCGCCAGCCGCACGCCTGGCCGGGTCTCTCTCTGTCTCTCTCTCTCTCTCTCTCTCTTGCTCTCCCTCTCTTTTTGTTGTTCTCTCTCTCTCTCTCTCGCTCTGTATATCTGTATTTGCATATCAGAGTGAGGAGGCTGGACGGCCTTACATTCTCACGGCGCGCGCGTGGCTGGATGGAAGGGCAATCCCTCTGGGGGGCACCCTCGGGGGCTACACGTGGGGGCCAGTCTTGGGGGCCACGCAGGGGGGGCTACGCACTTGCAGGTCACGCACGGGGACTTCACCTGGGGGTACGCGTGGGGGCCACACCTGGCGGCCACACCTGGGGGCTGCACGTGAAGGCTACACAGGGGGGCGCTTCGCCCGCGCCGCCGCCCCCTCACTCTCATCTGCAAGCGCGGAGTACTACGCGTGTGAATATATCTACACATATACAGAAGTACACACCCTAGATTTTCTATAGCATCCTGTGCTCACTAATTTCCACTCGATGCACTCTAGAATATCTCTCCTTTCCATGTTTCTCGTCTCTGAACGTGCTCTGGGAGTCCAGGAGCCCAACCTCACACTGGAATCGGCGGAATAATTTCGCCAAGGCCAGAAAACACGAATCCGAAATACAACCGCCCCCCGAAATCCACTCCCCGGGACCTGGAACTGGGAACCCAAGACCCTGACTGCCCACAGAAATCGGCACGACATTTTCCCCACATCGTTACTGCCGCTTCCGCGAGGACCATTTCAATGCAAGCAATGGTTGGGCAACGAAGACAGGAAGCGGAGCGTTGCCAAGGGGTCAAGTCCGAGTCGGCTCACTCGACCTACCCATCAGCTTACGCAGACGTGCGCGGACAGGAAGACGGAATTGGGCACGTAGTTGTTTTTTTCCCCGAGCGCCTTGGGCCTTGCGGCAGCGCCCCAGTGCATTCTCTGCGGACCAATACTCGTCTGGTCCCAACTCCGCTACGTCGCTCTGCGGGTCCGCCAGCACCAGAGCGCGGGATAGATCCTCTGGGGCATCGCAGCTTCAGCTAGACCAACAGCGGCGAGGAGGAGAAGGACCAGAGGAAACCCAGGATGCGTCAAAGGTGCTGCTGCACGCTCCCGTCCCACGTCAACACTCTCAGGAGTCCCTACAAACATTCCCTTTCACATGGGAGAGCGCCAAATTGAAAGACGCGTCTCATGGGCCTTGCATTCCTTCCCGAGCCCCGTTCTCTTAAGCTGCCCAGTGCCCTTGTAGTCTTGACGGATACGAGATAGTAAGGTCATTACTTTCGATGAAGATCACCAGGTCGACACTCTAGGACTAGCATTCAGAAGGATTTCCACGGCGACGACGACATACACACAACATATCGCGGAGTTCCCAAAATCGGCCAAACCCCCTGACACCAAGTGAGTGTTACAAAAAATGGCGGCGGCCGCGCTCAAATTCCAAGGCGACAATATGAAAACGACGGCGACGGACTCTGCGCACAGCATCTGCGCTACATGATATGAACATGGAAAGATATCGGTGTAGGCAATGTACGAAGGCGTGCTTACCCCGCACGAATGCATGCGTGCATTCTTACAACACAGATTTCTGACTTGAAAATCGTCGGGCCGCGAAATACGAGCCTGAATCCGATGCCGCAATCCCATTCAAACCTTTCCTCCGCGCTCTTGTCCGAAAGCGCCCGCGACCGCGCCCCAAACCACACAAAACCCTCAACTCACGAGCGCACACCCAAAACATAACAGAACATATGCCTGGAAATTGTTCGGAAATATCCCGCTTCGCCGTCGCTTACCCCCTGGGCCCGAACTCTCCACACAAAAAACAACCGTGAAACCGCGACAAAATACACAACGGAATTATGCTTAAAACTCCCCTCGGGCCCGCACATGGCTGCAAGTTTTGCTTCATCAGTTAACGAGCCCGAGGCATTGGCGGCGTTCCTTTCGCTTCCAGCGTGATTGATTATTTTGTGACTTTTGCGTGGCGCGCTTTTCCGATCCGTCTTCGATGTGTCCAGCGTGCTCTCATCTGGCCCCTGGGGCCCGTCATGGAGCCCTCCTGGAGCCCCCCAAATCACCCCAAGACGGCGCAATAGCTTCCTCGGGGACCAGAAAGCCTTACGACGGCCCTCAACTGAGAGCCCGAAGGCGCCTCGCGAACCAAACCTCTCCAAAGATCTTACATATTCCCCGCTGAAGCCCGCGACACGCCTCCGAGAGACCCCCACAAGACCCCTACCAGGCCCCCAGCAGGCCTCCAAAAGGCCGCCGAAAAACGCCCCAAGAGACTGCTCCTCCAACAGAGCCCAATGAGCACACATGAGGCCTCTGGCCCATGACCCAGGCGCGGTGGCGGGGTGGAACGGAACGGAACGGAACGCCTGTGCGGGCATGCGCCCGGGCCCCTTAAGGGCGAGGCGGGTGAGGCCATGGCCTCGCACGAGGAACTGCGCGTGCCGGGGGTCTACTCAGGACAATGCGTACTTCAGAAGCTGATTTCCCGACAGTCCCCACTCATCCGTTTTCTCGTGATGTAGGCGCGGTGGCGGGGTGGGCCGAAAGCAATCCTCCAAGCAGCCGAGGTTCCTCTCGCATCTTGGCGGCGGGCGGCCTCGGCCGAGGGCCCCACCGCAGAACCTCGCCGCGGCGCAGCGGCGGTCCCGAACACCAGGTGCACTCGGCAACCAAAGTGGACTCGGCGACGGCGGCCCGCCCAGAGACTGGGGGGGCGTAGGGGCTCAGTAGGACCTGGTGATCCATGAAGAGTACAGCGTCAACAACATTTCGACAAAACGAGCCGCTGCCCATCCGTGCAGCTGCTTCTCATCTTCGAGATACATCCATAGCTTAGAACCGCTCAGGCATCGGAATCGGGATCCCCGTCCAGCTGTGCAGCTTAATACGTCTGGTCATTGTGTATGAGGGAACAGCAAGCGATATCCCCGCTGTGCAGACGAACCGCCCTCCGTCCTTGAAGCTGCCGGAAACTCTTGAAACGAATTTGCGCGGCCTTACGGCAAGTGCCACGCAACTTTTAAGACGAATGTGCGCGGCACTACGGCGATAACAACATGTTCTAGAGCATCCACTCTCCATCCTTGTAGCTGCTAGGAGCTTTCAAGAGGAAGGTGCTTGGCGCTACGGCACAAACAACATTGTGAAAACGATCCACACTGCGTTCGTGTAGCTGTTGGGAACTTCAGGCTCCAGATTCACCAGCCGTGAGGAAGTCAGAGGAAAAATACCCGACCCACCCTGCTGACCGACATGTCTGGTTGTGCGACGAGGAAGAAGTATTGAGCCCGCTACTGCCTCGACGAGGGTCGGTAGCAATCGTTGCAATGATTATTTGAGGCGCATTTGCGCTAGGCAGTCTTGGAAGCCAGCTAAGTGCCTTTTGAGGTCCATGGGGCACGACGTACGTGAAGGGTGTGAAATGTCATGGGGCCCAGCTGAGGGCCCAACATTCATGAAGTGCTTGAGGGGTATGCGGAATTGAGGTTCCCATCAGAATGGAAAGGCCATTCACTCATATTCGTACGTGTCCCAAGAGCCTGAGAGCGCAGATCACTCGGATTTTCACGTGTCCCAAAAGAGTGTGGGGCACGAAATGCGTGAGGGGTGTGCCGAATTGAGCCCCTCGTGGCCTTCGGAGCGCATATCACTCGTATTCTCACGTGTCCCAACAGCGCGTGGAGTAGGAAATGCGTCAGGGGCGTGCCGCAATGCCAGCGTCGTGGCCACGAAGGCGCTGCTCACTCGTATCGTCGTATCTTCACGCGTCTCCGAACATCTGTCGGAGAGGAACTGCGCGAGGGCTGCGCCGAAGCGACGCTCTCGCAGCCCCTTGCGGGCGCACCTCGCTCGTGCTCTCATGCGTCCCGGGAGCCGTCGCGCGCGTGGGCCCGGCGCTGGAAGCGCTTCTCGCTTCATGGTTTCGCGTGCTCCGATGAGAACTGGTAACGTCGGCCATCGTCAAGCTGGCAGCGTGCGCGAGGCCGCTCACAGCATGCCTTTGCGCATGCCTCTCAGCATCCCGCACTTTCCCTGCATCGCAGCATCATCTCTCGAAGTCTGCCACGGCGAGGGTCCGCAGGAGGCCCGCCGAGTTTGACCGCTTCGCCCATCCCGCCAGCACATGAAGCATCAGTGTGCCTCCAGGTTCGTGGCGGCTAAGAGGGTGCTCGGTGGCGGCAGCTTTCATGAGCCATCGAGTGAACCTCGCGTGGGGGATCAATAGTGGCAGGATAGGTGCAGTGCAAAACTCAACGGAGCCAGCTCCCACCTGATTTGCGTCATGGGAGCCTCTCATCTTGAGAAGGGAAGAGTTCACAACGCCTAAGGCCCTGAAGGACCAGCTGGGGGCGCTCTGGGGCTGACCCGGCGCCCTATTGGGGCTCTCTCGGACGTCATTGGGCTCCTCCGGGTGCGTTTTGGTGCGGTCGTGGGGCCATCCTGAAGCTTGCTGCTTATGCGTCGTGCAGGGCGCCCTCGGGATCTTTCGGGGGTCCTGTCGGAGCCACGGGGGAGATTCGGAAGCTTGTCCATCAGGATCACCAGCGGTGAGGAAGTCTGAGGTGAAACGCCCAGCCCGGCCTCCCACACGCCTGGTGGTGCGACGAGGAAGCATTGCTTTCAAGGGAGAGGGATGGCGGAGGAGGAGGACAGGGCGACGGGGGGGGAGGAGAGGGGAGAGGAGCAGACTTTGGAAGTCTACATCATTTTTGAATCAGGACCTCTCCAACAGGAAGCGCTCGTCCTGCGGGGCCCCATTACTCGAACGGCTGACCTGCACAGTGTCGTACTCGTCGTCGTCGTCGTCGTCCTCGCCGTCATCGTCGTCGTCGCCCTCAGCTGACTCCTCCGACGTAGTGGTTTTTCAGCTGGCGTCCCCCAGAACTATCTGTCCCTTCACTGAGACGGGCTTTTCGCCCCAGGGCCTGAACAAGACCCCAGATGCCGAGGCCTTGAAACAAGACAACATATGGAACAACACACGACGCAAGACTGAACAGGGACATGACAACAAATGTCTCGGAAGAAAGAACCGGTCCAGGGGGGAAGCCGAGAGCTCCGGAAGGCAGCAACTCGAAGACCCCGAATCGCCGGAGGCAGGGGGGGGGGGAAGGGAAGAGGAGGAGCACCGCACTAGCCGAGAGGGCCACCCGATGAGCACGCAGCAACGAGCAAAGGGGAGACGGCCCACAAGTGCCGAAGAAAAGCAACCTGGTTCGGTCCTCGCCGAACTCTCTGGGTTCGGGGCAGGCCACCCTTTTTCTCTTCGTTGCTCGAGGCCTCCGGCCTTCGGCCGCGGCTCGGGAGGAGAATCTAAGCCAAGCAGGCCCGTGCACGAGGCCGTGCTCCCCACAAAAAACCGGGCTGGGAGTGGGTCCACGCGATAAGACCCCTTCGAGACCTGGCCTCGAGGCCAAGAGAGGGTGGGACGCGTCGGAAAAGGCCGCAGCCGCCCTGCGCGCCCGTCCCCACGGGACGAGGGCCTGTCACGCAAAATCCGATCCAACTGCCCCTGGCGACCGTCGGATCGGGCCCCGAGTAATCCGACAGGGGGAAAGGAGGGGAGCAATGCCGAGGAGGAGGTCTGCAGAGTATGAGGAAGGGGAGGCTGTCTGGGGAGAAGGAGGAGGTCCAGGGAGGAGGTCTAGGGAGGAGGAGGTCTAGGGAGGAGGTCTAGGGAGGAGGAGGAGGAGGAGGAGGAGGAGGAAGAGGAGGAGGAGGAGGAGGAGGAGGAGGAGGAGGAGGAGGTCTGGTGACGAGGTGGACACGGAGAAGGAAAGGGGACGCATGAGGGGTCCTCCCCGTCGATATGGCAGCCCTTCTCGAGCAAAGCGTGCGAGGGCAGCTGCACCGCCAGTTGCTGCACTGGGTTATTCGGCGAGCGGCTGCGGTTGCTGTCGACCGCTGCGACCTGTCGGGAAGGAGAAACAAGGCATCAGCATGAAGAAAAAGCAAAGCAGCAGAAATGGTCATTCGAACTCGCAGGGGCCGGCCAGGACCGTCAGCCGTTTCCACCAGGACCCCTTCCTCCAATGCCAAAGCCGATGGGCAGGAACGCGAGGAGAAAGAGGAAGACCAGTGTAAACCCAAAACTCATCAACGATATCGTCATAAACCCTCCATCAAAACTCCCTCCTTTTAGGCCCCGTAGGTACAAAGACTCCCTTCCACTGAGCGAAGTGCCCCGTTGGAAGACAGACGTTTGAAAATCCTGAAGTGCGCCAAAACATCCTTCCTGGGATTTCAACACCTCGAATCACCGATACTGTTGCGTCTTGACGATCTTGAATCGTGCCAGAACGCCGTTCCTGGAAATTAAGCAGCGCGAGGAAGAGGAGGAGGAGGAGGAGGACGAGGAGGAGGAGGAGGGGAAGACAAATAATAATAAGAAGAAGAAGGGGAGGAGTTCAGTGCAGTTTTCAAATCCATCAAGCCCGACATCATTTTGCATGTCGGCAGCCATGCTGCCACACGCTCGACCTGCACCGAACCCGCCTGCAGCTGCAGGCAGGACGACGAAACGACCACGCCATCCCACGGGGGACCCGCGCGGGCTGCCGGTGCGCAGCCCGACCACGGCGACGACAAAGGGGGGACCCCAGGATGGCAAAACGAAGGATTGCAAAAAACCGAAGGATTGCAAAAAAAACGAAGGATTGCAAAAAAACGATGTTTTTTTGCAATCCTGGTTTTTTTTGCAATCCTTGGAACCACGAGGCAGGCGACAGAGAGAACGAGGATGGGGCAGCGGCGGAACACGCACACGCCGCGGCCCGCGGGCGGAGCGGCCCAGCGGCGAGGCCCGGCGCGCGGGCATGGCCGCAGGGGACCTAAGGGTGCGTCTCCCCATGGTTTCGCCTTCGCCGGTATGCCTGGGCGTGCTCCTGCAAGCCTCGTCAAAACTATCCAGAAATGGAAATTGGAATCCTGGGGAGCGATACGTCTGGGCACTCGTCTGACGGCGCGTTCTTCCATGCCGGGAGGGTGGGGTCGGTCTTTGGACAGCACCGCGTCCGAGTCAACGGGGATCCGTCAGCATTGGAGTAGCGCTGACCCCACAATCACCGAATTCAGAAGTCTTCTGTTTAGTTTTGACGAGGCTTGCAGGACGCGGAGGATTGTACTTCACATCGCCCCCCATGGGACGCAAGGCTGTACACATCAGTTTTTTATCCGCTGCTCAACATGAACCACGCCCCCTTTCATCTGGTACAGTCCAACGGGAGCTCGATTCGCCTGATCTGATAAGTGAAATGTTCCTTCTGGTACCCTGTTGGCGCCCGCTGCGGCTCGTCCTCGGCCGCGTCATTGCGCGAGACGAGAACGCTGCTGTGCAGCGCGAGCGTAAAGCGACTCTTGGGACCGATCCCTGGGCGATCGAATGTCGGCAGGCAATTCGGTTCTTTGACCCAGGCCGCCGTCCGCGGGGGCTCGCTGCTGCTCGTCATCATTGACCGCCTCTTGCAGACGCGCGTACGATCACTGTCAACCTGGATCATGCCATTGAAGTTGTGATTCTCGATAGCGGCTATTGCTATTGTCCTGGACATTGCTTGCGGGATAGTTATGCAAAGCGCCGTTATGAACGATGCAATCGGAGACTTGCGGGTGATCGTCCGTGCTCAAAGCAGCGTGCACGGAGCTGCGGACGCGGTGTCCCTCGCTGAGCTTTTGCCTCCCACTCCGACCATGTCCTCAACCTCGTCTCGATCCTCTCCTTTCCCTCGGGCTTATTCGTTGTTTTTTCTGTTTGTCGAATGCCCCCGCGAACTGCGCGGCCCGGCCAAGCCTGACGCGGCGCCCCTGTGATCTGCCGCGGAAGGGTGGCGAGAGAAATGACGCAAGATGGCTACGCAGATGCTCGACCAATGAGGCTGCGGCATCCACCTCGCCCAAATGCGCATGACATGTGCGATTTCTGAACTCGTTGATGCGTTTTCCATGCCGTCCATGGCGGCACCGGCGACGCAGACACACAGGGCTGCGCGTCGCGCGTCGCTGAGCAACTGCGCGGTGTCGACACGCATTGCCACCCATCGCGCATTCGTTCGCGGGCGCGCAGATACGCCCGACTGGCCATGCGCCCCCCGCAGACAGTCAGGTAAAGATGGTGCGATTTGCCTGACTGGAGCGTCACCGAATCTACGCGCGACTGGAGTCCAACCCTCAGGCAAGCGCGAGGGCGCGGGAACGCCCAGGCACGGCCAGTCGGAAAATTGCCACGACGGCGGCGACGACGGCGAGGGCAAAGGAGAAGACGACGGCGGCGGCGACAGCGACAGGCGACGAGGGGGGCGGCGACGATGAAGGCGACGACGACGACGACGACGACGGCGACGTCGGCGACGGCGGCGAGGACGACGGCGACGACGACGCCGGCGAAGTCCAGCGTTTAGACCGCGCGATCGGAACTCATAGGAGCAGCGAAGTAAAATTCGAGAAGGAGCGCCTCAGTCAAATTTTAGAAGGCGCCTTCCCCCCTGTCGCGCCTGCCCCGCGCCCCTGCTTAAGTCGCCCTCGGAAAGCTTCGGGGCCTTTTATTAGTGCGACGCTCGGGTGCAATCCGACAGGATCCTTTCAGAGCACCTTTTTTTTCAACCACTCGGATCCGCCCCAAACCCATCGAATTCGCGTGGGATCCGCCCAACAAACATCGGACCCGCATCGGATCCGCAAAGGATCGGCGCCCGGATCCGACGCCCGAGGAGGGGCTGACGCCCCCGAACGAGGGCCCTCGCCCACGTCCTCGGGGGCCCCCGCGCCCACTTTCGGGCACTCGACGACGCGCCCATCGCCTGTGACGTTCCGCCGAACCCCTGTTCCCCAGGCTGGCTGGGCCGACAGGCCGGCACCTTCGTGCGATTCGGAACTTCGGGCCGAATTCTCGACTCGTGCCAACTGATCTGACTGTCTCCAGGAGCGGAAGCGATGCGCGCGATGAGCTGTTTGCGCGCTGCCCACTTGCCCAGGCGCAGAGTGCCGCAGCGCAATGCGTTCTTGCCGCGCGACTCATCCTGCCTCGGCGCCCGGGCCCAGCAGCGCCGCGCCCGCGCCAGGGCAGCGCGAAGCTCGCTGACATCGACTACCTGGCGCTGATCATCCATCACGAAAAACACCCGGTCGATGCGGCCCTCTGCCTCCAACAGAAGGTCCTTGCCTAACCGGGCGCTGCCTATGACGTCGATCTGCCGCTGTAGCTGGAGGGGCCAAGGGGGGGCCCTTCGGAATGATCCCGCCGTCGATAATGACGTCGCCATGCACCGCCGCATCGCCTGCCCTGGCCGCCCAGAGCTGCGCGTGGGAAAACCGCTCGTTTAGCAGAGCACTGGACGTCGCCGGCGCCTACGAAGACTGACCTAGGGGGGCAAAGGCCTGCCCCCGAACCTCCGCGGAACGTCGCGACCACTTGCAAGTTTGGCGCGCCCGCCGCCCCGAGGAAGCGCGCCCGCGAGGATTACTCGACGCTTGCCCGCCGCGCGCCTTCCGGGGCCCCGAGCGATCGCGACGCGAGGCCAATTGCCCTCGATCAGAAGTTACATGCCCAGCAGAGCGCTGCTGAGGGAAGGCCTTCTGGTCAGGTCCACCATGGGCCCCCGCGTGGGCGCGAGCGCCACGAGCCGCCGATTGCGCGGAAACTGATGCGATGGGCATTCTGGCGCCTCGCAAACTTCGCAGGCGGTGATCACGCAAAAAGGAAAACAGCGCGCGAGCATCTCGGGCCTGCGAGACACGCGACGTTCCCCTGCTTGTCCATCGCCTGCGCGCGCTGCCCCCGCCTGCCCCGCCCCGCGGAACGCTGCGTCGCCTTATGCTGAGTCCTGCTGCCAATTGCTCGAGAGCGCCCCCCCAGCCCAAACCATTTTTTAAGCGAAATCATTCGCGACACACGTTGGCTCTACGCGTCGCCTGTCAATGCCCCCCTCGCCCACCGGAAGCTGCGCCTCGACGGCAATGCGCTGGTCATGCTGCAAGCGCCGGCTAGCAGCGCGCCGGGCAACTGCGCCGGAGTAGTTGGGGGGATGCGCGAACAGAGCGGACAGCGGCGCAAGCATCTCACCATTGCCTGCGCAGAGCCAACGACGGCCAGGGTCGCCCTCCAATGCAAACGTCTTCAGTGGCACTGCCCTTAATGCATTCTATAACGTGGGCTCAATGCGTGGAATCGGCTATTTGAACCACATTTGAATGTTCAAAAGAGAAGCAGCGTTGGAAGCATCGTGGCGCGACGCGCCACCTGTCTTCGCGCGGAAACTGCCGGCTTTCTGATAAGCCGCGGCTGTCGCGAGCAGGCAGGGCCCAGGCGCGCCGGGGCCAGGGGTTGAGTTTCTGGCGGCAGGCGCCAGCGCTGCAAGTTTGACCGGGGGCGCGAATGACAGCGGCGCCCCGCGGGCCATCGCCATCTAGTTCGGCGCCGCCTGGAAGCCCGACCTCCCGAGCGGCGCGCCGCGCAAGAGGGGGTCGCCTCCGGCGCCGAAGCGCCCGGAGGCTCCTCGAACGCAGCGTCGGCTTCGTCACGTTCGAACTCAATATCGCCGCGGCCAGGCTCTGCGCGCGCGAGGGCGTCGCTCGTTGACATGGGCGGGGCGACAAAGCAAACGGATGAACTGGGGGTTCGCGGCCGTTCGGGCCGCCCGCGCAGAAATCCCAGCGCTTCCGCGGACGCGGACCCATTGCTGGCCTCGGCTATTCCGACGGCTTCAATCTCCTCGCGGGGCGGGCGATCGGGAGTCGATTGCGCGGCGCGCATCCTCTGGAGTGGCCGGCGCGGCTGGGCGCCCGCCCCCAACGGGCGGCGGCCCCGCGCGAGTGCCCCGGGAAGCTGCGCGCGCTGATGACAGAGGGGGGGGCCTCTGAACTGCCGCTCGCGAAGCCCTCCCTTGCCCACTGGCACGCGCGACGCGCGCGCGACGCTACGCATGCGAAATAACGACTGCGCTGCTCAAGCGCGCCGCGATCAATCATCGGTCTCGGCGCGGTGCGCCCCCGCGGCCCGCGCAGAGGGCCACCGCGGCGCGCGCCAATTCCCGGGGCTGGCCGGGCCACTTCGCCTGCAGGGCGCAGCGGTGGGCTGCCCAGCGGGCCGTGGACATGCAATCGCAGAGGCAGAAACTCCGCGTCGAGAAGCAACGCGCCGCGAAAAACAAAAGATACCGCGCGCGCGCTCAGAGCGGGCTGGGCGGAGCCCGAGCCGCGCCCTCGAGACCCCCGTTCCAGGCTGAGTCCTGCCCCTGCGGCGCCATGCCCCAGTCGCCAAGGATGGCGCGTCGCTGCCGGGCCAGGCCGCAGAGCGGCCAGGCGCTGATCCCGCCGATGCCGCGCGCGCCCTCTCCGCCCGAGAAGTAGAGGCATGCGGGGATGAGCCCCGAATCACCAGGGGGCGCACCCCGACGGGGACTCAGACCCAGAAGTCGATAGCTCCCCTTCTCTGGCATCCACTTCATCGATGTGGCCAGTGCCGACATGCATGTCGGGCCTCTCGCGCTTGCGCCGGTGCAAGCGGCGCGCGAGGCCACTCCGACCGCCGACCACGTCCGCGCCGTTGCGCCCGCCCTCGGGCCTCGCTTAGACATTCTCGCCGGCACGGCAACGTTCCTCAAGTGGCTCCTCCTTGCTGCTGCGCGCCGGGCGCGCCGGCGCCCGCGTCGGCGTCGGCCGCTGGCCTTGCCGCCGCGCCGCCCCACATCCGCGCGGCCGTGCCCTCGGCATTGGGCATTGCCTCCCTGCGGAGACGTTCGAAATCGGCTTCGTGTTCCTCTTGCTTCCCAGACGAGTCGGCGGCTTCGGCCGGCGATGGGGCAGCCGCAGCTACCGCCCCTGCCTCCGCAGCCTGGCCAATTGGCTGCGTGCCAGAATCGCCGTCGCCCTGCGCGCCGTCCGCAGGCAGGCGGCGCTTTTTTGCCGACCTCTCGGCAATCTGGCGATCGGCCTCTTTGATCTCGCAGACCTTTGCCTTTGCCACCTGAGGCATCGAGTGTTTCTTGAGGACCTTGGCGAATCACCGTTCAACCTCGGTTTCCATGACACACGTTCCGCTTATAGTTTTGAGCGCCCTGTCGCTGCTGTCGTCCAAACCCTAAGAGTCCTCCCTGACAGAGACCGTGCAGCTGCCGTCCGCGATGACACGACGTCCATGGCGCCCCCCCGCCCTCCCCCCGCTCCTTCGCGACGCGCGGGGGCCTGGCTTCCCAGCGCCGCCCCCCCCACCCCCCCTGCGCCGCGTGGGCGACCGGGCGCGGGCCGCG
>CAUYUJ010006014.1:69379-104379 GCA_963575745.1 Prorocentrum cordatum | reverse complement strand
ATGTCACAGCCGATCTCACAATCGACGTCATCATCAACAACAACACCAACATCATCATCATCGCCATCATCATCATCATCATCATCATCATCATCATCATCATCATCATCATCATCATCATCATCATCGCCATCATCACCATCATCATCACCATCATCATCATCATCATCATCATCATCATCATCATCATCATCATCATCATAATCATCCACATCATCATCGGGACACCGACGGGACACCAGCGGGACACCGGCGGGACACCGCGCGCCACTGGCCGCCCGGAAGAGACACATTTGGTCCGGCCGCGCCTCAGCAACAGGGACACCGACGGGACACCAGCGGGACACCGGCGGAACACCGCGCGCCACCGGCCGCCCGGAAGAGACACATTTGGTCTGGCCGCGCCTCAGCCACAGGGACACCGACGGGACACCAGCGGGACACCGGCGGGACACCGCACGCCACCGGCCGCCCGGAAGAGACACATTTGGTCCGGCCGCGCCTCCGCCACAGGAGATTTTCCCATCGCCCGCCCACGCAGCTTCGCCTCGCCCGCGCGCACGGCACGCACGAACACGAAACCGAAATCGATTTCCCGGTAGGGGGGCTCTCCGTTCCACTTCGATCTCACCCCTCACCTCCGATATTATTATTATTATTAATAATATTTGTCTTCTTCTTACGGTTGTTAGTATTATTCGTATTATTCGTATTATTATTCTTATTCTTATGATTCGTAGTATTATTATTCGTAATAGTACGATTCGCATTCTTATTGTTATTATTAGTAGTATCATTATCATGATCGATATTTTGCTTATTCGCAGTACTATCATTATTATTATGTTTATTATTCTTAACATTATTATTACTATATTAATATTATTATTAATGTATTATTGTAGCAGTACTAGTACTATTATTAGCATTAATACTATCATTAATAGTACACTAATTAGTAGTATGCTTATTATTCTGCTTATGTTTCTTATAGTTATTATTCCTCCTCCTCCTCCTCCTCCTCCTCCTCCTCCTCCTCCTCCTCCTCTTCCTCCTCCTCCTCCCCCTCCCCTCCCTCCGCCTCCTCCCTCCTCCTCCTCCTCCTCTCCTCTCCTCCTCCTCCTCCTCCTCCTCCTCCTCCTCCTCCTCCTCCTCCTCCCCCTCCTATTCCTCCTCCTCCTCCTCCTTTTTCTCCTCCTCCTTTTTCCTCCTCCTCCTCTCCCTCCTCCTCCTCCTCCTCCTCCTTTTTCCTTTTCCTCCTCCTCCTCTCCTCCTCCTCCTCCTCCTCCTCCTCCTCCTCCTCCTCCTCCTCCTCCTCTTCGTCCCCCTCCTCCTCCCCCCTCCTCCTCGTCGTCGTCCTCCTCCTCCTCCTCCTCCTCCTCCTCTTCCTCCTCCTCCTCCCTCACTTATCGCCCTCCGTTGCCTTTGCCCCTGCAGCCTTTCGTGCCCCACGCGGCGTCCGTCGCCGCCGGCTGCGCGGCCACGGCAGCTGCCGAGCGGGCCGCCGTCGCCCCCAGCCGCTGGCGCTGCAGCCGCTGCAGGATAGCCGGCGCGCTCTCCTGGCAGAGGGAAACGGATCGTCGCAGGGCCATCCTGTCCGCCGCGCCGGCGGCCTCCTCCACGCGCGCGCCGGCCACGCGCGTGGCTAACGCGGCGAAGACGCGTCGCGCTTTGCCGACCCAGCTCCCGTCGTGTGCCTCCACCGCCATCAGGATGAAGGTGATGTCGGCGTCGCGGCAGGCCTGGGCCCTGCCCTGGCGCTGCCTCTTGTGCTCTTCATACCTGGCAAAGGCAGCGCCCGCGTCAGCTACAGTGCGCGACGAGGTCCGCGCGCAGCACCAACGTGACCGCGAAGTCCAGGGCGGCTGGCAGTCCGCCGAGCCACAGGGGGACATAGACGTCCGCTGGCAGGCGGCCGTCGTTGTCCAATCCCTTGCTGTGCTGCGCCTCCGCGTTCGTCCCCTCGCCTGGTTCGGCCACTCCGACGGATGTGGTTTGCGAAGGGTGTGGCTTGCAACCGGCACGCGGGGGACACCCTGGGGCGCGCGCGAGGACCTCGACCGAGCTCCCCGCCGAGCCCCGAGGAGGCCCGACGAGGACAGCGTTGTGCCCCACAGGCCCCAACGGCGCCGATCGCAGACCGTACCCCGGCGCAGCCACACCCTTTGTAATCGAGGACTGGTGCCCGCGGCGGCAGCAATCTGGGCCGCGCCAGGTCCGCCCCGAGAAGCCGGCTGCTTGGGCGTCGAAGAAAGTGCAGTTGCGCAGCTTATGCCGGCGCGCGCGGTCGCCCTAGCAGGCGCACGTCGAAACGTGGTCGCCGCAAGTGCACGTCCATGACTTGTCTGCCGCCAGACAGAACGCTTCCAGATCCAGCAGCTGGATTCAGAGCCGCCGCCTGGTCCCGATCTGCATGAGACAATGCGAGACCGTTGCGCCGAACGCCTCGCAGGCGGGCGCTTGCAGGTGCGCGCTGGCCCCCGGCGCGGCCACCAGGGCGGAGTGGGCGCGGGTCGCGGGCGAGGGGCGGTTCTAGAGGGCGGCGCGCGCGGCGTCGTCGACCTTGTCCGAAGGGGCCTTCTGGTTGGACTGCGTCTCGTGGTCGAAGCGGGGGGGGCGGTGTCTGCCTCCGGCGCGTTGGCGTTGTGCGCCTGAAGCGACGCGGTCAGGGCGCCGGCGTCTCCCCCGGCCCAACCTGAGCTGCCGTCGGCCCGCCGGCCCCGCGGAGCGCGGCCGCCGCCCCGGCTGCCTTCCCAGGGCGGCGCCCGCCTGCGCCCGACGTCAACAGCTTGGCCGCCCGCGCCCTCGCCGCAGCCGCCAGTGCGAAGGAAACCGCAATCCCCCACTTCCAGCCAGGACGCCCAGTCCCGACCTGGTGATGTAGGGGAACCTGGCTACGGGCGGGGCTGATTTCTAGAGGCTCTTGGGGGCGCAAAAACCACCCCCGCCCCAGCCAGGGCCCGCTGGATCACCAGGCCGGGAGTTTGGCTTCTGGCTGGGGGTGGGGGTGGGTTGTGCTGTCCGCAGCGCCGCCGCTCCAACGGGCGAGGGCCTCGCGGCGGCGCCGCGAGCGGCCAATTCCGCATTTCACGCAGGCGCCGCACCACCCGAAGTTGAGGAGCATGACTGATCTGTCCACTCGCTTGCTGTTCTGCCTTGGAGGTGGAAGCCCCCGAGCGAAAAGGCTCAGAAAAAATGGCAACGGAAGGGGGGGGGAGTTCTACCGAGCGCTCAGAGAGAGGAGGAGGAGGAGGAGGAAATGGGGGTAGACGGCGGCAGCGGCTGCGCCTCCGCCCTGGCCTGTGCGTCGAAGGCCTTCGCCCTCGCGAGGAGGAGGAGGAGGAGGAGGAGGAGGAGGAGGAGGAGGAGGAGGAGGAGGAGGAGGAGGAGGAGGAGGAGGAGTACTGTCTGGGCGCCGCGAGACAGGAAGAGGGCAAGCGGGCGCGAGCACGAACGAGAAGAGGGCGAATGAGTTAGTCTCAGCCGCTGTGCTCTGGCCTAGCGCCTCTACCTGTATAGTAATGCGAGTGCTGCGCGGCGCGAGGCGACCAGGTCTGCTTGCGAGACAGCCGCAGCGCGCGCTGGCAGTGGATTTCATCTTACTGTATATATGGAATGCTAAGACGATCCTCGAGACCGTCGTTGGCAGAGACATGGGGCTGGCGGGGTCGGCCGCACGCGCTGCGGCGGGGCCCTGTCCCCACGCCGCCAGCGTTGATTGGGTGAGGGGAGGATCATGGAGCCAAAGGAACCTCGAAAGGGCGGGGCAGGAGAGGTAGCGCGGGAATGAATCAGGCGCGACGGGGCATCCGAACGCGCATTTGCGCTGCTGAAGGATGTGCGTCCTAGCTGTAGTAGTCCACCCGCCGCTGAGGGTCTTGAACGCAGCCCAGCGCCAGCTCGGGCGCTACTGCTTGAGTGCGTCGGTCAGCGAGTCCCAGCGCTTCTGTAGCCCCCCATGTTCCAAAGGCGCTTGTAAGCCCCAGGCGAGGAGGCGCTTGGCCAGCGTGACCGCGAAGGGGGACTTAGACATCTGGTCGCGGAGCTTGACTGCGTAGATGTGTTGGAACTTGGCACGGCGCGGCGGGTTCGCAGCTGCCGGATCTCTCCGTTCATCATGAGCGGCGCGGGCGGCAGCAGCAATGGACTGGCTAGACTGGCTAGAGATTGGCGACTGGGATTCGCGGCGCATGAGCGAGCGGTCACACTGTGCGATCGCTGTCTGAGATGACACAAATGGCGGTGGCCATTCACCAGCCTGCCAGCGGGGCGCGTTCCATAGCGCTGCTTCTTCCCACGATAGGTCAGCGAGGCGATCGGCGAATAGCGCCCGCGCGCCTGCGAGCGTGACTGCCGCGGAACGCGCAGCAGATGCAACAGCTAGAATTTGGGCGGATTGCATGACAGGTGGCGGGCTCCAGCCCGCCATGGCAATCAGGTCTACTTTGCGAAAAGAGTTCGGTGGCACGCTAAGCATCGCGTGGACATGTATAGTTCTCGGCGAGCAAGGGGGGGCTCAAGGGGGGGGAACTGCGAAACATAGCTCAGCGTCGACAACACTGATGTATGGTTTAAGCGAACAGTTGCGTCGCTGCCACTCTGCGCGAGCTGAAGCAAATTACCCCGCTGCCACGATTTCTGCCCAGGGGCGAGCCAGTGGCTGGCCAATGTGGCCTCGGGACAGAGAAAAGCGCCCAAGTACTTGGCTCGCCCTGGAACCGAGAAGCCGCCTCAAGGAGGCCCGAGTTCGGCCAGAAGCGCTTTCGCGGTGGCAATGGTGGCGGGGGGCGCGGCAGGCCAGAGAGGCACGACAAAGCATTTGCGCGGCTCCAGAAAGAGGAGCGCAAGCTCCTCCGCAGCGGCGAACGAGGCGGTCACTTGGCGCAGCGTGTCGAACGAGTACGTCAGCAGGCCAATGTCGTCAGCGCATGCGCCCAGATACCAACGTCGAGGTTCGGCGCGCAGTTCGAGTCTTCCACAAACAACGCGACGCGACGAAGATTGGGTCCATTGCTATCGCCCATGCAGAGCCCGAAGCTGGACAGCCTTGCGCCGCTCTAGAGCCTATCGCGAACATATCTCGGCGCACGCCGTCGATCTTGATGTAGCTGGAGGGCGCGAAGCACATGGCATGGAAGAGGTTGGGGATGCCCTGCGAGAGGCCAAAGTGCCCCAGAGCAATGAAGAGCCAGTCCCGCCCCATCGACGGGAAGGCCGCTGAGAGGGCGAAGCTGGCAAAGACGGGTTTGGATACAAGTGCGTATGGTAGCCATCCCATCACGGCGCATCTCGGCGTCGGAGCGGACGATGTGCTTGGTGAAGTTGCGTCCCTGGACGAAGCCCTGCTGGGCGGCGTGGGCGCGCTCTGCCACGGCGCCCTTGAGCATGTAGTTAGCAGCGCCTGCGATGGCTTTGATGTCCGCGTTTTCTCAGCGAGAAGGGGCGCGCGTCCTCTGGCGTCCTGTCGGCGGTGAGCTCGCCCTGCGCGTTATCACCCTTCGGCAGGAAGGCGAAGTCGGAGTCATTCAGGTCGCGGATGTGATACAGGCCCGAGCAGAGGAAGAAGGAGAGGTCCTCGAGCACGTCGAGCGAGGCTTCGCGCGCGAACCAGGCGGAACACGGCAGGGAGTCTGGCCTGCGGAGGGGGGGGGTCTGAACAGAAGGCCTTGATCTGCGGCTTGGCAGGCGCCCCGACGTCGAGGAGGTCGCCCTTCGGCATGCGCGAGTAGATGTTGCCCGTTACCTTGGCAGCGTCGGCGCGCTTCGTCTTGAAGACGGGTTGCCGGTGCGTGCGTAGAGCAGCAGCGATGGAGCTACTCTCTCCGGCGGTCGGAGGCCCACCAGGGCCTGCGATCTTGACTCCCTGGATGACGAAAAGGCGTCTCCAGGGGGCCCAGAGGAGGGCCTGACGCTGGGGGGACCGCAGAATGGACCGTAGCTTCTCTGGGGGCAACGCTCCTTCTTGCCCCCGGGGGCGCTGAGCTGCCTGCTGGGCAAGAGAGTTGCCCTGTCTCGAAGTCGCGGTGCAGCTGCGCGGCCTGGTTGGCGAAGTCGATGGGGTCGCGGAGCGGTATGGTGCAGTTGGCGATCAAAAGCCACTTGGCGCCCAGGGCGGCGGCGGTGGCAACGCGGCGAGCGAGTTGAAGATATTGGCGCCAAATAGCTCTGAATATGGAGCGAGCGGCGAGGGCGCTCCCAGCGCGGAGGCCCGTCTTGTTGGCGTCACCCGTGGACTTGCGAACCCAGTCGTCACGAACCAGCTGCGCAGCTTCAGACATGGGCCTCTTGTGTGTGCGCCAGCGGCTGTCCATGGAGACGTGATCGGTCTTCGTAGCATCGAGCAGCTGCTGAAAGTAGATGGTGTAGCTCGGGCCGCGGAAGATCGACGGGTGGATGGCCTGGTCGATGAGCGGCGCGCGAGGCATGGCCCCAATGGAGAAGGCGATGGTCGGGCGGTCACTGAGGCGGTCGTCCGGGAGTAGTGCCGCATCGCGCGCAACTTGCGCGTTGATGGCGAGCTCGGTCGTGGCGCGCGAGGGGAGGCCGATGAAGATGCGGTCGATGGTGGAAGCGGTGTAATCCGAGCGGTTGAAGCGCGTCGGGAGGTCGGTCTCGATCTCGAGCATTGAATCAAACAGGGCCCTCCAGAACGGTTGCTGCTGGCGCGCGCCGTTGTCGAGGCCGAGGCGAGCCTCCTGCGGCCGAGGTTGGAAGAAGCTCTGAGGCGGTCGGCTGGCTACATTTGAGTCCCCGATCGCAATGAATGCGCGCGTGCGGTAGTTCGCCTCCGCCCACGTACGATTGAGCTCCCAAGCCTGCTGGATCTCGCGGCGATCGTCGACCGTGATATCGTGGTTGTGGGTATTCATGGTGACCATGGCGGCGCGCGTTATGACGCGCGTGATCGCGAGCTGCCAGGCGTGCCCAGGAACGATTTCGACGCGGTCAAAGAGTGGGAGCTGATGCGGTTGAAGCTGCTCCAGTTTCATCGGGGAGAGCCATGGGACAAGCGTGGCGACGCCTCCAGTGGAGTTGTCGCCGTCGGCGCTGGAGAACGTTGAGAAATAGACCTTGTAGGGGCACGGTTGCGTGTCGACCCAGGTGCGGAGCAGTGCTTCAGAGGCGTGGGCCTCCTGGGGCGTGATCGCGCACTTGCGATTCATGTACTTGGCGAGGGCAGTTCGTTTGCGGCGGCGGCGCCTGCCCTTGTGGCACCCGAGGGCTCGCGCGTTCCACGCGTCAAATCGCCTAGGAGCCCGGCGATGTTTAGGAACGCCATGTAACTGCCTCCGCGTCAGCGAAGGGCGCCTGGAATGAGGTGAGGATGTTGCCGTGGTCGATGGACTGGCGCTGGGGGTGGTCGAAAGCTTGCTCGCTCCACTGGAGGATGGATGTGTCGCTCTGGCCGCGGATGATGATCTTGACGATAGGCATGGAGTTGCGGTGGATCTCCCCCTTGGTGCGAAAGGCCCCACCGATGCTGAGGATAGCGGTGCTGCGTGAGTTGAAAGAACTTCTTGGTCTGGACTTCCGTTATGATTTGCTTGGGGGATTTGTCAGAGTTGATATAGATGTCGACTGGTTGGCCCATGTATCAGAAAACGCCTCCACTGCCCAGCTGCATTGCGCATGGCGCGCGAAAGAGCCATGGCTCGGGGTACTGCGACAGCGTTGTCTCCTTTGGCTTGGAGTACGAAGCGTCGGGCAGGCTCGCCATCTACCAGTAGTTCCACATGGTTTGATTGCACATTGGCCGCTGCGATCCACTCCTGCAGGTCGTTGAGCAAAACGTTCGGTGTGATGAGGCCCTGGCAGTCCACGGAGAAGAGTGCAAGATCAGGCTGGCGCTCCCGCTCGGCGAGGCGGCTGGGGCCCGCGATCGGCGCCTGCGCCTCAGCGAGGGCCAGGGCGCCGCGCATCTGGTCGATCTGCTGCCACATACGCTGATGTTCAGCAGCTTGACGGTCCTGTTCGCTGCGAGCGCGGGCGACTTCGCCCCGTAACACATCGGCCCGGCGTTCGGCGGCAGTGACTTGTTGCTGCGCGAGATGGTGGGACATGTCGCGAGATCCGGGGAGACGCTGATCGGCTTGCGCCTGAAATCGGGCGGCAGCAGTAGCGACTTGGCGCTGCATAAGTTCACGGAAAGCGGCGCCCAGGTCTTCGGGGGCCCCAGGAAGTGGCCCATGTTGTTCTGAGTGTGCATGACATGGTTCGCATTCAGATCCAGGGGTCGCGTGGCCAGCGACTCGAGCGGCTGGGGCCGCAGCGAGTTGAGATGGAAAGGTAGGCGCCAGTTCGATGTCACGCGCGAGCTGTTCGGCGGCAGCATGACCCAGCTGTTGCTCAATATGTCGAGAGTTGGCCCATGGGTCGGCGGCGCCCGAAAGGGGGGAATGGACAGCAGGACCAGGCGGTGGCTTAGTGTCCTCTTCCATGGCCACGGCGGGGGCTTCGGGGGCCGCACTTCCTCCTGATCTGTCTGGCCTGCGCGTGCGGGTCGGTGGCGGGCGCGCAATGCTCCGACCTGCAGCTCGATGTTGCGGTTGGGGGGCACCTGCAGGGCCTTGACTGCTGAAGCCCCCGTGTGGCTTTTGTGGTCGAGGTGTTCGCGAGCAGTGCGTCGGCCATCTTTACGGGGTTCTTCCCTTCGACTCTGGCGGCCATCGTGCCGTCGCTCGTCGCGGCGAGGACCTTCGCGGCGCAGGTGGCGGCCCTCTCGGCGGCTGCGGGACGTGGAGCCGTTGGAGAGGTCGCCCCTGTCAGAGGATGCGGCGGACATGATGTTGAAGTACAAGCAACTGGCATGAGTGTGCTGTTCAGCAACTCGCCACTGGCCAGGTCCACTACGGATCCACTGCGTATTTGACTGGTTCTTGTTGACTCGCGCGGAGCAGCACACGACGGGGCGATATGGATGCACGGCACAAGGCTCGATGCGGAGGTGCATATGGATGTCCGGCGCGGGGCGCGAGACGATATGGCTGCACGGCGCGAGGCTCAATGCGATATGTCTGGCGGCCTGCAGCGCCAGAAAGGTCAGCAGGAATGGACGGCAGCTCGTCCCTGGTGTGGCTGCGAAATGGTGGGCACTGGCCGCGGACTAGCGGCGTCCGCGCTGCGATCGCGATGGCATGCCATCTTGAGCCAAAACGGTTACGGGAGGAGGGCAAGGGGGAGGAAGCGGAGGAGGTCGAGCGTGCCCAGAGGGGTTCATCCATGAGCGCCCACGCCTCACCTCTGGGCCCAAAAACGCACAGTGGGTCCCTGGAGGGGCAAACGAATCGCAGCTCGAATCGTCGAGGCTCGCACTCGCGCACTGCCAAACTGAGGCGCCAGGCGATGCGCATAGAAGAAGGCGACAACAAAACTAAAATTGCATCTGCATTAAATATCGTCCTCACTCGGGCCTGGGGCGATCTCGACTGGGAAGAGACCAAGGCGAACGAGCGCATCAGCGGGGACGCCCCTCGAAAGCACGGCGCGGACCAGGGCCTCCAGAGGCCTACACTCCAACAGGTAGTGCGACACGGAGTCATCAGCAGCGCAACCGAAAATACACCCGCGCTCAGAGCGCTGCATTCTCCTAGAGGTCGTCCATCCGCCTAGCCAGCTCTTGAGACAAGCCGATGCCCAGGCCAGAGGAAGCGCCTTCAGTCCCTCCCGAATCCCCCCCCCCCAGTCCACCAGGCCCACCCACCCCCCGCGGAAGAAACCATTTCGACACCCGACGATCGAACGTCCGAGCAACGGCGGCACAGAAGAGGCGATCCTGGAAGATGGCCGAGAAGCGCGCCTGCCAGCGGGGGCGCGCGCCTGCACGAACGACCTGCTCGCCACCAGGTGCCGTTCCTTGTCTGAACAAGACACAGCATTCAGCACCTGCACTGGCCAGAAGCGGATCCTGGGGAAATCCTGCGGCGGCCTGGCTGAGAGAGTAGACACTGGCAGGAGACTTCCAGAAGGGAGGAGCAAGAGAGGGGGAGTAACGCCAAGTCACGGACCCGAATTCGAGTGTAGCATGCTGAAGCTGCGCGAGCTGAACGTGCCACGACGGGGTCGAGACCAGTGCCGCTCTCATCAGCGAGGCGCAGCCGAGGACCCAGCTCGATGGAAAGTCAGGCCCGCCCCACCTCCCAAGGCTCACCCACCCGTCCCACGTCAGAATCGAGCTGGCCGTTCTCCAAATCGAAGCAAAACGGTGCCACTCCTCGATAGCCAGCGACCGAGGGAGGGGGAAGAGCTGCGCCTTATACGAGAGAACAGGGAGCGCACGAGTCTTAAAGTAAAAGACGTTAGTGCTGAGATCGGCCGAGGAATCACTGGCAACACGCACTCTGGCACGAAGTTTGGCCCACGGGGCTTTCCACTGGTCATCAAGCGTCACCGAGGGGCCCATAAGTGTGCCAAGATACTCTAAGCACGGGACAATCGCAAACCCCCTCCACTCAGGCACGGCACGGGCGATGAATGCACGCGCACGTTGCTCAACACTGGTGTCACATGACCCGAAAAGTGGCACAACCTTACATTTGGCGACTTTGAGGACGAGAGAGGCGAGGCGGGAGGCAAGCGAGAAACTACGCGCTAGACGACGGAGACCTGTGGCCGTGAATACAACCGAACCTACATCATCTGCACACGCGCGCGAGAAAGCATGCTTCGTGCCCTCGGTCGTGCGCTCCATGTCCCACAAGAATGGGTTCGAGGCGAGCACAAAGAGGGATCCGCTAAGGGGGCAGCCCTGCAAGACTCCAGCAAGGACGAAAAAGAGCGGAAGATGGACGCCCCCCTCATGGAAGACGCAGAGATTCAGGTGGTACAGGCATTGAATGGCTAGGGTGAGCCCAGGAGGGAGCTGGAGAGACCGCGAGGCCGAGAGGAGCCAAGACTGGGAGACACTGGGAAAGGTCTGCGCATAATCAAACGAGATCAAGAGGGGGAACCAATCCTCGGGGGCATTTCCACGCTGGGGGGAGTCCTTCATGACAGAACCGATCCGAGCAAACGCGTCCAACTCAAACACGTTCTTCAAGAAGGACCTCCCCCTTATAAAGCCATTCTGCATACGCGGGCTGACCTTTTGCACAATCGATGTGAGAGGCCAGTTAATTGCAGCAGCTACACATTTGTTCAGCGTGTTCTTCAAAGAGAGCGGCCTGGTTTCATCCGCGGACCTGGTTAGAATAACTGCCTCGGCGTCCTCTGGCTTATCTCCTTTGGCCAGGAAGGCCGCGAGGGACTCAAAGAAAGCCAGCGGAAGAGCCTGCCCAGCCGCGAGCGCCCAGAAGGCTTCCATGACCACCAGAAGGCCCCGACCTACCGCCCATGTGCTGTAAGCGAGACCATCGGGCCCAGGGGCCGAATCACACACTCGACGCAGGATTTTCCGCACCAGGTCAGCATTGGGCGGGGGCACATCTTTGAAATCGACAGAAGAGGCGAACCGTGCAGCATACAGAGACGCGCCTGCAGCGGGGGCCGACGGGGTCTGGAAAACCGGCGCCCAGAAGGCCGACAGATTCCTGACCTTGGCCTCCGGAGACGACGCCACTCCAAGGGGTCCCGAGACGGCTCCCAAAACACAGGAGGAAGCGGAGGAGGAAAACGAGGAGGAGGAGGAGAACCAATGTAAATCCAAGACCTACCAACGATATTGCAATAAACCCTCCATTCAGGCTCCTTTCAGGCTCCGTCTTCAAAGGTCCCTACAAAGACTCATTCATGTTCATTGAAGGACGTGCCCTGTTGGAAAACAACCAGTCGAAAATCCTGAACTGTGCCAGAACACCATTCGTGGGACCACCAAGCCCCGAATCACCGTTCCTGTCGCGTACTGTCGGTCCGAAATAGTGTCATAATAATACCCTTGGGATTTCACAACAAAAAAACAACATACATGTTGCGCCCTGACACTTCGACATCGTGCGGCGCCAGCCAGAATATTCCTTAAGGCTGGTTTGAAGCCTGTACAGGAATATGTGCGGCGCTAAAGGAGCCACATCTAGAAAATGAGCCGCCATCCGTTCGTGAAACCCATGAACTTGTTCAAGACGAATGCGCGCGGCGCTAAAGCGATAGCCACATGTTAAAAAACACATGTCCTCAATCCGTGAAGCTCTTGCAAAGTCTGAAGACGGATGTGCGCGGCGCTTACGCGAGAAACACATGTTCAAAGCGGCCCGCCCTCCATCCGTGAAGCTCCTTCCTTTCTCTCTCTCTCTCTCTCTATATATATATAATATATATATACACACACTAGAACCATCGCGCGCTTCGCGCGCGCTCAGGTTCTAGTTGAGGTCACCGCTCAGGTGCGATGCCCGCGACGATTCTTACCACGAAGACGGCGGCGTGCACTCCGTTCATGTTCGCACGCCATGTTCCGGAGGAACGTTCCCGGAGCATGGGGCGCCAGAGGCTCCCCCGCTCTTCCCCCCTCCTGGACTATCCTGCCGAGGAACTCTTGGGTTGCGTAGGGCCTGTCTTGCGGGCTCCCTGGGGCTCCCTGGGCCCGCCTAGGGCTGTTTGGGAGCGGACCTGGAAGCGCGCTGGGCCCTAGTGGAGCGTCGGAAAGCCGAAAAGACAAGAAGGCCAAGATCCTCCAATTCCTACGTAAAATGAACGATGTTGGCCTGTTTTTTTTTCAAGCCGCACTGCGTTCGTGTTACAAGCCATGCTCTCTTCACCTCTCGCGGGCTCCGCGCAAGGTGCCGCGGAGCGCATATCGCGAGGATCCCAGCGGGTAGCAGCAGTCGTCGAGACGCTCGCTGGCTTCCGTCGCACTGGCAAAACTACGCGCGCGCGTGCGCGCAAAGAGGCGGTGCGCGCGCGGGGTGAAAAGCGGGAGGCAGCCAGCGCGCGGAAGCAGGAGCCAAACTGGGGCACGCGGAGGAGAAGGGAAGGAGGAGGAGAAGGCTCGGGGGTCCTGAAACAGTGCAGTGAGAGACCGTGCCTCTGATATATCCCATTATGCTAGAGAGGGGCGAAGCCCTTACGGATAAAAGGGGGGCTACAAGCCTCCCAGACGAGGGAGCGCGACCACAGAAGTTTTGTCTCCTGGTGAGACTATGGTCAGCTGAACTCTGCGGACCCGCGTGCCGCAATTCAGCACGAGGCCAAACATCGAGAGAAACTGATGACCACGCAGGGTAACCAACGGCTGACCATCGAAGGAAGCATCGCGTATCACGATCCTCGGGTAACAAGTCCATCTCCTCGGGTAACGCATCAGGCCAGGCTCGGGGACTGCGTCCTTTGATCTGCTGCCTGCGTTAGGCTTCCCGATTGACATATTCCTCCACCTCCTCCTCCCCCTCCACCTCCTCCTCCTCCTCCTCCTCCCCCAGGGTCTCGCATGCCCTACGAGTACGCACGCCTGCAACGCCGATACGCGAAGCAAGCAACATAGGGTGAAGTCCGCCGATTTCGCGTCTGGGAGAATTTGCGGTCGAACTGACCATCTTATGACGGCGGTCTCAATCAAACTCACCATCAGATGGCTAGGACCGTACAAAAACGAATACATGATCATATATTCGATGATATGACAGTCAGACAAGCGTCAATGTTAGCCGTAAGACACCCGTCCGAATCAAACCGACAAAGCACACAATAACAAACACATACCCTGGGCCGAGCGCAAGAAACTGGCTGACGTGCCGATTACTAGCTTGCGCCAAGCTTAACGGAGCGAGCCTGGGGCGGATTGGAGGAGGAGCTGCGGAGACGGACAGCAGGTGCAGAGGCGCGTGAAAAACACTGCCTTGGCTCCTCATCGTCTCCAACCCCTCCATCGATGTCCTTATCACTGATGGTCCTCCTCGTGCTGCTATTTATCCCTAGCCTCCTCCGACCGCCACAGTGGGGAACATATTCGAATTGCAACGGACGAGCCGCCATCGGAACAGGTCGTTTGTTCACCCTCTTCCTCCCCGCAGACTCGTTGTTTGGGCGCGCAAGCAGGCCAACATGTAACCACCTGGTCTTGGGACACACGAAGAAGCAAAACCAAGTCCATCGATGCCTTCGTCGATGGTGTTGGCCCCTCAACCTCCACCCCCTCATGTTGCTCACCCCGAGCAATCAGAGGTAGGTTGTCTACTCTCAGCAAGTAGGCACCACAGACAATACCTAAATGCTGCGTTGTAGCCAAACGCTGCGTAACAGGAGGGCTGGCCCCCCGCGTGGCGGAAGACGTTGCCCACCTGCCGCAGAAAGATTTCAAACGCGCGCCAGGAATGGCAAAAACGGCGGCTTACGTGCACTTCTGCTCATCGCCCCAAGAGACGGCCGGACAAGAAGTCAGGCCTTGCCCACATACTTAAGAAGAACCTGAAGGTCAGGATTCCCTATTTCGGGACCTGGCAATTTAGAAACAAAACCGACATGTGCACGGAATGGCCAGTGACAGCGGAGCTCACAAATATCGCTATCGTGAAGGACTTCTGTTTGCGATGCACATAGCTTGCTCGAGAATCTCACGCATGGCTGTGTAGCCAACCTTTGGGATGTTGAAGTGCCCCAGGATTCGATTGCCACAGGCGACAGAGGCAACGTAGGCATCCCGCGCAACCACGACTGTGGCGCTGGGCTGCATCTTCGTGCCGGTCGCCTGCGCCCTAGACACTACTTGCGCTCGAACATCGAAAGGTGGCTCTCCCCGACAGGGCGTGCCGAACAACCCCACGCATGGCTGTACAACAACGTGCACGTTCTGGCTGTCCCAGGGGAAGGAGCCGCGAATGACACACTGGCAACGGAGGCAAAGCACGTCAGTTGTGAAGAAGCCATGGTCACGCTTGACTATCTGAGGTGTCAACTCTCGGTGCCTGCTGGGACCGAGTCAAACTTACAAGCAAACAACAAATTAACAGCAAAGAACCTCAATGGACTCCTTTTGATGCAATGTCCTGGACCGAGAGCTTGCCACAACATCCATTCCAGGATAAATGTGGCATGTGTTCGCTAATTTGCTCCGAGGCCTGGTGCCAGGGGAGGGAGGAGAGGCACCGCGCGGGAAGGCCGGCGACTCTGTCGCCTCGCCGCCGCGCTCGCCCCCCTCGACCGGCAGGCAGCTCGGCTGCGTGGGGCGCCCCGGCGGCTGCTGGCTGTGCGATTGAACGGCAGCTGGCGCCGACACGAAGCGCCCCTGGCATGCACATCGGGAACTGTACGGGAACTGTACGCTGGCATGCTGAAGAGACGAGCGAGCCGCACCGAGAAGGCTAGCTGCAAAAGCTCGTCTACCAGCCAGCGGAAAAAGGGGGCGCACTTTCCCTATCTTTCCTTGCGAACCAACGGCCAGAAGACACTGGGGGCGGTTCGCCCTCCATCTTCACCTCGCCCACCTCGACTATCCCCTCAACCACCCCTGCATTTCACGAGGGCGATGAGAAGTTAGCAGGCTTGCCCTGCTTCGGGGCAGCTCCACCTACTAGGCCAGAGGCGCGCTCATCGTGGCGATTGAATGTTCGACCTCGCTACTGCTGCATCTTCGCTGCTTCTGCGTCTTTCTGCCATGTACCCCTTTTGAAGGCCTCCGTCCTTTGTCCCAAGGTGGTCCAGGATCGCCTTGCTTTGCTTCAGGAGCAAGATGAGCTCCGTGGGCTTGTCCTGCTGCGTACGCATGATGCCGTCCACAAACTCGTCGATATCAATGGCACCGCTGCCGTCGAAATCGAGCATGCGGAAAATCTCCTCCATCTGGTCCAAGTCCACGATGCGCCTCAACTGCTCTTTGAGTTCTTCGGGGGCATTGACCAGCTCATCCAAGTCAACCTCACCGTTATCGTTGGCGTCTAGTGCACTGAAAATGCTCTTCAGCTTCGGCATCATCTGCTTCTCCCAAGCCTTCTCCCAAGCCTTCTTCGCATCGTGGTCTTCCGCGGCGCTCCGAAAGAGCGCCTCGACCTGGATGGCGGTGATCACGTTCATGAGGGCGATGGGCCCGATAAGCAGGAAGATGAGGAAATAAGTGCACAGCCAGGGATTGTGGGCGATGATCGGCCTATACACAGCCGAGACACTGTCCAGAGTCATGCACTGGATAAGGAAAGTCATAGCTTCAAACAAAGTATCAAACCTCGAAGTGGCATCAGCGTAGTTTTCTGGGGAATTCGTGTCCGCGGTGATGAGCTCCATACCCCCAACGGCGAAGACGTACACAACAACCAGCATGATGACACTTGTCCAGATCATTGGCATAAGGCAGCTCATGAGGCCTTGCACGAGCATCCACAGCGTGCGGAACTGCCTCAGGAGCCGCACTACCCTGGCCAAACGGAAGCGCCTGACCATTTTCAGCATATTGACATTATCCGTAACTTTGCTTGCACCCTCTTCTGCCGATGTCAGATTGATGAGCAAATTCAAACCACCTGAAAGGACAAGACCAACGTCCAAGCGTATCCAATTATTTCCGAATACCTCCGCCAATCCGACGGCGTACACGCGAAAGAACAGCTCGCACACGTACGCGAGAAGGAAGATGTTCTCCAAGACGTGGATCCAGGTCGGGAGGGACTCGCCATTCCGGCTCAAGGTGGTCTCTATGCCGATCGTGACAGCATTTATTATGACAATGAAGCCGAATGCGAAGTCGAAGTTAGGGTTCGCTACGATAGAGAAGACGAGTCGCCTCCTCTCATCTATCACGCCGTGGAGCCAACGAAGAAAGACAGTCTGCTGCGCTCCATGTGGTTAAACAAGTTACGCGCTGCTCGCTCCTTCATCTCCTCCTCCTCCTCCCGCATTAGCTTCAAAGCGAACTCCTCCTCTCGCGACAGCCTATCTATTGGGCGGCTGGCCGAAAGTCTCTGGGCACCGCCACGATGACACGAAGGATACCGACCGAAGCCGATGCTGAGTGCCGAACGGAAGCTGCTGCCACGAGGCCTCTGCGGGGCATCGGGCAAGGTCAAGTGGTGCTCCGTGCGGTCCGGCAGAGAGCCCGAGCCCGTCGAGCGAGTCGAGCTCAGGCTCGCGTGGCAGTCGAGCTGCGCAGACGCCGTGGCCGTGGACAGCTGCCCGCGGCCGCTGGTGGCCGGCCCTGCGCACCTCCCCGGGCCGCTCGGGCTCCTGCCCTGCGGTGGCGACCTCTGTCCCCGCAGGCCCGTCGCGCGAGGGACGACGGGCGGGAAGGCCTTTTTTTCGCCCTGCGATTGGCGCCCGCCGCCTCCTCGTCGCTCGCCGCCTCCTCGGGCACGCCAGGCATGGCCGGGCCCGAGGGCATCCGCACCACTCCGTCGGAGCCCTCTCGGCGCCTGCTGTGGCCCTGGCCTTTGCGGGCGGCAGCAGCGCCAGCGGCTCCAGCCCCTCGGGCCCGGGCGGCTCCACGATGGCGGGCGGCGCCGGCGGCGGCGGCTCCGGGATCACCAGCGCCCTCCCGCGCATCTCCGCCCCGCCCGGCGCCGCAGCGGCCTCGCGGCGGCCGCGTGCGCATCGCTGGCGCTCTCCGCAGGCTCCGCCAAGGGCGGATGGCGCTGGGCGGGGGCGCCCTCGTGGGCTGCCTGCAGCTCCCTCTGGATCTCCTTCTGATACTCGCGCTTCAGCTGGCCGATCAGGCCCGACACCGCGGAGCGCACGACGCCGTCCACGAAGTCGCCCTGCATCAGGCTCGGGCCCAGCAGGTGCCCCGCCATCGCCAGCGCGGGGCCCTCGGAGCGGAACCTGCGGCGGGCGGCCAACCGGTTGCGCCGGGCACGCCCTGGAGGCGGCAGTCGGAGCCTCTGTGTGGCCTGAGCCACGCCTGCTTGAGCCAAAATGGCTACGGAGAACGATGTTGGCCTGTTGGGACCCTCTTGGGGGTGCTCCTGGAGGCGTCTTGAGCCACGTTTGAAGCCTCTTGGGAACTACCTGGGGCCTCCTGGGGCTCTCTTGAGGCGGAAGCCCTAGGCTTTCCGGACGCGGTCCGTCTCTTGGACACCTCTCGGGCCTGTTTTGGGGCACTCGTGGGCTGCCCTGGGCGCTTCTTGGGCCAGCCTTGGGCTCTCTGGGACCGCCTCGGGGCGGCCTTGGGCGCTTCTGGAGCTGTTTGGAAGCGGTCTCGGAGGCCTCCTGGGCTGCCTAAGGAGCGTCGGACAGCCGCAAAGATCAGAAGGCCAAAACCCTTCCAAAGCTATTGTAAAACCATCAACTTTTGGCCTGCTGGGGCCCTCGTGGGAGTGCTCTTGGAAGCGTTTGGAGCCATGTTGGGGGACTCTTGGGAGCTGCCTGGGGCCTCCGGGGTCACTGTTGAGGCGGGAGCCCTGGGTGTTCGGTACGCGGTCCCTCCCTTGGGCCCTTCTTGGGCTTGTTTGGGAGCCTTCTTGGGTTGTTGTGGGCGCTTCTTGGGCCAGCCTTGAGCTCTCCGGGGCCGCCTTGGGCTTGTCTTGGGGGCCTCTGGGGCTGCTTGGGGGCGGACCTGGAGACCTCCTGGGCCGTCTTGGAGCGTCGTACAACCGAAAAAAACAGAAGGCCAAAATCCTTCCAAAACCGTCGAAACCCATCAATTTTGGCCTCTCGTGGCTCTCTTTGGAGTGCTTCTGGAAGCGTCTGGAGCCATGTTGGAGGCCTCCCGAAACCTCTACCACGTGCTTCGGCGACATGGGTCGAAGATGGGAACCATTCCTGGTGCAGAAACATCACCAGGGTCCGTCCAGAGCCGCTCGGGAAACGCCCCGGAGCGGCTCTGGAGAGGCCCCGGGGGGGGTCCCCCCATGGCGAGTCGAGGCAGCTGGCCAGAGGCCCCCGGCCCCGTACCCCGACAGATATATAAACGAATGTACGCGTCGTCAAGGCGAGAGCCACATTATGAATCCGACCCGCTCTTCATCCGTGAAGCTGTTGCAAAGTGTAGCTTCAGGATGATGGCTGGCAATGGCGTCTCAACAAAACGCCCAGCCCGCCCTTCCGACTGGCCTCGGGGTGCGAAAGCGTGGGAATGTTTACAAGGAGAAGAAATGGTGGAGGAGAAGGAGGAGGAGGAGGAGGAAGAAGAACAGCAGTACCACCAGCACCACCAGCAATGCAGCAGGGTCGCTGAGCAGCGGCTGGAATCGGCCTCCGCAGCAGGAAGAACCCGAGATGCACCAACAATGTTGCAAGACACCTTCCCGTCCCAAGTCCCCTCCTGACTACTTACCAGACCACCCCAACCCAACCCGAAGACCCGAATTTGACCCCAATTTCGGGTTGGGGGGGGTACGGGTCCCATGTGTTTTTTTCAACGTTCCCCGACCCCCCCCACTGGAAATGGAGGGCACATTGAGGCCTTCGGGTTGGGTTGGGGTGGTTTGGTAGGTGGTCCCCTCCTGAGTCCTCACAAACATTCGTTCTCACCGCGCGCAGCGCCCCGTTGAGAAACCACGCACCGTTGGCCCACAGTTCAGGCCGCACGTTGACAGGGAACCCTCCTCCACCCGTGCGACTGTTATACGATTCTATACTTCGCATGCCTCCTGAGCGAAGTGCCCAAGCGAGAGCTCCATTTTTGACAGCATTATCAACAGCATTATCAACAGCATTCTCAACATCATTCTCAACAGCATTCTCATTTTGCAACATCGCCAGCATTATCAACAGCATTCTCAACATCATCATCGTCATCATCATCATGTTCATCCATCGCAAGTGCGGCCTCCGCTACCTCCTCGAAGGAGGGCCTCCGAACATGCTGGGCTGGCACGTTGGCGGGACTTGCCGCTGACAGCTCGATACAATTCTATACTTCGCATGCCTCCTAAACGAAGTGCCCAAGCGAGAGCTCCATTTTCGACAGGAGCCGACCCCCATCCGTGTAGCAGTTGGAACTGGTGGAACTACGTCAAAACGAATGTGCGTTGCGCTTCGGCGAGAGCGCCATGTTGAAAATATGCGTCCTCCGTCGTGAGATGAGCGTTTAGACGAGCGCGCGCGGCGCTGAAGCAAGAAGCCCCGAGAGCGCTCCAAGAGGACCCCCACGAGGGCCCCAAGAGGCAAGGATCCATGATTGTCATTGTGGCGTTCGATGTTGTTCGCGTGGTCCCCTTTTCAAGCTTCCGGCGCTCCAAGACGGCCCAAGGGCCCCCCCAAGACAGCCCCAAGACTGCCCAAGAGGCCCCCCAAGAGGGTCCCTAGGCGGCGCCCCAGAGGCTCCCGAATCAGCCCAAGAGGGCCCCAAGACGGTCCCACGAAGGGAAAGAGAGGGGGAACACGAAACGGCAAGTCCAGCCTTCCGCCCGAAGATGCCCCACAAGGAGACCCCAACAGGCCTCCAAGGAGCCCCACGAAGCCCATACGAGGCCTCCAAGATGCCGCCAGACGGCCCCCAAGAGGCCTCTAAACTACCTCCAACACGTCCCCGAGAGGGGGGCCCCCACAATATCCCAGCGATCATCATCATCATCATCATCATCATCATCATCATCATCATCATCATCATCATCATCATCATCATCATCCTCATCCTCATCCTCATCCTCATCCTCATCCTCATCCTCATCCTCATCCTCATCCTCATCAGCATCATCATCGTCGTCACCATCAGCATCAGCATCAGCATCAGCACAAGCATCATCATCACCAGCATCATCAACATCAGTATCATCAGTATCATCATCATCATCATCATCATCATCATCATCATCATCATCATAATCATATCATCATCAATATCATCACCACCATCATCATAATCATTGTCATCAACAAAAACACCATCATCAATATCATCATCGCCATCATCATCATCATCATCATCAGCATCATCATAGTCATCAGCATCGCCATCACCATGATCAACAGCAGCATCAACATCAACAGCAGCGTCAGCAAACTCGTCCGCATCATCAGCATCATCAACATCATCAGCATCAGCACCATCATCATCTTTGTCAGCATCATCACCATCATCGACATCAGCATCAGCATCATCATCGCCGGTGTCGTGAACATCGGTATCACCACCATCACCATCATCATCGGCATCATCATCATCAGCATCATCGTCATCATCATCATCATCACTACCATCATCATCGCAACCATCATCAGCATCATCACCACCAGCATCATCATCACCATCAGCCTCATCCTCCTCATCAACATCATCAGCATCACCATCAACGGCATCACGAACATCATCATAATCAGCATCATCGTCATCATCACTACAATCATCATAATAAGCATCATCAGCATCATTACCACCACCAGCATCATCACCACCAACATCATCACCACCAGCATCATCAGCATCATCATCCGCCTCATCGTCATCATCATCATCATCAACATCGTCAGCATTATCAACAGCATTATCAACAGCATTCTCAACATCATTCTCAACAGCATTATCAACAGCATTCTCATTTTGCAACATCGTCCGCATTATCAACAGCATTCTCAACATCATCATTGTCATCATCATCATGTTCATCCGTCGCAAGTGCGGCCTCCGCTGCCTCCTCGAAGGAGGGCCTCCGAACATGCTGGGCTGGCACGTTGGCGGGACTTGCCGCTGACAGCTCGATACAATTCTATACTTCGCATGCCTCCTAAACGAAGTGCCCAAGCGAGAGCTCCATTTTCGACAGGAGCCGACCCCCATCCGTGTAGCAGTTGGAACTGGTGGAACTACGTCAAAACGAATGTGCGTTGCGCTTCGGCGAGAGCGCCATGTTGAAACTATGCGTCCTCCGTCGTGAGATGAGCGTTTAGACGAGCGCGCGCGGCGCTGAAGCAAGAAGCCCCGAGAGCGCTCCAAGAGGACCCCCACGAGGGCCCCAAGAGGCAAGGATCCATGATTGTCATTGTGGCGTTCGATGTTGTTCGCGTGGTCCCCTTTTCAAGCTTCCCGCGCTCCAAGACGGCCCAAGGGCCCCCCCAAGACAGCCCCAAGACCGCCCAAGAGGCCCCCCCAAGAGGGTCCCTAGGCGGGGCCCCAGAGGCTCCCGAATCAGCCCAAGAGGGCCCCAAGACGGTCCCACGAAGGGAAAAAGAGGGGGAACACGAAACGGCAAGTCCAGCCTTCCGCCCGAAGATGCCCCCAGGAGACCCTAACAGGTCTCCAAGGAGCCCCACGAAGCCCATATGAGGCCTCCAAGATGCCGCCAGACGGCCCCCAAGAGGCCTCTAAACTACCTCCAACTAACCCCCGAGAGGGCCCCCCACAATATCCCAGCGACCATCATCATCATCATCATCATCATCATCATCATCATCATCATCATCATCATCATCATCAGCATCATCATCATCATCATCATCCTCATCATCATCATCATCATCATCATCATCATCATCCTCATCCTCATCCTCATCCTCATCCTCATCCTCATCCTCATCCTCATCCTCATCCTCATCCTCATCAGCATCATCATCATCATCGTCGTCATCATCAGCATCATCAGCACCAGCATCATCATCACAATCATCATCAACATCAGTATCACCATCATCAATAGCATCATCACCATCACCATAATCATTATCATCAACAACAACATCATCATCAATATCAACATCGCCATCATCATCATCATCATCATCATCATCATCATCATCATAGTCATCAACATCGCCATCACCATCATCAACGGCAGCATCAACATCAACAGCAGCATCAGCAAACTCGTCCGCATCATCAGCATCATCATCAACATCATCAGCATCAGCACCATCATCATCTTCGTCAACATCATCACCATCATCGACATCAGCATCAACATCATCATCGCCGGTGTCGTGATCATCAGTATCATCACCATCACCATCATCATCGGCATCATCATCATCAGCATCATCGTCATCATCATCACTACCATCATCATCGCGACCATCATCAGCATCATCATCACCACCAGCATCATCATCAACATCATCATCCTCCTCATCATCAACATCATCAGCATCACCATCAACAGCATCATGAACATCATCATAATCAGCATCATCGTCATCATCACTACAATCATCATAATAAGCATCATCAGCATCATTACCACCACCAGCATCATCATCATCCACCTCATCATAATCAACATCGTCAGCATTATCAACAACATTATCAACATCATCATCGTCATCATCATCATCATCATCATGTTCATCCATCGCAAGTGCGGCCTCCGCTGCCTCCTCGAAGGAGGGCCTCCGAACATGCTGGGCTGGCACGTTGGCGGGACTTGCCGCTGACAGCTCGATACAATTCTAAACTTCGCATGCCTCCTAAACGAAGTGCCCAAGCGAGAGCTCCATTTTTGACAGGAGCCGACCCCAATCCGTGTAGCAGTTGGAACTGATGGAACTACGTGAAAACGAATGTGCGTGGCGCTTCGGAGAGAGCGCCATGTTGAAAGTATGCGCCCTCCGTCGTGAGATGAGCGTTCAGACGAGCGCGCGCGGCGCCGAAGCGAGACCCCAATTCTAAAAACGAGTTGTCATCCATCCGTGTTGCGAATGGAAGCTTGAAAGCTTCAGTATCGTAGATGGTGGGGAAGTCTCAAGCAAAATGCTTGGCCAGCCCTAGCGACACGCCACGACACGCCACGACACGCCTGGCGGTGCGACAGGGAGGAGCTACTTACAAGGAAGGAGGACTGGGGATGTGGAAAAGGAGGAGGAGGAGGAGGAGGAGGAGGAGGCGGAGGAGGAGGAGGAGGAGGAGGAAGAGGAGGAGATGAGAGGAGGGGCGAGCAGGAGGGGAAGGAGGAGGAGGACAGGGGGCACGAGAACAAGGCGGAGGAGGCGGAGACCTGCCGTTGCTGGGCGTGACGGTAGGCCTCGACCTGTGCGCTGACGCGCGCCGCCTCGTGGCCGGCCAGCAGGCAGAGGAAGAGTACGGCGACCCTCGCGTCGGCTCGCATGGCTCCCGCGACGAGGCAATAGAGATCTTGCGCCGTGGTCGGCTGGCCACCCTGTCCCAGAACACCCGCTCGCCATCGCTCGGACGTCCATTCCCCGTACGTTTTTCGGTTTCGTGCGCGTTTTTCTTCGCAAGATGATCCAAGCTGACCTTCGATGGTCCTCGCCGAGAAGAACATGCACACGTCCGAGCGATGCCAAGCCCATCCAGGTGTCGGAAACAATTAAGCAACACTCATGCGTAACATATGGTGTGAACTTCCCCGCCCCTCCCCCCGAATGAAACATTGGGCTCGGATCTCCCGAGTTTTTAAGTGCTGGGCCAGTGATGCGTATACGTGCCAACTTTGAAGTGCGGGGGGAGGGGGAAGTAGTGCTTCATTTTTCCCCTCAACCGTCGTATCGTGAAACAAACGCGACGGATGGCTTTTGGCCTTTTTTCAACCTCTGTGGTTCCTTACCGGCCACCAATACCGTCAAACAATCAAGACAGCTCAGGATGAAAAGGCGGTCCCCGTGAAGGGGTCGAAACAACTGGGGGCCCAACCACGACGTCGGGGGTCTGGGACTGGGATTTGAGCGACGGCGAACAAAAACTTACGCATGAGGACATGGCGACCGTACGCGATGACTCACGCAGGTCGCTGACGCAGCCCATCACATGGCAGAGGGGGCGCCCACGCGAGACCTTCTGCGGGCAGCTTGCGCGCTGATCGTCCGCACGGTCGTCTTCCTTATGCTATGTCGCTCATTGGTATCTTTGCTTCGTGAAGGGGGCAGGCCTCCTCCGCCACGAAACGCAGCGGCCTGTTCCTCTACGATCTCGGCCTCTGGAGGCCCGCTCCGGGCCCAGGGACCGGCCGGCAACGACCCAGGAGGAAACGGCCAGCCCGCTGGGATGGGATCGAGATGGTCCCGGGGGGCCCTCCAAGAAGCCTAGAGTTAATAAAAAACCACTCCAAAAAACTGATCAGTAGTTAATAAAAATAACACTAATGTTTATACATTCTTTTTCCTAGTTGTATTATTATATATGAAAAATCAGGCTTCTCCAAGCATGCAGTGGGTCTGTCTGGCTGCTCCTGCGACCCCCTTTGGCCCTGAGGGTGGCCAACCCGACCACGCGAATCTTGCGCTGGATTGGCCCAAACAACGACCAGGGACGGCCCGGCTCTCGCTTTGAGCCTGGCTCGTTGTGGGCAGGAGGCGGACCAGAACGGCCCGTTTTCATGGTCCGAAGCTCTGGGGAGGCGGGAGCTGGAGACCCTGAAGGCGGCGGTGTGACAGGCAGAGTCGGGATCGACAACGCACTCTGGGCATTTCCACGCCCGACCAGCTCAGTGTTCCACGAGCGCCATTCGGCCCCGTCGGCGTACCCTCCCCTGCAATGAATAGCACAAATCTTCAACATTCGTGTCCTTCTCTGCGGGTGCATTCGGTGTTGGTGCTTAGCACGGCTACGGTTGGCGGATCATCCTCCCGTCCATCCTCGCAGCAGGAGGAACACTGACTCAACAAGTGGTGAGATGGCCCACGCCCGCCCCCACGGGGAAGGGGTGTCCGCTACCAGGACGAAAGATCTGTGCGCCAGCACGGAGCGTGAAACACTTCGGTCACCCGACTTCGCGGTATCGCGCCCAGCGGCTGTCCGAAGCCACCCTTGAGAAGGAACAGTGGCGGCTCTCCGATCTAGGACTAGGCCGCGAGGCGCGAAGTGAGATTGACTTCGCACCCCCGCGGGTGCTTTACGACAACTGGTGCTCATGGCGGCCACCGGTATCAGGTCTCACGTCGCCGCCCACGTCGCATACTGCACGCGGCGGAGAGAAGCCGCGTCGAGGCACGGCTCTACCAAAGAGCGCACTCGTTTTGCCAATGGATATCCGAGAGGAGGTCTTGGATGGCGAGGCGGGCTGCGTCCACATCACGCATTTGTACAACTAAAGTTGAGTTCATGCATGCCGCGCCGCCCTTCCTTCCCATCGCACCAGCAACGGCAGGGCCTGTGGCCAGAAGATGGACGGGACGGCGAGCGCTGAGCCGTGCCTTAGGGCCCACGCACTCGAGCGCGTCGCAGCAGGAAGCACGGCCGCAGAAGGCGGCCACGAACCGCTCCCACCCAGCCTGAGGCCGCTCGCCCGTGCGCCCGACTGGGCCACATGGAAGAACGCAGGGCGGACTGAAGAGCCGGCTTCCTCGGCCACCAGCCCTCGCGCTCTACGCCGCGCGACACGCGCACGGCCTCCCTGGAGCAGGCCGCCCCTGCGGCCCAGACCGCGAAGTGAAAATTGCGATCCGATTCGCGCATCCAGCGGGTAGCCTGCCAGCGCCCGGGAGCCACTGCACCTGCGCCGAAGAGTGCCCCTCGCCCAGGTCTACGGCGGGTCAGGGCACTTCGGGTGCGATCTTGCCGCCGCCGTTCCTGACTGCCGTGGCCGGTGGCCCGTGGATCCCGAAAGTGGGCCGAACCTGGCGCCTGTGCGGCAGCGCTGTCGAGATCACCAGCACTCTGGTGTCTACGCTCCCCGAGCCTCCTTCGCGGACTCTGTCTTCACTCCTTTGCAATTTCGCTCCTGCCTCTTTCCTTCCGCACCCCTTCCTCGCCCCCCCTTCCTGTCCTCAACTCCCTACTTCCTCTTCCCTGATCCCTGCTCCCTCCTCCTCCATCCCTTTCTTTCTGTCCTTCTTGTTTGTTTTCCTCTTTCTATATTTCTCACTCCTCTCTTTCCCAAACATAATGTGCTGTTGGGTCCTCGTTTTGAAAAGACAGCGCCCCGCGTTCCTCCTCCTCCTCCTCCTCCTCCTCCTGCTGCTCCTCCTGCTGCTCCTGCTGCTCCTCCTCCCTCCTCCTCCTCCTCCTCCTCCTCCTCCTCCTCCTCCTCCTCCTCCTCCTCCCTCCCCCCCCCCCCCTCCTCCTCCTCCTCCTCCTCTCCTCCCTCCCTCCTCCTCCTCCTCCTCCTCCTCCTCCTCCTCCTCCTCGTCCTCCTCCTCGTCCTCGTCCTCGTCCTCGTCCTCGTCCTCGTCTCCTCGTCCTCGTCCCGTCGTCCTCCTCCTCCTGCTCCTCCTCCTGCTCCTCCTCCTCCTCGTCCTTTTCCACATCCCCAGTCCTCCTCCTCCTCCTCCTCCTCCTCCTCCCCCCCCCCCCTCCTCCTCCTCCTTTTTTTCCGTCTTCTTAATATTATTACCATTATCATTATTCTTATTATCATTACCATTAGTATTATGCTTCTTCTTATTAGTATGCTTCTTATTGTTCTTAGTATGTTTCTTATTATTATTATTCTTCTTTTTTTTCTTCTGGATCTTCTTATTATTATTATTATTATTCTTCTTAGTATTTTCCTTATTCGTCTTCTTCTTCTTCTCATTATTCTTTTTATTCTTCTTAATTTTCTTATTATTCATCTTATTATTCTTATTCTTATTCGTATTATGATTCGTATTGTTATTCTTCTTCTTCTTCTTATTATTATTATTATTGTTATTATTATTGTTATTATTATTATTATTATTCCTCCTCCTCCTCCTCCTCCTCCTCCTCCGCCTCCGCCTCAACCTCCGCCTCCTCCTCCTCCTTCCTCCTCCTTCCTCCTTCCACCTCCTCCTCCTCCTCCTCCTCCTCCTCTCCTCCTCTTCCTGCTCCTCTCCTCGTCCTCCTCCTCTCCTCCTCCTCCGCCTCCGCCTCCTCCTCCTCCTCCTCCTCCTCCGCCTCCTCCTCCTCCTCCTCCTCCTTCTCCTCCTCCCTCCTCCTCCTCCTCCTCGCACATGGCCACGCCCCGCCAGTCCCGTCTATCGGCCGGGGCCCGCGCGCGCCCGCGCGAGCTGCACCTTCGTGAGGGGCACTGCAGAGTTAGCGGCCGATGCGGACAGCGGATGAGGTGGATGGAACAGAGCACGGGGATTAAGGAACGGGAAGGAATATGCCGAAACGGCAGATGGGACAATAATGGACATCATTCACAAGAGCCTGTCGGAGCACTGTGAGGAAATAGGGCACTCCCAGTAGGTGTTGAAAAGTGCCAGGAGCAGCGCATCCTAGCATGCATGTTAAGCGTCGACCATCATGAAACCTCACTGATGTGATCCAGCCTGAAGTGATCCAGCTCCCCGAGAGGGTTCTCCACGCACCATTGGCGAGAGGACCGCGCATCTCGGACAGAAGCGAGAGGACCTCTCCCCAGTTAGCAATCTCCAAGACCTCAGACGACCCAGGGAACCACGAAGCGAGACGCCGCCCAAAGGCAGCCCCGAGGTTATCTGGGAAGAGCTCACGCTGGAAAGCTCGAACAAGATGAGCCTGCAATCTCAATCGTTTCGGGGTCGATGGGGGCTCCGACGCCGCGGAAAGGAGCCCCTGGGCAACGCCCAACGCAATCGATCCAGCTCGAGCAAGGGTTCGCGGGGAGGGGTAGCCCACGGCGGCTTGTCCTAGGCACTCTACAAAAGCTGGCCTATCCCAGATAGGTGGGGAGGAGAGCCCAGCGCACTGACTAGCGACGGGGAGGTGCCGTGCCGCGAACTCTCGGAGATCATCTTAAAGCGCGGCATGCTCTGGGAACGCGTGGATAGCGGAAAGCATCAGACAGGCAGCGCACAGGGCCTGCGTGCTGGTGAGGCGGGGCCGGCCCCATTGGCCGATGTTGAACCAGCCGGCACGGGACATGGCACAATGGGGGGCATTGAAAAGAGAGGCGAAGGTCGAGTGCCCAACGCGGGAGGCGGGCGCAGGAAGAGCGGGGGGGGCCTCAGGATGGGGGCAGAACCGGGCAACATAGGATAGGGTGCAGAGCGCGGCTAATATAGAGATACTCGGTGATGGCAGATGGGGAGCCCACCTTCGAAATCACTGCAATACGGGGGGCCCATTCAATTTATGACTTGTCCCAGCTGTCCGATATAACAGCTGGCCCCAGCATGGGGCCGAGGTGCTTTAATGACGCGACGACCGGGGAACATCCCCAGTCGGGGAGATGATTTTGGAGCCACATCCGATACTTGGCGACGAGGGTTGATTCGAATTTCCCCGCCAATGGGATTAAGAAGCACTTCGAGCGTTTCTACGTCAGACAGGCAAGGGCTTCACTGCAGTCGAATACCGCTCGCAGGTGTTGAGGTTCACGAATCGACGAAACCACCGTTCCGATATCATCAGCGCGCGCCCGAGCAAGACTCAAACCACGTTGCTCAATATCGGCCCGCAGCTGACTTCGCAACCCTGGGGGTTGGCGCATCTGTTCGAGTCGACGAAATAGGTCGACCAGAAACGGGTGGCTTCCGATGCCAAACAGCGCCCGAGACCCAGGGCAGCCTCGGCTGATGCAAGCAAGGACGTCAAAGACGCACTCGCAGATCCGCCCGCACGTCGCGCAGCATCGGACGTTTGAGCACAGGTGTTCCGCGAAGACCAGCAGCGGAGCAGGAGCGCCAAAGGAGGCCAAAGCCATGGGGATCCACGCATTGGCCACTGAAGGAAAGACCTGGCCATAATCGAATGAGAGTAAGGCTGGGGGCCGAAGAGCTGCATCAGGCAACGTAGAGACCATCCGACTGCGAGCGTCCAATACTAAGATATGTAGCCAACTTTTTCGACCTGAGCGAAGCCGCGTTGCCAGACGCACACGTGCGCGATTTGAAGAGCTGACTGCTACCTTCGAACACCGTGCTAGTGATGATCTTATTGGAAGACTGCTTGAGGCCTAGGGGTCGGGTCTGGACAGGGGCCCTGGCGATCATGTCGGCGTCGCCCTTCCCCCTTGGCAATGCAAACACCGCGGACACTGTCGTGCGCAGGGGGCATAGGTTTACCACTTACCTGCCACCACATAGCTGAGTCTAGGGTCATTAGAGCCTGAGGGTGCCTCTTCCAAGCCCTGCAGGGGAGACCATCGAGCCCAGGGGCGCTATCTTCAACCCGCTCAAGGCGACGCTCTAGAAGACGAAGGGGGCGGGGGGGAACAACAGATAGATCAACACCGTCAGAAAAACGATGCATACACTCACGAGCAGCCGGTAGATTGATCTCCTTCCTGGCAAAGAGTGGCCGCCAGTGGCCAGCGAGAATCAGCAGGGCGGCGGGCGGGGCAGTGACGACCGCGCCCCTCGCGATCGTCTTGATACCCTGCAGGGGCATCTGCCTGTCAAAAGGTGTCCAGAGACGGCCCCGACGAATGGTGGCTTTCAACTATCAGCGGGCTTTGGTTCGAGTCAGCTCGTCGGTCGAATTCGCAATCGTCTTGCGGAGATTGGCCTCCTGAATCGCAATCATCTCGTGAATCGAGTTCGAGCGTCTCTGGAATTCGATCGGATCAGTGGGCTCCACTGTGCCCGCCAGCGGGTCAATCGGAAGGAAGAGCCTGCCCAGCTCGCGAGAACGCCTAATCCTGTCTGCGTACTTGAAGTATTGCCTTCAGATCGCTCGTCCGATAGCCTTGATAACCATCAATCGGGTGACACGAGTCTCTGCAGATCTGCCAATTATACTGTCTCGAGCGATCTCGGCGGCCTCACGCATCACCTCAGTATGGAACTGAAGAAGCAGAGGAGGGGTGAGCGAGCTCGGGTCACAATTGGCCTCGACAGCTTCCAAAAACTCACGGTAAGCCGGGAGATCACAAACCTCAGGCGGAACAGGACGTTCAAACACTGGAAACTGACCCCCAAGAGAAATCGCGACCTGAGCCGGCGCGTGATCAGAGATACCTCTCTCGGTGAGAAGCCCGGGTGGCCCCACCACCGCTCCCGCAATGAATAATTGCAAACGCAGCCAGAGCGGGAAAGAAGTGAATTGCCAATCTATGTGGCTGAGCATCCGCTTCGCAGCAAAATGATGGGTGGGCTCCTGGACATCCAATTTCACCATCCTCCTTAACTCCTCCATGATAACCAACTCCTGTTTCACTCTCCAATCCTGGATAAAACGACGGGGTGCATCATCTACCTCTGCATCGGGCCCCTTGCAAGGCGGCTTGCAGGCAAAGTTAAAGTCCCCGCTGACCACGACCAGGGCACGAGTGGGGTGGGCAAGGGGATAGTCGAGGTCGTTATAGAGAGAGAGAGAGAGAGAGAGAGAGAGAGAGAGAGAGAGAGAGAGAGACGTCATGGTACATGCCTTGTCGTCCTGACTCAAACCATGGTTATGGATATTGTAATGTTTCATCATCACACACTCCTCAAACGTCAAGGCAATCAAGATGGCCCGACCAGGAACGAGCTCAGCAACTTTAGTACGGGGAGCACGCTCCCCCAAATCATCAAAACTGGGGACGAAGGTAATCGCGCCTCCAGCCTGGGACCTTGACGAGAACGATGAGTAGAACGAGTACTTAAGGTTAGCATGGTAGAGAAAGTCCTGGATCTCTAGCCTGGCGCCATGGCTCTCCTGGACCGCGACGATGGAGCCATGTGGTTTGAGGAGCTTCCGCACAAGGGCGAGCTTGGGCTGACGGAGGGCATGGTTATGATGAAAAAAACGGCTTTGGCGCCAGTGCACTTATCGTGGGCCGTGCCAGTCGCTCAGCAGACTGCTAAAGCGACCACTGAGGCGGCGCTGCTGGCTGGCCAGCTGCACCGAACCTACCAGCGACGCGCTCCTTGGAGATCCCGAGCTCCGCGACGTCGGGGAGGCACCGTTCGATCTTGCATGGCTCGTCTCCAGGCATCGGCGGGGCCTTCGCGAGCGGCTTCCAGTTGGCACTGATCCCCGTTCTGCTTGTCACTGAAATATTTGAAGCCCTCAGCATCCGACCCGAAGGCTTTGCGGAGTTGTTTGAGATCGAGTTCTCTTTTGACCGTGGCGGGCGACTTGTCCGTGCTGACGAACAGCTCAGCCATCTGGCCTTAAACATCACATACGACGAAATTCTCCCATTCACCACTGGGCTTGCGCAAGGCTCCCACTGCTTGCGAGACCTTCTGCGCGGCATAGGTGGTATCCCCCCTGGTCCTGAAGATGATGCGCTTGCCTGCTGGGTCCGCGGACAGGGTGTAGCCAGCCCTCTCGATCTGCGAGCGCTGGAACCATGGGGCGATGGCTTTCTCGACCTTCTGGCGCGTGACGACGGACTTGCTACGCCCGATGGTGATGCATGGGTCGTGCACGGACTTGCTACGCTGCCGGCTCCTCCCGAGGAGGAGCCGTCAGCCACCATTGCCGAACGTTGAGTCGACAATGGTGGCTGAAGGCTCCTCCTCTTTGATGCAGTGCAGGAGGGCGCGCATCTCGGCCATCTGCTGCTCCACCACGAGAACTCTGGCGTTGGTGGCAGACTGGGCGGAATGGACCTCCGCAAAGCGCACCTCGACCGCTTTGGGAATGGTGTCGCAATTGTTGGTGACTGTCGTTCCGAAAGCGGCCACTTGAGCTTGCAATCGTTGGACGGTTTCCAGCATCTCGTTGCGAGTGTCAGTAGCAAAAGAACGCAGGTTATCCACAGCAATTAGCGGGTCCTCGGACGGCTTGGCTCTTCCCGTCGGGCGATTGTGTTCCTCCGGTATCGCCATGACCTCGACGCTGCTGCTCCTGCGAGGGGAAGGTGGCGGCCTCATCGTGCAGCCTGAGGAACTCAGCCTGTCGGGCGTCTTCGGCGGCGGCAGCCGCGGACATCCCAACGCGACGGAGGAAGGGCGGCAGGGACCTTGTCCGCCAGCGCACGACACGCTGGAAAGCTCAGAGGAGAGCTGCCCGCTCGCAATGGGACCTGGTCCCATCTTGAGCCAAAATGGTTATGGACCTCCTCCCTCCTCCTCCTCCTCCTCCTCCTCCTCCTCCTCCTCCTCCGCACGGCTCCTCCTCCTCCTCCTCCTCACGCATCCTCCTTCCTCCCTCTTCCTCCCTCTTCTCATCCCTGCCTTTGCCCTCCGCGTGTCATCACCACCAACATTGTCATCAGCACAGTCGTCATCACACCCATTTCGGCGCACCCCTCACATGTTTCGTGGCCCCACACGGCATTCCACCTAAGGACTCAGTGGGTGTAGCCACACGCGCCCGCCACATTCACTTCGGCACACCCCTCAAACGCTTCGTGGCCCCATAGGGAGCTCCACCTAAGGCCCCAGTGGGTGTGGCGACATGCGTCCGCCACAGTCATTTCGGCACATCCCTCACACGCTTCGCAGCCCCATAGGGAGCTCCGCCTAAGGCCCCAATGGGTGTGGCCACAAGCGTCCGCCACACTCATGTTGTCTCACCCTTCACACGTTGCGTGGCTGCATACGGAATTCCACCTAAGGCACCATGTGGGTGTGGCCACGTGCGTCCGCCACATAATTTTCGGCACACCCCTTACGCGTTTCGTGGCCCCATCGAGGGCTCCACCTGAGACCCCAATGGATGTGGCCACATGCGTCCGCCACACACTCATTTCGGCACACCCCTCACACGTTTCGTGGCCCCACAGAAAGCTCCGCCTAAAGCCCCAGTGGGTGTGGCTGCATGCATCCGCTGGACTCATTTCGGCACAACCCTAACACGTTTTGCGGCCCCATAGGGTGCTCAACCGAAGGCTCCAATGAGAGGGTAGACATGCGTCCGCCCGACGCATTACGGCACCCCCCTGGCCCCATAGGGAGCTCCACCGAAGACATCAGCGGGAGGGTCTACATGCGTCCGCCAGACTTATGTCGGATCACCCCTCACAGGTTTCTTGGCCCATAAGGAGTCCCACCGAATCCCCGAGTGGGAGGGCCCACATGCGTCCGCCCGACATGCTTCGACACACCCTTCCCACGCATCGCGGCCCCATAGGGAGCTACACCTAATGCCCCAGTGGGAGGAACCACAATCGCCCGACCGACCCATTCGGGCACACCCCTCACACGCTTCGTGGCCCCACAAGAAGTTCCACCAGTGGCCCCACTGGGAGGGCCCACATGCGTCCGCCCGACACATGTCGGCACACCCCTCACGCGTTCCGTGGCCCCATGGGGAGCTCCACCGACCGCCCTCATGGCCGCGGCCGCATGCCCGCATGCGCCCGCGCTACCCAGTACGACGTGGCGTGGCCGTACAGGAAGCTCAACCGAAGGCGCCACTGACTACGGCCTCATGCGTCCGCACCACCCAGTACTCCGCGTCATGGCCCCGTAGGGAGCCCCACCGACTGCCCCAGCGGTTGCGGCCGCATGCGTCCGCGGAACCCAGTCCAGCGGTTCGTGGCCCCCTCAAGAAATCCACCGAAGGCTCCCAGTGGCCGCGGCCGCATGTGTCCGCGCCACCCAATACAGCGCTTCGTGGCCCCATGGGGAGCCCCACCGAAGGCCCCTGTGGCCGCGGCCGCATGTGTCCACGCAACCCAGTACAGCGGTTCGTGATCCCCTGAAGAAATCCACCGAAGGTCCTAGTGACCGCAGCCGCATGCGTCCCCCACTGAATACAGCGCTTCGTGGCCTTCCTACAAGCCTCGTCAAGCATTACCCGGTTGCGTACCCAACCCTTTGTAAACATATGCATATATTCAGGCATACGTACATACATGCATGCATGCATGCATGCATGCATGCATGCATACACACATACATGCATACATACATACATACATACATACATACATACATACGTACATACATACATACATACATACATACATACACACATACATACATACATACATACGTACGTACATGCATACATACATACATACATACATACAAACATACATACATGCATACATACATACACACATACATACATACATACATACATGCATGCATGCATGCATGCATGCATACATACATACATATATACATATATACTTACACACATACACACATACATGCATACATATATACATACACACATACATACATACATGAATACACCCATATTTACATACATACATACATATATACATACACACATACATACATACATGCATGCATACATACATACATACATACATACATGTATATATGCATGTGTGTATACACACATACAAACATACTTGCATATATACGTACATGCATATATACATACATATACATACACGTATACATACATACGTTCATTTCCATGTACATACATACATGCACGCATATACTTACATTAAATGCACATATGCATGTATATATATATATATATGTATACATACTTAGTTGCATACATACATACATACATACATACATACATACATACATACATACATACTACATACATACATACAAACATACATGCATGCATG